>ML798138.1:356061-378275 GCA_009831015.1 Picea engelmannii
TTTCTCCATTCTTGATTCACCTTCCTTGTGTCCTCATCATGAATTTCATGGGATGCATTTTCACTTTCAGGTGTCTTCTCTGTTACAAAATTTTTCAATACTTCCATGATCTCCCCTTTTAAACCATCCATCTTAGTATCCAAGTTAGCTTCCATTGAATCCATCATCTCTTGTAGTTAATCTTTTGTTACTATCTTCTTTTGTAAATCATTTATGTCCCTACGCATTTCTTCACCTTCATCAAGAGTCCAAGTAGGATTTTCTGGAGGCTTAGTTGGTGTAGAAGTTCCCTTTTTGGGTGGCATGTTGGCCAAGTATCACTTTTGAACCTTGATTTTGAGGTGGTTCTACTAGACAATATTCCTTCTGTTGTATCTCCCAAGTTTCGTCCTTTCTAGGTATGAAACTTTCTTTTATGTAGTTCTTTAATATTTCTTCTCTGCAATGCCACATGTCTGATCAAAATTAGATGTGCCAAGTGGAATTTACGGTAACTTCCCCACAACTTGCCGATTTTTTTCCTTTCCAGGAGATCTCACTTGTATAGCGTTCCCTGCCCAAAATAATTGATATAAAATTCTAAAACTCGCACCGGAAATACTACAGACTATCCACGATCCAATGAAACTATTCCCATGCAATTTGGATACTCTAGGAAGAAGTTATGATTGTGTTACCTGGAACACCTTATTGAGACTAGTCAATAGGACTAGTCAGATACCCTATCTTACACAAGGTGTATCTATAAATTTAAGATGACCCAGAAGATGAAATTTTTACCACATATACCTTTCTAATTTCTATAAATATCCTTCGAATTTCAGGGTCTGAAACTTTACAAATTTTTTTTTATAGCGAAAATGCTGCAATGACTCAGTTCAGGATGATTCCAGAACCCTATCTTGTACATGCTGTATCTCCAAAAGTATAAGGCCTCAGGAGCTTAATTTTGAACCCAACGTACCTTGATCTGTTTAATAAATATCCTCCAAGCCGTTCCTTCTGAAATGTTATAGAAAAATAGTTATAGTGAAAATTACAAGGCGTCTAAGATGTAGCAGTGAAACCCCAAGACCTTGAGCTCTGTTACCATATGTTAAGAACCAAATACCAATATAGCATAGAAAAACCTTAGAAAAAGTACTCAATGCCTTGAAAAAGAGATAATTTTAGATAATAAGCCTCTTCAATGGGCAAACTCCTTTTACCCCACTTAAATGTTCAAGTACATAAATAAAATAACATTACTAATATAATATGCCCCAATTAATGGGTAATGAGCCAATATTAGGGCTTAACAGACTAGGCCCTTAGGATTGTTCTTGTGAAACCGGCCTGTCGGGAACCTGAATTCAAGCTGACTCAACCCTTCTTTTTTGGCTTGAGCATTGTCCTTCACTAGATAAAACTCTACATGGAATTCGTAGGGTATGAATGCTCGCTTCTTGTCCTTGACTAGTGTGGCATTATATCCCTACAGGATAGTCTGATAGCAGATTTCTCCCACAATGAGATGGTTTGGGACATGAGAAAATATTAGATGCAGTGCTCTGGTGGCCCCGAACACCTTGATATAGGTTGTGTGTTCATCTAGGTACCAGTGGGCTACCTTCGCTATCATTTTCTTGGCTGTTGTGGACAGTCTTGGGAATTCCTTTTCAAATACAATAAAATAAATTCAGGTAATGAATTCATCGCAAATAAGGGTGTAGGATTCTTTGTACATATTCTCCAATAGTATGTTGAAGTAAACATGAACATGCATCTCTGCAATGTGCTAGCTTAAATTCATGCCGACGAAGACATTTATTGCACATATAACATTGAGTAAGTAGAGGATGTGTGGAAAGCGGGTGCTTCCCTTTCCTTTGGTGTATAAGCCTGTTGTACACAGATGCTCAATTGCCTCGAAATTATTTCTCCCCAGTTGAATCTTCTCCCAGAGATCGCCACAGTGTATTCCAGGGGAATCCATGCTTCCAAAAACTTTGAGAAGTCCTTTTCTCCATATAGTCGGTAGATGAGAGCCATCAAGTAGATGTGTGGCTCTCTAAAGTTAACTATCCCATACTAGCCATTGCTCCGGTTTGTAAAATTCTTGTCCTCCTTCCACCATGAGGCCATCAACTAGCTGGTGTCGTGGAATTCATAGAAATTCACCACGAAGTCTGTGTTCATCCACTCCTTTGGGTCTTTGAGCTTATAGTACTTCTGGACTTTTGTTGGGAGTAAAAATCCGACACACCCACCATTCTCATCGTTGATTAGGCATTTTTGTGCGCGTGTATGATCAATTAACCACTTCAAAACCTCAATGCATGGGAAAACCAAAGTTCTGTAGGCTACCATGTGTAAGTATGACCGTTATATATTTGGGCACACTTGGTATTTGAGCACCCTTACATCCGGGTCATTGTGTGGGATATACTCCAGGTACTTCTGATGCAAGCTCACTCGCAAGAATGTCTGCTCACAGGAGCTTCCCTTTACCACGGCCCAAAGAACTCTAATGTCCTTCTCTTTCCCTATAGGGAAGTTTTCACCCGCAGAACTCTTCGCGCGATCCCCTCTCTTTACTTATTGGGGGATCAAACTTCCCCACTTTGCGAGGTCAGTGGTCGAATGTAGGACTCTCAAATCCCTGAATCCCGATTCAAGTCAACGCTGACCTTTTCCTTTACCCTGTCAGAACTTCTCTTATCGCGATTTCGACACTCGCGATGTCGAGCAACTCGGTTCTCTGACTCCCGAGTCTCGATACGCAGAAACTCTGATGCGCTTGCGAGTTGAATTTTCAACGGTCCCTTCACTCCATCAACATTTTGGCATTCGCAAGATCGTGAATCCTAATGCATATTCTTCGGCCCTTCGATTTCCCCGATATCTCGAATTTCGATTTCCTGATATGCCTTTTCTTTCGGGACTTTCTCCGGAGGTTGCGATTATTGCCATGCATCCTCAAAGATGGACGGATCTCGTATTCTTCGGGGTCTTCCCCTTGGAAATTTCTGATTCCCCTGTTACAACGAGACAACGTCAGCTGGGCCCCGCACGTAACTTACTTCCTCATCAGAATTTCAGACTTCGCGATTCCAAATTGCAAGAGTATCCTGTCCTCCATACCTCTGATACGCTGAACCCCGACTTCGTTAGATCTTCCGACTCACGTTCCAAATGATGGACGGTTCAGATCGAACCTCAGGCTTCGCCAAACGCAAATTCTAACCACTCACTTATATGAGCCTCGATGACCAAATCCCTGATATACCGATGACTCTTGATTTCTGCCACCTATCCCAACAGATGGACGACTTTGAACTTGTTGGGATTTTCACGATGGATTTACCCAATCTCTGGTCCACGAGATTTCCGATTTTCTGAACCCCGATGCCTCAATATCCCGATGCCTTCTCGGGGTTTTCCCTCTGCTCACGAGGATTTAAATCCTATGCAACTCCTGTGAAATTGGACGGTTGACGGGTAACTGGGTGATGATCCGACAACTCACGATCCCTGGGACTTGAAATCCGAACGCAATCGTAACCTCCTCACTTCTTTACCAGATCAGACGGCTGGCAGGATTTCACAAATCCTCTCCACAAGATCCTGACCGTCTGTTTTTTTCTCTCCTTGATAATTTCACGAAGTGAACCAAGGATTCCTTCCCAGACTTAATCACCTGTGACACAAAACTTCGACGCCTTGAGTCACTCGATATGCACCAACTCCTTATGCTACCTTCAATAGCTTCAAAGGATTTATCCTTCCTTAGCTTTCTCACGACTCTGAGTCTTAGAGAAGATTCTTGCGCGCACTCCTTGAGGCAACTCTCAGACACTTCCAAGTGCTGAATACCTTCGACTTTTCACACTCCTGCAACAACAGTCTCTCACACCTTACTCAGGTTCGCAACCCTGAGAATTTACTTCGCCTGCGCACTCCTTGCATGACTCCTGTGTCCAACTGCACTTCTGCGGAGATGGGAACAAATGCTACCTATCTGAACCCTCTGTCAACGCACTCCCTGTGGACACTTTGACTGCACTCCTTGCAGGAATTCTTGCTCAGATAGAGAAACAATTGAAACTCATTCCCTCTTCCTTTCAGACTTCACTTAGAACATGAAATCATATACACAACATATCAAAGCAAATGTATAACATGAAGAAAACATTCATGAGCATATCATCAATACACAGAGAACAACACAAACCATGAATTTGAATCAAAGCTTTCCATTAATCCAAATGTCTGTACATGGGTGTTCTTACATAGTTCTCTTCTTTCTCTTTCTCTTCCTTCTTCCTTAGAATTATGTTACAATGCACAATGAGGGTGTCTATATCCCATTTCCCTCTTGTTCTCTCAAACAGTCTAATCTAGAATTAAATTCTATCTACCTACATTAACTATCTTAAATGCCTCCTACCTACTAAGGACGAGAGCGATCCGCTCAAGATCCGATTACATTACACAAGTGTGTCTCTTCTTAAATGACTTCATTTAAGATGGCGCATCAATCCAAGGGATTTTCAAAATTTGTGCTGGTGCTTGTCCAGCTGTCCATTGTCTTCCGCGCTGGCTCGCTTGATGATGTAGGAGCATCGCCAACACATCAAGCGAGTAGCGTGGAAGCGGAGGACAGCTGGACAAGCGCCAACACAATTTTTGAAAACACCTTGAAACTGTTGTGCGAACATTAATGTGATAATTTAATGAAGCACACTTTGTATATTGTAATCGGACCTTGAGCCTTTAGCTCTCGTCCTTAGTAGATAGACGACATTTAAAATAGGTAATGTAGGTAGATAGAAATTTAATTATAGATTTGATAGCTTTAGAGTGCAAGAGGGAAACAAGATATAGACACCCTCATTGTGCATTGTAACATTATCCAGGAAGAGCAAGAGAATGCAGAGAGTTGTTTGAGAACACCCATGTACATATATTTGAATTAATAGAAGAAGCTTTGATTCAAATTCATGGTTTTGTGTCTGTTCTCTGTGTATTGATGTTGATATGCTCATGAATGTTTGCTTCCTGTTATACATTTGCTTTTATATGCTGTGTATATGATTTCATGTTTGAATTGAAGTCTGAGAGGAAGAAGGAATGAGTTTCAATTGTTTCTCTATTTGAGCCAGAGAATTCCTGCAAGGAGTGCAGTTGAAGTGTTCGCAAGGAGTGTATTGACAGAGGGTTCAGATAGATACATCTTTTGTTCTCAATTATCCTAGAAGTGCAGTTGGGCACAGGATCTGTGCAAGGAGTGCGCAGGCCAAACAAAGTCTCAGGGTTGCGAACCTGAGTGAAGGATTAAGGACTGCTGCTGCAAGAGTGCGCAGAGTCGAGGAAATTTAACACTTAGACGTGGTTAAAGGGTTGCCGCAAGGACTGCGTGCAAGAATTTCTTTCTGAGGACTTGAAGATCGTGGAGAAGCTCAGGAAGGATAAAGGTCTTTAGAGTTGTTGAAGGAAAACAAAGAAAAGTTGTGCCTTTAAGGTTAAGTAGGCGTCGCAAGTTTGTGCGCAAGTGAAAAAGTCTTCGTGGAGGGAGTACTTGGTTCATTTCACAGAATTCATCAGAAAGGAACGGATGGTCGGAATCCTCCGAGGAGAATTCGCGACACCCCGTGGGTCATCAGATCTCACAAAGGTGCAAGGGAGATACAACAGTGTATTCCCGAGGGTTCAAAGCTCAAGACAGATAGAGCCGTTGATCCAAGCCAGCCAGGGTCGTTGGATTATTCGCGAAAATCGCCTATCGAGATTTCGTGAGAAAAGAGTCGAAGATTTGGTAACGGGAATCGCGATATTGCGATACGCGATATCTCGACGGCTATGTAAATAGTGTGGGCCACAGTGGAGTCGGCGAGTGGAGGACAGGTGGCACACGCTATCAGGGTTTCGTGGCGAGAAGTCCCGATACAATAGCGTCAGGATTCGCGGAATCGCGAATCGCGAATTCCCGATAGAGGTGACAGGACGTTAAAAGGTCAACTCGCACACATGTCAGATAATCGACATATCGAGAGCCGAGAGTCGGTAAAACAAAGTGTTCGACATCGCAAGGGGTGAAATATTGATAGAGCAAGTCCCGATAGGAGAAGGGAAAGGTCAACGTTGAGTCATATCGACGTTCGGATATTCGTAGAACTAACACTCGACCACTGACCTTTGAATTCGCGAAGTCGCGAGTTCCGATCTCCCGATGAGAAAAGAGAGGGGGATCCCACGAGAATTTTGTGGGTGCATATTTCCCGATAGGGAAATAGAAGAGCCTTAGAGTTCTTCGGGCTGTAGAAGAAGAGAAGATCCTGTGAGCGGGCGTGTCTGCGGGTGCATGCTGTGTCAAGTTTGGTATCAGAGCACAAAAAGATTGTTTGCTTTCTGTAGTAGAGAAGAGAATTCACCATGCCGCCAAGGAGAGATAGACAATAACCTGATCCATAGGATAGGGAAATGCCACGACGAAGAGGCAGGAAGATGGCAGATCCAACCATAGAGAGACAAATGTGTGATCTTCGAGCCAGACTCGAAGACATGGAGACAACGCAAAGATGCACAGCCAGTGTAGGGGATCTGAGTGATTCTGAAAGCGAAGTTGAGGCTGAACGAGAAGAAGAAGTCGTAGCCGAAGATGCATCAAATGATCATTTTATCAGAGATATTGCAAGGATGGGTGCAAGAGAAAAGATGGACATTCCAGTTTATGAGGGAAACTTGGATGCATAGGAGCTTCTAGACTGGATTAGAGCTCTAGACACATACTTCGACTATGAAGATGTCGAAGAAGACAAGAAGGTCAAGCATGCTGTCACGAGACTGAAAGGACATACATCCTTGTGGTGGGATGAGATACAAGCTGACAAATGCTGCAAGGGTAAGCAAAAGATCAAGAGCTGGGACAGGATGATTGCGAAGATGAAGGCGAAATTCATCCCCAGGGACTATCAAATTACTCTGTTCAAGAGAATGCAGAACCTGAGACAGAAGCTGATGACAGTGAAAGAATACACTGAGGAATTCTACAGACTAAACATCAGAGCAGGTCATTGGGAGAGCGATGATGAGAAAGTTGCTAGATATATGAATGGCCTGAGATACGACATTCAGGATGAGATGATCATGGTAACCATCTGAGTGGTAGAATATGCTTATCAGATGGCTCTGAAAGCTGAGGAGAAGCTGAGATGAAAGTAGAGTCAGAGGGGCCGAGGCAGAATCCAGCCCAGACGCAAGTCAGTTGCCCATGATAGAAACCAAAAGCCCAAAGAAGACTGGAATAAACCTCAGGGTAAAGTTGAGAGAGGTGGAACCTCACAGAGAGGGCCATATGTTGAACCGTGAGGGCAACATAATGATTAGAGGGGAGATTATGCTGATAATAACACTTTTCCTCGTACTAGAGGCCGAGGAAGAGGAAGAGGTGGGGTAATCACATGCTTCACATGTGGGAAGAATGGGCACAAGTCTTATGAGTGTCCCGACAAAAAGAAGGAAATTGGAGAAGCTCACATCGCCGAGGCACAGAGGCAGGATGTTGAGGCAGAAGATGTTGAAGGCGGAAGATCGCTCATGATGCGAAAAGTCCTTTTGACACCTGTGAAAGAGGTGGAAAGTTCAGTCCAAAGGACTAGAATTTTCAGGACTGCTTGCAAGACCAAGGATAGGGTATGCAAGGTCATAGTGGACAGTGGTAGCATGGACAATCTCGTTTCTATGGAGATGGTAGAGAAGCTAGAGCTGGAGACGACTGATCATCCAAGCCCATATAGAGTTTCGTGGCTACAGAAAGGACACCAGGTAACTGTCACAAAACAATGTTTAGTCGAATTCAAGATAGGAGGATATAATGATAAGATATTATGTGATGTCATTCCTATGGATGTTTGTCATCTATTGTTGGGTAGACCATGGAAATATGACAAAAATGTGATTCATGATGGGAGAATGAACACATACACCCTAGAAAAGAATGGGAGGACACACATGTTGCTTCCGATAAAAGATAAGGAGGTGAAACCGGAAGTAAGCAACACAATACTTCTCATGAGTGGGAAGGAACTTCTTACAGAAGTTAAGAAGAAGGAGGATCCACAATTCTTTGTGGTCAGAAAACCAAGGATTGTTCTGACTAGCACAAGAGTGGATGATTTACCAGAAGAAGTTCAGGAACTGCTGGAAGAGTTCGCTAACATCATAGTGGACGAACTACCTCATTCGTTGCCACTAGTCAGAAGTGTGATTCATCATATTGATCTCATACCAGGAGCCAGTTTTCCAAACAAATCCGCATACAGATTGACGCCGTAGGAGAATGAAGAAGTTAAGAGGCAAGTCCAAGATTTGTTGGACAAAGGTTTGGTCAGGGAAATCTTGAGTCCATGTGTTGTTCCAACAGTACTCAATCTGAAGAAAGACGGAGGCTGGAGGATGTGTACTGAATCAAGAGCCATTAACAAGATAACCATCAGGTACAGATTCCCATTGCTGAGAATGGATGATATGATGGATTGCTTGAGTGGAGAAAAGTATTTTTCAAAGATTGATTTGAAGAGTGGTTATCACCAGATTCGCATGAGAGAAGGTGATGAATGGAAAACAACATTCAAGACAAACGAGGGTTTGTATGAATGGCTTGTTATGTCATTTGGCTTAACAAATGCGCCAAGTAGCTTTATGAGGTTGATGAACGAAGTCCTGAGGGAGTTCATCAGGAAGTTTGTCATTGTGTATTTGAATGACATACTGGTTTTTAGTAAAACAACAATGAAGCATCTGAAGTATTTGGCTACAGTGATGCAGAAATTGCAGCAGGAGAAGATGTTGATTAATATGAAGAAGTCCTCATTCATGAATACAGAACTCATTTATTTGGGGTTTGTTATTTTGGAAAATGAGTTGAGGATGGACCCAGATAAGGTGGAGGTAATCAAGAATTGGCCATCACCGAAGAACATATTTGAGGTGATAAGTTTTCATGGATTGGCTAGTTTCTACCAAAAATTCATCAGGAATTTCAGTGGAATTAGCACAACAATGATGGATACAGTGAAGAAGAAGCATAAGTCTTTTCACTGGACAACAGAGGCTGAGAAAAGTTTTAATCTGTTGAAGAGGAAGATTACGGAACAACCAGTTTTGGTGTTGTCGGATTTCCAGAAGACATTTAAGGTGAAATTCGATGCAAGTGGGTTTGCAATCGGGGCAGTCTTAAGTCAAGAAGACAGATCGATAGTATATTTCAGCGAGAAGCTGAATGAGACAAAATTGAAGTACTCCACATATGATAAGGAGTTTTATGCTATCATAGAGGCATTGAAGAAATGAAGGCATTACTTGATCCCGAAGGAGTTTGTTTTGTACAGTGACAATCATGCATTACAGTTTGTGACTCAACATGAGAAGTTGAATTAGAAACATGTCAAATGGGTTGATTATATGTAGATTTCACTTTTGTGATAAAACATATTTATGGTACTGCTAACAAAGTTGTTGATTCTTTGAGCAGGAAGTGTTTGCTATTGCATGAGTTCAAAGTCAAAACACTGGGTTTTGATGATCTCAGGGACATGTACGCTGATGATCCAGATTTCAAAGAAGCATATGAAGCAGCTGAGAATCCAGTTCTCAGAGACTAGAGCCAATGGATGGACTACATGATCCAGTAAGGATTGTTGTTCAGGGGCAATCAACTGTGTATTCCGAAATGCTCCATGAGGGAGAACTTACTGAAGGAGAAACACAGTGGGGGACTAGCAGGACATTTCGGTCATGACAAGACATTCGAAAAGCTGAGCGAATCATACTTTTGGACAAGGATGCGAGCAGACATCAAGAGATTTGTAGACAGTTGCAGAATTTGCCAGCATTTGAAAGGAAGGAAGCAGAATGCGGGATTCTATCAACCATTGCCCATACCAGAAAGGCCGTGGGATGCGATTAGCATGGATTTTGTATTGGGGTTGCCAAGGACACAAAGAGGTTGTGATTTAATCTTTGTGGTGGTGGATAGATTTTCCAAGATGGCAGATTTTATCCCATGTCAAAAAACCAGTGACGCGACTCACATCGCGAACCTGTTTCTCAAGGAAGTCATTCGACTTCATGGCTTACCAAGGAGTATTGTTTCGGATCGAGACACAAAGTTCATAGGGCATTTTTGGAGAACCTTATGGAAGAAGCTGGGAACTAACTTGTTGTTTAGTTCAGCGTATCATCGTCAGATGGATGGACAAACATAAGTGGTAAACAGAAGTCTGGGAGACTTGCTGAGAAGCTTGGTGACAGAGCACCATAGCAGTTGGGACAATGTATTTCCGCAGACAGAGTTTGCGTATAATGAATCTGTTAACAGGAGCACAAGGCAGAGTCCATTTCAAGTTGTCTATGGCATACAGCCAAGAGGAATTTATGAATTGAGGGATTCAGAACAGACTGCGATGAGGAACGCTAGTGCAGAAGAATTTGCAGAGGCAATGAAAGAACTTCACAGCCAGGTGAAGGAGCAATTGCAAAATTCAAGGCAGGAGTATAAGCGCAGAGCCGATCAACATAGAAGACAACTTCAATTTGAGGTTGGTGATCTGGTTCTTTCACATTTGAGAAAGGAAAGGTTCCCGAGAGGAATGTATAACAAATTGAAGATGAAGAAAATCGGGCCATGTAAGGTCTTGAAGAAATGTGGAGCAAATGCTTACGAGATTGAATTACCCGATGGGATCGGAATTTCTCCGATATTCAATATCTCGGATTTATACCCATATAGAGCTGGGGAAGCAGAGACTGGAACTGAGCATCCAGTGATCCAGTGGATGAAACAAATGCCAGTTGTAGAGAAGCCGCAGATGGAGTGCATGCTGGACAAGAAACTGAGCAAAAGGACCAGGTAGAAAGAATACTTTGAGTATCTGGTCAAGTGGAAGAACCATCCCGTTAAAGATGCCAGCTGGGAGACTGAAGCAGAAATATAGAAGCATGGACAGACCATGCAGGAGCTCATGGACAGGAGCCCATGAAAGTTTTCAAGAGAGGGAGTATGATGCAGGAGCATCACCAACACATCAAGCGAACAACGCGGAAGCGGAGGACAACTGGACAAGCACCGGCACAAGTTTTGAAAACACCTTGAAACTGTTGCACGAACATTAATGTGATAATTTAATGAAGCACACTTTGTATATTGTAATCATACCTTGAGCCTTTAGCTCTCGTCCTTAGTATATAGACGACATTTAAAATAGTTAATGCAGGTAGATAGAAATTTAATTATAGATTTGATAGCTTTAGAGTGCAAGAGGGAAACGAGATATAGACACCCTCATTGTGTATTGTAACATTATCCAGGAAGAGAAAGAGCATGCAGAGAGATGTTTGAGAACACCCATGTACAGATATTTGAATTAATAGAAGAAGATTTGATTCAAATTCATGGTTTTGTCTCTGTTCTCTGTGTATTGATGTTGATATGCTCATGAATGTTTGCTTCCTGTTATACATTTTCTTTTATATGTTGTGTATATGATTTCATGTTTGAATTGAAGTCTGAGAGGAAGAATGAATGAGTTTCAATTGTTTCTCTATTTGAGCCAGAGAATTCCTGCAAGGAGTGCAGTTGAAGTGTCCGCAAGGAGTGCGTTGACAAAGGGTTCAGATAGATACAACTTTTGTTCTCAATTATCCCAGAAGTGCAGTTGGGCACAGGAGATGTGCAAGGAGTGCGCAGGCCAAACAAAGTCTCAGGGTTGCGAACCTGAGTGAAGGATTAAGGACTGCTGCTGCAGGAGTGCGCATAGTCGAGGAACTTTAACACTTAGACGTGGTTAAAGGGTTGCCGCAAGGAGTGCGTGCAAGAATTTATTTATGAGGACTTGAAGATCGAGGAGAAGCTCAGGAAGGATAAAGGCCTTCAGAGTTGTTGAAGGACAGCGTAGAAAAGTTGTGCCTTGAAGGTTAAGCAGGTGTCGCAATTTTGTGCGCAGGTGAACAAGTCTTCGTGGAGGGAGTACTTGGTTCATTTCACATAATTCATCAGAAAGGAACGGACGGTCGGAATCCTTCGAGGAGAATTCACGACACCCCGTGGGTCGTCAGACCTCACAAAGGTGCAAGGAAGATACAATGACGTATTCTCGAGGGTTCAAAGCTCATGACAGATAGAGCCGTTGATCCAAGCCATCTAGGGTCGTTGGATTATTTGCGAAAATCGCCTATCGGGATTTCGTGAGAAAAGAGTCGAAGACTTGGTAACGGGAATCGCGATATTGCGATACGCGATATCCCGACGGCTATGTAAATAGTGTGGGCCACAGTGGAGTTAGAAAGTGGAGGACAGGTGGCACAAGCTATCAGAGTTTCGTGGCGAGAAGTCCTGATACAATAGCGTCAGGATTCACGGAATTGCGAACCCCGAATTCCCGATAGAGGTGACAGGATGTTTAAAGGTCAACTCGCACGCATGTCGGATAATCGGCATATCGGGAGCCGGGAGTCGGTAAAATGAAGTGTTCGACATCGCGAGGGGAGAAATCGCGATAGAGAAAGTCCCGATAGGAGAAGGGAAAGGTCAGCATTGACTCATATCAGCGTTCAGGGATTCGTAGAACCAACACTCGACCACTGACCTTTGAATTCGCGAAGTCGTGAGTTCCAATATCCCGACGAGAAAAGAGAGGGGGATCCCATGAGATTTATGTGAGTGCATATTTCCCGATAGGGAAATAGAATAGCCTTAGAGTTCTTCGGGCCATAGAAGAAGAGAAGATCCTGTGAGCGGGCGTGCCTGCGGGTGCGTGCTGCGTCACTTGACGTGAGAGATGCTCCTGCATCATACTCCCTCACTTGAAAACTTTCATGGGATCCTGTCCATGAGCTCCTGCACGGTATGTCCCTACTTCTGTATCTCTGCTACAGTTTCCCAGCTGGCATCTTCAATTGGATGATTCTTCCACTTGACTAGATACTCAAAGTATTCTTTCCTCCTGGTCTTCTTGCCAATTCTTTTGTCCAGTATGCACTCCATATGCGGCTTCTCTGCAACTGGCATATGCTTTGTCCATTGGATCACTGATTGTTCACCACTTGTTCCTGCTTCCTCAGCTTTGTATGGGTATAAATCTGAGACATTGAATATCGGAGAAATTTCGACCCCATCGGGTAATTCAATCTCGTAAGCATTTGCCCCACATTTCTTCAAGACCCTGCATGGTCCGATTTTTTTCATCTTCATCTTATTATATGTTCCTCTCGGGAACCTTTCTTTTCTCAAGTGTGCCAGAACCAAATCACCAACCTCAAAATGAATTTGTCTCTTGTGTTGATTGGCTCTGTGTTTATATTCCTGGCTTGAATTCTGCAATCGCTCCTTCACCTGGCTGTGAAGTTCTTTCATCGCTTCTGTGAATTCTTCTACACTAGTGCTCCTAATTGCAGTCTATTCTGACTCTCTCAGTTCAGAAATTCCCCTCGACTGCATGCCATAGACAACTTGAAATGGACTCTACCCTGTGCTCCTGTTAACAGAGTCATTATAAGCAAACTCTACCTGTGGTAATATGTTGTCCCATTGGCTGTGGTGTTCTGTCACAAATCTTCTTAGCAAGTCTCCCAGACTCATGTTTACCACCTTTGTTTCTCCATCCATCTGAGGATGATAAGCCGAACTGTACGCCAAGTTAGTTCCCAGCTTTTTCCATAAGGTCCTCCAAAAATGCCCTATGAATTTCGTATCTCGATCTGAAACTATACTTCTCGGCAACCCATGAAGTCAAATGACCTCTTTGAAAAATAGGTTCGCAATGTGAGTTGCGTCACTGGTCTTCTGACATGGAATGAAGTGTGCCATCTTGGAAAATCTATTCACCACCACAAAGATTGAATCATAACCTCTTTGTGTTCTTGGCAACCCCAACACAAAATCCATGCTAATTGCATCCCACGACCTCTCTAGTATGGGTAATGGTTGATAAAACCCTGCATTCTGCTTTCTTCCCTTCGAATGCTTGAAAATTATGCATCTGTCCATGAATCTCTTAACGTCTGCTCGCATTCTCGGCCAAAAATATGACTCGTTCAATTTTGCAAACGTCTTGTCATGACCAAAGTGCCCCGCTAATCCTCCACTGTGTTTCTCCTTTAACAGATTCTCCCTCATGGAGCATTTCGGAATACACAGTTGATTGCCTCTGAACAACAATCCTTCCTGGATCATGTATTCTATCCACGTGATTCTGTCTCTGAGAACTAGATTCTCAGCCACTTCATATGCCTCCTTAAAATCTGGATCATCTTGGTACATGTCCCTGAGATCATCAAAACCTAACGTTTTGACTTTGAACTCCTGCAACAACAAACACTTCCTGCTCAAAGCATCAACAACTTTGTTAGCAGTACCATAAATATGTTTAATCACAAAAGTGAAATTCTACATATATTCAACCCATTTGACATGTTTCTGATTCAACTTTTCTTGTTGAGTCACAAACTGCAGTGCATGATTGTCACTATATAAAACAAATTCTTTAGGGATTAAGTGATGCCTCCATTTGTTCAGTGCCTGTATGATAGCATAAAATTCCTTATCATAAGTGGAATATTTCAACTTTGCTTCATTCAGCTTCTCACTAAAATACGCTATCGGCCTGTCTTCCTGACTCAAGACTACTCCGATTTCAAATCCGCTCGCATCGCATTTCACCTGAAATGTCTTTTTGAAATCCGGTAACACCAAATTGGTTGTTCCATGATCTTCCTCTTCAACAGATTGAAGCTCTTCTCGACTTCCTCAGTCCAGTGAAAATATTTGTGTCTTTTCTTCACTGTTTCCATCATCGTTGCACTAATTCCACTGAAATTCCTGATGAATTTTTGGTAGAAACTAGCCAATCCGTGAAAACTTCTCACCTCAAAGATATTTTTCGGTGATGGCCAATTCTCGATCACTTCCACCTTATCTGGATCCATCCTCAACTCATTTTCCGAAATAACAAACCCCAAGTAAATGAGCTCTGTCTTCATGAATGAGGACTTCTTCATGTTTATCAACAACTTCTCCTTCTGTAATTTCTGCATCACTGTAGCCAAATTCTTCAGTTGCTCCGTTGCTGTTTTACTGAAAACCAGTATGTCATCCAAATACACAATGAAAAATTTCTCGATGAACTCCTTCAGGACTTCATTCATAAACCTCATAAAGGTACTTGGCGCATTTGTTAATCCAAATGGCATAACAAGCCATTCATACAACCCCTCGTTTGTTTTGAATGTTATCTTCCATTCATCACCTTCTCTCATGCGGATTTGGTGATAACCGCTTTTCAAATCAATCTTTGAAAAGTATTTTTCTTCGCTCAAGCAGTCCATCAGATCATCCATCCTTGGCAATGGAAATCTGTACCTGATGGTTATCTTGTTGATCGCCCTCGAGTCAGTACACATCCTCCAGCCTCCGTCTTTCTTCGGACTGAGTACTGTCAGAACAACACATGGACTCAAGCTTTCTCTGACCAAAATTTTGTCCAACAAATCTTGGAATTGCCTTTTAACCTCTTCATTCCCCTACGACGTCAATCTGTATGCGGCTTTGTTTGGAAAACTGGCTCCTGGTATGAGATCAATGTGATGACTCACACTCCTGATTGGTGGAAACGAACGAGGTAATTCATCCACTACAATGTCAACGAACTCTTTCAGCAGTTCCTGAACCTCCTCTAGTAAATCATCCACTCTTGTGCTAGTCAGAACAATCCTCAGCTTCCTGACCACAATGAACTGTGGATCCTCCTTCTTCTTATCCTCTGTAAGAAGTTCCTTCCCACTCATGAGAAGTACTGTGTTGCTTACTTCCGGCTTCACCTCATTATCCTTTATTGGAAGCAACATGTGTGTCCTCCCATTCTTCTCCAGGGTGTATGTGTTCATTCGCCCATCATGAATCACATTTCTGTCATATTGCCATGGTCTACCCAACAATAGATGAAAAACATCCATAGGAGTGACATCACATAACATTTTATCATTATATCCTCCTATCTTGAATTCAACCAAGCATTGTTTAGTGACAGTTACCTGGTGTCCTTTTTGTAGCCATGAAACTTTATATGGAATTGGATGATTAGTCATCTCCAGATCCAGCTTCTCTACCATCTCGGTTGAAATGAGATTATCCATGCTACCGCTATCCACAATGACCTTGCATACCCTATCCTTGGTCTTGCAAGCAGTCCTGAAAAGTCTGGTCCTTTGGACTGAACTTTCCACCTCTTTCTCTGGTGTCAAAAGGAATTTTCGCATCATCAACGATCTTCCACCTTCAACGTCTTCTGCCTCAAAATATCGCCTTTGTGCCTCGACGATGTGAGTTTCTCCAGTTTCTTTCTTTTTCTCTGGACACTCGTAAGACTTTTGCCCATTCTTTCCACATGTGAAGCATGTTATTACTCCACCTCTTCCCCTTCCTCTACCTCTAGTATGAGGAAAAGTGTTGTTGTCAGCATAATCTCCTCTTTGCTCAGTATGTTGTCCTCTCTGTTCAATATATTGCCCTCGCTGTGAGGTTCCACCTCTCTCTGTTTGTGTCTGAGGTTTCTTCCAGCCGTCCCTGGGATTTTGAGTTCTTTCCTGGGCAACTGATTTTCCTCTGGGATGACTTCTACCTCTGCCCCTCTGACCTACTTTCAGCTCAACGTTTCTTCAGCTTTCAGAGCCATCTGATAAGCATCTTCCACCGTTCGTATGGTCACCATACTCATCTCATCCCGAATATCATATCTCAGGCCATTCATATACCTGGCTACTTTTTCGTCATTGCTTTCACAATGACCTGCCCTAATATTCAGCCTATAGAATTCTTCAGTATATTCCTTCACTGACATCAGCTTCTGTCTCAGGTTCTGCATCCTCCTGAACAGAGAAATTTGATAGTCCCTGGGAATGAATTTTCCTTTCATCTTTGCAATTATCCTGTCCCAGCTCTTAATTTTCTGCTTTCCTTGACAACGCCTATCCGCTTGTAGTTCATCCCACCACAAGGCTGCATGTCCTTTTAATCTCATGACGACATGCTTGACCTTCTTATCCTCTTCGACGTCTTCATAGTCAAAGTAGGTGTCTAGAGCTCTAATCCAATCTAGAAGCTCTTCTACATCCAGATTTCCCTCATAAACTGGAATGCCCATCTTCACCTTTGCACCCATCCTTGCAATAGATTTAAGCAAGCGTTCATTGACTGCATATTCTGCTGTGACTTCTTCTTCTCCATGTACAACATCATCTTCACTTTCGGACTCATTGATATCTCCTACATCAGTTGAGCATTTTTGTCTTATCTCCATGTCCACAAGTCTGGCGCGTAGGTTATGCAGATCCCTTTCTACTTTTGGATTCTGCACCTGTCTACCCCTTCCTCTGGACATTTCCCTTTCCTCCTCTGGATCGGGTGATTTTCTATCTCTTCTCCTTGGCAGCATGGTGAATCTTCCTTCTCCCTGCTACAGAAAGAAAATAAGATTTTCTAATCTCTTATACCACTTGATGTAGGCACGCTCGCAAGCACGTCCGCTCACAGGATCTTCCCTTTACCACGGTCCGAAGAAATCTAATGTCCTTCTATTTCCCTATCGGGAAGTTTGCACCCACAGAACTCTTTGCGCGATATTCTCTTATTACTTATCGAGGGATAGGACTTCGGGAATTCGCGAGGTCAGTGGTCGAACGTAGGACTCTCGAATCCCCGAATCTCGATTCAAGTCAACACTGACCTTTTCCTTTACCCTGTCAGAACTTCTCTTATCACAATTTTGACACTCGCGGTGTCGAGCAACTTGGTTCTCCGAATCTCGAGTCTCGATACGCAGAAACTCTGATGCGCTCATGAGTTGACTTTTCAACGATCCCTTCACTCCATCGACATTTTGACGTTCACAAGATCACGAATCCTAATGCATATGTTTCGGCCCTTCAATTTCCCCGATCTCTCGAATGCTGATTTCCCGATATGCCTTTTCTTTTGGGACTTTCTCCGGAGGTTGCGATTATTTCCACGCATCCTAAAAGATGGACAACTCTCATATGCTTCGGGGTCTTCCCCTTGGAAATTTCTGATTCCCCGTATACGACGAGATGACGTCAGCTGGGCTCCGCACGTAACTTACTTCCTCATCGGAATTTTACACTTCGCGATTCCAAATTGCAAGAGTATCCTGTCCTCCGGACCTCCGATACGCCGAACCCCGACTTTGTCAGATCTTCCGACACACGTCCCAAATGATGGACGGTTCAGATTGAACCTCGGGCTTCGCTAAACGCAAAGTCTAACCACTCACTTATATGAGCCCCGATGACCAAATCCCTGATATACCGATGACTCTTGATTTCTGCCACCTGTCTCAACAGATGGACAAATTTGAACTTGTCGAGATTTTCACGATGGATTTACCCGATCTCTGGTCCACGAGATTTTTCGATTTTCCGAACCCCAATGCCTCAATATCCCGATGCCTTCTCCGGGTTTTCCCTCTGCTCACGAGGATTTAAATCTTATGCAACTCCTGTCAAATCGGACGGTTGACGGGTAATTGGGTGATGATCTGACAGCTCACGATCCCTGGGACTTGAACTCCAAATGCAGCCGTAACCTCCCCACTTATTTACCAGATCAGACGGCTGGCGGGATTTCGCAAATCCTCTCCACAAGATCCTGACCATCTATTTTTTTCCCTCCTTGATACTTTCACAAAGTGAACCAAGGATTCCTTCCCGGACTTAATCACCTGTGACACAAAACTCCGATGCCTTGATTCACTCGATATGCACCAACTCCTTATGCTACCTTCAATAGATTCAAAGGATTTATCCTTCCTGAGCTTTCTCACGACTCTGAGTCTTAGAGAAGATTCTTGCGTGCACTCCTTGAGGAAACTCTCAGACACTTCCAAGCGCTGAATACCTTCGACTTTGCACACTCCTGCAATAGCAGTCTCTCACACCTTACTCAGGTTCGCAACCCTGAGACTTTACTTCACCTGCGCACTCCTTGCACGACTCCTGTGTCCAACTGCACTTCTGCGGAGATGAGAACAAATGCTACCTATCTGAACCCTCTGTCAATGCACTCCCTGCGGACACTTTGACTGCACTCCTTGCAGGAATTCTTGCTCAGATAGAGAAACAATTTAAACTCATTCCCTCTTCCTTTCAGACTTCACTTAGAACATGAAATCATATACACAGCATATCAAAGCAAATGTATAACAGGAAGAAAACATTCATGAGCATATCATCAATACATAGAGAACAACACAAACCATGAATTTGAATCAAAGCTTTCCATTAATCCAAATGTCTGTACATGGGTGTCCTTACACAGTTCTCTACTTGCTCTTGCTCTTCCTTCTTCCTCAGAATTATGTTACAATGCACAATGAGGGTGTCTATATCCCATTTCCCTCTTGTTCTCTCAAACAGTCTAATCTAGAATTAAATTCTATCTACCTGCATTAACTATCTTAAATGCCTCCTACCTACTAAGGACGAGAGCGATCCGCTCAAGATCCGATTACATTACACAAGTGCGTCTCTTATTAAATGACTTCATTTAAGATGGTGCATCAATCCAAGGGATTTTCAAAATTTGTGCTGGCGCTTGTCCAGCTGTCCATTGTCTTCCGCGCTGGCTCGCTTGACGTGGGAGATTCTCCTGCATTAACTTCTCATGATTGATTATGTTGAAGAGGTCTCCCCACTGTGGGATAATTACCTTGGATCCAGTTTTTTCTTTTGTATCGTCGAAGACCGAAGGTTGAATAAAATATTTCTTCGTTGAGGTTTTAATGACGGGCTACGCCCTAGGAGAATACTCCAACTTTCTCGTAGTACCAGGAGAAGAACCTTCACCTGCTTCCAGTTCCTTTAGCTTAGGTGCTCTTGGAGAGCGTCTAGTCGTTGGATTTCTTGGAGGCATTTTCCCTACAGCTAGAAAATAGTTAGAGACTGTGAAAGAAATTAGATGCATATCTAACAAATCATGACCTTTGAATTAATAAAATTTAACACATGCCTTTATTTCTTGTTTAACCTGATTTTGATAATTTGAGGATCAACATATTCTCGAGACGATTTTTTTTCTTCTTCGGGTGCTCTAGAATTTGGACCTATGTGCAGAATGAAAGTGTTCGAAGTCATTTTAGTGATTTAAATAGGGATGAGCTTACCTTGTCACATCACCCATTCAATTCAAGATATGAGTGTGGTTCTACAGAATCAGCCTCCATATCCTCATTATGTTTAAAATTAAATTCGATCGTATGTCGATGGCGCAGGCATGGGCTATAAAGTGGCCTATTGATTATTTCAAATTCTTATCATTCAATCGATGCACAGAGTAGTAATGTATGCAGTGTGAAGCATTAAATGGCCTATTAAATGACATAATATAATCGTATCTCGTGCTAAAAGCATCCCATCGTTTTGCTAGTCTAGCTGGTGGGTCAGGGGTCGGGGTTTTTATTTAAACACTTTTCGTTGATATCTCCTTGCAAGATCTTCGACGCTGAACGATCTTGTCATACAGATATGACGTGGCAAGGTAGATGCAGAGGTGTGACTAGGAAATAGGGAACCTTAAGATGACTCGGGATGAAACAAGACTGTACGACACCCCTATGCGACAAAGACACGTGGAACTCGAGACAGATGTCTTCGTTTACCCGTGTTATTCAGAATCAAGAATTTTCTTAAGATAAATGTTCTAACAACATATTCTACCCTGTCGATGCTAAAAAGTATCAAGGATCGGTGATCGATGATAAGATTACCCAAGTGCTCCCAGATTAACTCTCTCTAAAATTTCTCAATGCCAAAAGTGCATCGGGGATCCACGATCAGAGATCTGTCAACACAGAAACTTTCAGTGATTTAACTCTTTGAGATTTTTCTGGCCCCGAACCAGTGCATCTGTCATCGGCTATTGGGGTTTATCATGGCTCATGTCAATATTTAGTACTCTCGTATTCTGCCTGTTTCCATCCTTATACACACTTGCAAACGTAAGCTAAGTCCTTCTCACTTAGTGTGTCCTTGGAGGCACAATGCCTAGGTTCAATGCCCATGCTGTCACTTTGACTTGAACCTCTTTCATCTAGGATTACTCCTAGGGAAGCCAAGGGGGGTTTACCCTAGTTTCTAGATGAGATTAACGTTAAGTTCTAGGAGTTGGTTTTTATTAGTTAGAAGGTTTGGGGAAAATCTAGCCGTTGATGTAAAGCAAAAATGCAATGTGCAATAATATAAGATGACAATCAAACCTTTTCCTAGGACAACTAAGACTAGTGCCTAATATTGGGCAAGGGTTCAAATAAAATGAAGGGAGGTTGATTACACAAGATTTAAAAAGATTACAAATGTTACAACAAGACTAAATACAAACTAGATGCAAAGCTACAATAAAGAATACCTAAGATTACAACAAAGTTATACTCACAAAGATACAATGGATACAAGATACACAACACTAACTAACAACTTGCTTGTATGTGAAGGGATTAAAATATATTCAAAGGATGCATTCAAGATCATGATAAGCCTAGCATGTTCACAATAGAGTGTCTCCTCAAAGGGATGCACTACTCTATTGGACTACGTTTAATGGAAACAATATCACTCAAGACAAAACAAGATAATGCCTCCAAGAGGATGCACAACTTCTTAAGGGATCACACCACAAATGTGAACACCACTTAAATAAAAGATTCTTTAAAGGGAAAGTGCTCTGAAACACCAATATGACCACTTAGATAATTAATCCACAAAACATAAATTTAAATTGCATGTAAATGTAAAAGTGAAAGAGTGCTTGCAAGTGTAAATGTAGTTCACCCAAGATAAATTAGATAGATTTCCCAAAGTTGTAAAATGGATGAAGGAGTTGATTAAGAGTTATTAGGTGAACAATGACTCCTGACTAAGTATCAACCCAACACTCCCCCCGCTTGTACCAAGTAACTGTTGAGTGTTCAAGAAGTATGGAAACAAGGCCTACCCTAGCTCCATAGGTCAGCTCAATGGAAGAGAATACTCCTGTAAAGGACATTGAGCGCCACGTGTTAAGGTCCTAACCCGCACATAGGTAGATCAATGTATTTGGATGTAATAAAGGTCAATATTAATAAGACCTTTCAATAAAATAGAATAAGGCGGATGTAAGAAGACCTAATAGA
>ML798138.1:383542-455283 GCA_009831015.1 Picea engelmannii
TGAAGAAGGTGATTGGAACCAGGTGCCAACTTCAAACCAACCTTCCAGAGTTAGCTGAAGAAGGATCCATTTGGCTACAACTAGAAGCAGTTTTGGACCAGAGGGAGCGTCTCCTGCGTCAGAGAACCATCAAGGAAGTGCTAGTACAGTGGAAAGATATGACTCCAGCAGATGCAACTTGGGAACCAGCTACCATTCTGCAGTAGTTTCCACATCTACAGCCTTGAGGACAAGGCTGTTTTTAAGGGGGCGGACATGTTAAAGTCCTAACTCGCACATAGGTAGATCAATGTATTCGGATGTAATAAAGGTCAATATTAATAAGACCTTTCAATAAAATAGAATAAGGCGGATGTAAGAAGACCTAATAGAAGCTTCCGCTTCTAGAAGGATCTTCCTCTAGATGCTTCTTTTTGGTATAAATAGGAGTCGAGGGTATGAGAACCCTAGCTTGGATATTATTGTAATAGAGCCCTACTCGATTGGAGGTTGCCCCCTCGAAGAGGCCTGTGAACATTGCTATCTGATTCAAAGTGCTATTTTTGTTGCTATTTCGTGAATCATTTCTGTGTATTGTGAAGATTATGATGGATATTTTACTGTTATTCTATTATTTCTAGCATTTCATTTCTGTTCTGCATATTTTATATATCTGGTATCTTGCACCACGAGACCGTCCCCGACCTATCACCTTCCATTTCTTCTTCTAATCCTTGTTTAAATGGAAAAGTTGGGTCAATAGAGGTGTCCTATTACGTCTAGTTGATTATTAGGCTTACAGACTAAGTGTTTTTAGGTAATTAGGTGTGTTAAAGTGAGTTTTACTTGCCCAAAAAGTGTCAAAAGGGCCAAAACCAAAACTTAAAAACAATAAGAAATGAAGTTCTATATTATTAGATTATTGCATGTGAAGCACATAGAGAACTTGAAACAAATGGTGAGATTAAAGAGATTGCTTTACACAATTTACATGCCCATATTTGTTTGCAAACTTGAAAGATAGATGCTTAAGAAACAAGAGCTTGCAAGTAAATAAATAACAAAGAAAAAGATTTAATCCTATGCCTCCATGGGATTAAAATAACATTGGTTGTCTAAGATCTACTTCTAGATAATTTAAACCATGAGCATAAGCATATTAGACATCCACAACTAAGCTAGCCATACTATATGGGGGTTGGCTAGGCCAACTTCACATCCAAGGTGTAGGAAATAAGTGAAACAAAAATTGAAATGGAAAGCAAGAGCTACAAACCACTCACAATGGCACAAGGTGGAGGCAAGCCTTCCTATTTTGTGCCAAAGGGGGTTGGAAATGAAATAGATAAACTAAAACTAAAACAATCCTAGCCACACAACCTTGTCCTAATGACAAGTGGGGCAAAAGAATGAAAACAATTGCAGAAAATTAAATATACACCCTAGCCTTACGATTTTGGGGGGTGGCTTTTCCAAACTCTCACCCAAGATGTAGGCACTAACTATATTTACAACAACAGAAAATAAAAGAGAAGGAAAACCACTTGGGGACCCCCTTTGGGCTTGCTTACAATGCTTAGAAAGGTAGAGAAAAGAAGGGGTTTCATTATCACATCAAAAGGGGGGCCTTTGGAGTGTGTTGTGACTGAAAATGGGCAACATATACCCTTGAACTGGCAAGAACCTGCAAAAAACAACAAGCTATTGCTTACTGGAAATGTTGCAACACACCCAAAAATGTTAAGAAAATTTATGTTTTGCAACAGAAATTTTCTGCATACAAAAATAAGAAAATTTATGTGTTTAAATGACCTATCTAAGAGTGTTAGCAACCAAAATCTGAATGATATAATAACAAAAAATGAAATGGAAAATCTTATGAAGTTTTAGTAGGCTATGATGATAGCTTCTTGCTTGAAACTATCCCAACAAAGCCCTTGAAACAACCTGCAAATTTCAAACACAATGTGAGACAAGAGTAGATAATGGATTGCATAAGATAAATGATATAAACTAATTTATCTCACTAGCTATCCAATACATTTAGTTTAGAAACTACACTATTTCCTAACCTATCCAAGTAAACTAATTTACCAAGAAATACTACTCAATATTCCACAAAATATTCAAAGAACAAGATGACCTCATAAGCAAATGGAACACCAAGACACAATCTTGTACTTCAATTTCCTCCAAATATTTTCTCTATTATCAAAGAGAGAGGCTGCAACAACTAATTGCTCCAATCTCTCCAAGAGAAAAATGGAATGAAAGCAAGAATGATGTATGAGAGAGAGATGGGGAAAGAAAATGGTAGCATAACATTACTCAAGAGATGGTAAAGAAATGAGTGAGCGAGGGGTTCTATTTATACCTTGAAAGGAAAAGTGACCCCTTTTGGATCATTTCCAAGTATCAAAACCCAAGCTAAGGATGAGATCTCAAGGAGGGAGGGCACAACTTTAGGGTTTTAGACATGGATTGGTGAGGTGGAGTGAGGTGGAGTGGGTGGGACACACTCCAAAGGTGACGTGGGAGGCTAGGAAGGGTGCACCTCATGAGGGAGGGTCCCACAACTTAAATTAATTCAAGTTGTAATGTTTTTGCATGGTAGGGGGGCGCAAACCCCCTAGGGGCATGAGGGTTTGAGTGAGAGGTGAGTCTAGGGGGTGTAAAAAGGTTATGATATGGGTAGGGTAGGTTAGGAAATGTCTTTCTCATCACTTTTCACCTTTAATTCACTCCATTTGCTCATAAATTACAAAAATGACTTTTTTCCTATGTCATGACTTAGCAATTAAAATTGTTGTTTTGACTGACCAAGACTCCTCGTTGACAAACAACTAGAAAAAGTTGTCCAACTGAGATGAAACTTGGTCCAAGGGTGTAGGAGGTCTCATTCCATTTATTTTGAGCACAAATACCCCTAGCAAAATCCCAAGGACCTAGTTTTTACAATATTTATCAAAAAATAATTAATTAAACTACTCAACCTTAGGCATTTTTAATTGATTAAAAGAAACCTATCTAGACTCGATGGAATTCCTCAAAAATTCTAGAGATGTCATACATGGTCATTTACATCATTCATAAACACTAACTACCAGAGGATAAATCCATTAGAATGCCTTTCACCACTTTGGAGGAATTATTTGTGGGAGTGAAAACTCAAGGGAGATTAATAAGGCTGAAAAGCCAAATTAATAACCTGAGAAAAAAAAACACTCAGTGAAAGGAACTCTCCTAATTAAGAAATCCTAAGGTAATTGACTTAACTATGATCCATGCAAACTTATTATATTATTATCCCACCTAGGGGAGCAGAAATTCCAATTACAAAAATACGTGTTGGAGGCAAAAATTGCCCTGTAGAACCAAATAGTCTATGACTTGGTAGCCTCTGATGATGCATATATTCATGGTACACGGAGTTGACCCCCTAGTTGAATAGGTGGTCAACACTGTCGATGCCAATGGTGATCGAATATCTCTTGAAACTACGTGGTGAGTTACTAAAGAAAACTTGTTCAACCTTTTACCGACGTCGATGGTCCATCGACGATTATTATTACTATGTGGCCTCTTTACCTGCTTGGATTTCGTCGACGCCGAACACCAACACACTTATCATATTGTTAAATGAAGATATTTAGTTAGGATGCCAAGTTCTTTTTAGGCACCAAGTTTTATTTAACAAGTTCAAACAAGTCTGGTTCGATTGATAAGAGTCATGAAAACAAGACAAACCATCCCCCCCATATTGAACTCAATTCAAACAGTAAAACAAAAGAAACAAGTGGTACCCAAAAGTGACCAAATTTCCTAAAAAATTTAGGGTGTGTTTAGCACTCAACAATATCATGGCCTTGCATGGGGGTGGAATGTTGTCGAAGTTACTGAGAATGCATAGGCTATGGTTGGGTGGAAATTCAAAAACCCATAGTTAGTTGGTTGGTAATTGATTAAAACAGATAAGTATTTCAATATACTATGTGTAGTAGAACTGAAATGTATGGTTGGATGTTTGTATATTGTGCTATGAATGTGTATTCTTAATCTATGAAATTGACACCTATTCCATTGGTGGATCTTTATGTTTGTTGATTAAAGGATTATGTGAGACTAGTGCATGCCTTACATGATTGAATATGAGAATCATGTAATGTTTCTGAGATAAAGAAAATGAAATTGTGTCTATTATTTCTGTATGAACAAGGGATACATGTATATATATATACGCATATATATGATGTAGTAATGGGTCCCCAGATAAATGGAACCAGACCCATATGAAATAAATGATAATTCCCTAAGGGGATGAAATATTGTAATCTCCCTTAAAGAGGATAATGAATTAATAGTATTGTTTGTGTGTTGAAGGCCCAAGAAGGTCGATAAACATCACATCCTTCCCTTCTCCTTAAATTAGAATTTTCACAAGGAAGAGAATCCTTGATTGGATGTCATGTGGTAGGAATATTATTGTTGTAATTGGATTAAGATCCTAGGGGAGTCGATTTAGGAACCCTTGTAAGATGATGTGGTGTGAGACTGGAAGAATGCTAAGTCCAAAAATATATCTTATAATCGTTTAATCCTGTTGAAATCCTTGAGTAACAGTGACCATTAGATCGACGAGGTAAGTAAATCTCAACACTTCATTGGAAAGGAATCATCACTGGGAGAATGATCCGTTAGACAATCTAAGATTTAGGGTCAAGAAGTTTTGACAATGACGATAATGAAAAACCTTGAGAAGAAACATGAATCATCGATTTGTCAAAAGAATCTTTGACAAGATATAAACCATTGATCCTGAGCACGTCATCATCGAGAGTGGATGGGTGGCAAGTTGGGGTGTATACTCCAAAGTGTTGATGACAATAAAGGGTTATGTAAAAGACCTAGAGCTATCAATGACCGTATATTCTATGTGGTGAATACATCTTCGCCATAGATTACCTTAGGTCCTAGTGATGTGACAAAGGTGGACGTGACATCATTTTCACATGGTGTGTCAGCATGTCTATGAGAGTGTCATGTGTCGACCGTTGATGGGTCGAGGGGATATGAGTGGTATTGTTGGGCGTGGAGACCTTTGGGACTTCACTTAAAATCTTGACAGTTAGATCTAAAGGTCACTAAATCTAGTCATTTCTTGGAGGTTGTCGAGCGAAGATTTGGAGAGAGGATAGAGAAAGGTTGTTGATGAATATGGGGTAACCCAAGAATGAATAAGTATTGTTGATTCAATTGAGGGTGATATCAGTGAGATCTGGGCCATCAAGTTGGTCACAGTATCGTCGAGGCATAGGCAATTGGAGATTCAAGTGATGGATTCCAGAGAAGACTAATGATGAAGGACGACTTTGTCGATGAAGACAACAGGTGGGAGCATTTGGTTAGGTAATCCCTGGTATCCTATGATGATGTGTATACCCACATCATTCCATGCGTCAAGTTGTGGGTGGATCCACATGTCATGTGGGTGTCATGCCACATGGACAGGTTAAATTAGAGATTTGAGACATCTTTCAGCATGATCCCTAATGCCACGTCTCACGCTAGGTGGCAGGAAGTGACATGGCCATGTGTCTACACATGATTTGTAGAAGGGGCCAAGTTTAAACCTTGTTGGGTTTTGGATTTTGTACAAGGAGATAATAGTATCCATCAAATATAGGAATGAAGAAATGACGGTTGTCGATCTGTGGAAGGTGATGGCGATGATCTCTGGAATGTCAGATCCATATGTGTCATCGTTGGAGCATGGGAGGTTGGTAAGGCCACATTTTTTCCAAGAGTGTCGAAGATGAAGAGGGCACGGGGAAGATTTGAATTGTTGATCAGTGCAGGGACATGAATTAATATCAATCATCGTTCTCTTGTGGGTCCCACATGGCTGCATAAGAAGAGGCTAAAGGGATGGTAGTTAATCATTTTTCAAGTTAAAGGCACCAAAACGATCAGAGTCATTGTAGGTCAAGTCCCGAGAGTCATCAGACCTAGATTAGTCTCGATAGAGTGGTCATTGTCGGAGATGGTAGTTGGGGTGATTAGTAACTTCGTGGAAGGAAAACCCCAATGATAATGAAGGTGGGTCTCACTTAATCGAGGTTATTGATATAGAGATACCGATGGGCCAGGTGGCATGTGCCACATCAGTTACACAAAGGAGGGAAAAAATGAATGGTATCCATGTGGTTTCCACGTGGTAATAAGGTGGACTTGATAATGAAATCCTAAAAACTATAGAGGTTGTAAATTTTGATTTGGAGCTCGGATTTGATCATGGTTACAATCATTGGAAATATATCAATGAGAAGAACCCATATATGGGGTTCTTTGAGGTAAATGAGCTGAGTGGAAAAAGTGGAAATTTTTCCACCCCACCATCCTAAGTAAGGGTTAGGGGGGTCAGATGTCTCATAGAGTGGTATCAGAGTGAGGTTCAAACACTAGGCCTGGATGGGCTAGAGATTAATCATAGGACTGGTATATTAAGGCCAACATGATTCTGATAGAAATGTTTCTTTGTGTTAAAGGTATGTTTATCATATGCATAAGCTCCTTAAAAAGAAGGACTGCAAATTAAATTTTTTTCTTAGATTTCTTGCAATATAATAATTTTTTTATTACTTGATGGACTGATAGAATCCTTTGTAGTAACAATCACCGCTCAAATACAATGCTAAACCCAACATGTATAGTTCCTCATGTGTATAGAATCGTTGGAAATTTGTAAGGCCATTTAATTGACTTATAATGGTTGGAACCTATAGCTGGGATCACCTAGATAAGAAAAGAAAAATGAGTCCTTGGAACTATTGATAGTCCTCATAAAAGAAGTGAAATGACTTGAACATATGAGCCAGTTTATAATCTCATGGTTGTTTTAAGAATATGTATATGAATATCTTACTATGCATGTGAATGCAAAAGGAAGACAATTGAAGTACATATGCATCGTGGGCATGGGTAAAATGCTTGGTGCAAAATGATATGTTGTAATGCATATGGTAATGGTTGCATGTATGTGATATGAAAATAGATATATGTTAACCTATGATTGGTTTTCAAATATAAATGTTGATAATGATCTTGTATGTAACCTTGAGAAGGAAAGGTTGACATAAATTCTGGTAAAAGAAGTGTTGGATCATTTCTAGATGACCAATGGGCCAAATTGACATCTAGATATGGATGGAAACCATATGGGTGTGGCTTAATATGCTCAAGTAGCATTTATAGGGAATTATAAGAAATGATTTCTTTGGTAAAGGTCTGTTGAACAAGAATGGTTTGAGGTAGGAAGAGAGATTGGAATTTTTATTTTACTGCCCTAGGTAATGTTGTAATTGCCCATTTAAATTCTTGATTTGTGGACTTCTTTTATAATAGTTGGACAAGAGTGATATCTTGTTGTTTGATTTCCATAAAAGAGGGTAGAATAATTATGAGTGTCCCTATGGGAATTGTCATATGAATGGTTGTAAGATCCTAGGGAGGAATGATATGGAAGTTTGATATGTCAATTTGTGTGAATGACATGGAAAAAGGTGCACGCAGTGAACTTGCATGTTGGATATCTATGTATGTACGTGTGTATATGCTTGAGTGTATGGATTGATTATGTTATAGGGTTGCCTAGTATGAAGGGAGAATATGAATATGTCTGTGAGACTAGTCATGTGGATGACTGTAATTTCTCATAAAAAAAAAGGATGATGTAAAAAAATAAAAATCAAATGAATGAAAAGGGTGATATAGAAATGTGCAAACAATGCACATATGTGATGTCTTAATATATGTATACTAAAGGCGTGATATGATTTCCTGGTCAAGTAAGTTGTGAGGCAAGATGTGTAATTGTGATATATGAATAAATCCATGGATGCATGGTTGACCCTATGTAGAAGGGTCTGAACTATCTTGTTTAAATAATATCTTGAGGAAGGTGTACTTCACCCCTCAAGACAATCTAGTGTAAAATGTTGAAATATCAAGGAGAAAGGATGCTCTATTATTATGAATAGAAGGCAATATGATTGTGCCTTTGATAATTTCATGTAAAGGATTGTGAACAAATCATGAGTGAAATGATTTAAATAAATGTACATATGAAAATTGTAAAGTGTGCCTATGGTGGACACACACAACATGTTGATGCATGTGATTAAGTTCATGAAAGCACAATTTGAAAATGAGTGGATAAACTAAAGATACATGTTTGAATGTGTATTTGGAATGCATCATAAGAATGCATGTTTATATTCCTTATGGAATATTGGGTAAATCCTTGAAATGATGAAACTGAGGATGACTTGAGGTTGAGGCCATTTCAGAAGGTGATCGATGTTCAACAAGAGAGTTGTATGTTAAGAGGCTCCTTGTAGAGGAATTGCGTAAGAAACTTTTTTAGGAGAAAAGATCCATAATCTTAATGACTATTGGAAAACTAGATAGTGGATCGCAAGGCCTGTAACACACTTGTTACCAACAACTTAAACAAATATGCTCTGATACCACTTTGTAATGTACCTGTTACCAAAACATTAACAAATATCCTCTAATACCACTTTGTAATGTAGCCATCCACCCAGGTTGGGCCACACCATGCAAAACTCTCTCTCTTTTACCACTCTTATACCATTAAATATACTGATATGTTTTGCATATAAACATAGTTAAGAGGAATAGTAACAACATACTACAATACTAATTTATACATATAGAAAATAGAAATTCCATAACAAAACATCATAATTCATAACATAGAATTTTGCACAAACACATAAAGACACTTATATTTAGTGAATCAAACACCAATTGTGTACATACCTTCCACGTTCCTCCAATCCATAGAACACACTTCTCATAATCTCAGTAGTGGGTCACCCTTGAGCTAGGGATAAACTCTCCCTGGGAAAAGGAAGTTCTAATCGATTCTAAGGTCTGACAAAGAACAAAAATTATCAAATTCAGGTGCCTACCCTAGTAACCATCATACAATCCCTCATTCCCCACATGCCTATTCCACCCCAGGAATTGTTCCCCTTCTTTGCTCAAAAGTCCCTTGGCTACCCCACTTCCCTTTCAGGGCTTCAACAATAGGCCAGACAAGAAGTCTCAGAGCTCTGTAGCCACAACTTGGCCTATAGAAACCATCCTATAGTCCCTCATCCCCCACATGCATGTCCCACCCTAGGAAGTGTGCCCCTTCTCTGCTCAACAATCCATCGACTTTCCCACTTCCCTTCCATGGCTTCATCAACAGGTTGGACAGGGAGTCTCATAGCCCTGTAGCTATAGCTTCACACCTTGGGAATTAATTCCTAATAGTTCTCTCACCTCAAGTGAATTTTCACAGGCCTGGAAACTCACTTCCTCAACAAAAAAAATATCTCACCTGGAGAGAAATGCCTACATGCCTGAAAAACCATTTCTTCAACCACGATCCTGACAACCCAACTCTTCGACCGACAATAGAATTAGGTACTAGTATGGATGGTAGCATGAATGAGTGAAAAATGGTAGGAATCATGAATCCATAATAGCCAGCACCCCAATTACACTATATCCCCATATATATATATGCATGTGTCCTTTAAGACACATGTCACCCAAGGGAATCTCTTTTCCCACTTGTAACTTGTTCCCTCCCCCCATGAAATTAGGATAACATAAAGTTATATCCATACTTTAGACTTTAGGAATAATAATATAATATTCCTTTGGGATTAATCCCTCAAGATTAGCCCCTTCTTAGACTCTTATCCCCCTTTCCCATCCTAGTGGAGATTATCCCCCCATCTCTTTTGTGTGGAAGGTCGAAAGCAATGATGTACTTTATTAAAATATGAGTGTTTACATATTACAATAATAGGCACATTGGCATTTTAGCCAATCCAGTCTCTCTAGCCTAATAGCCACATAGGTACTTTGTCCTGTAATATCATGGATCAACAACCTATAAAACATATGTACAATTGGGGTTGGGCCTAGGAGTATTACAAGGCCTGTTTGTATAAGAATCATGGATTACATTTTAAATTGTAATGCGTGAATGAAATATATACAAATGAACGTTGATGAATCTAAATTAGTAAATGGGAAGAACGCACTGGTTCATAGTTGAATTGTGAACTAAATATTGTTGACCTAATATACTGTTACATCCGGGAAAAAGGTCAAGATGAACTTAGTTGAAACTACTCAAGGAATAGAGTAGGCAGATCCCAAGAGGGACAGGTTGCAGAAGCAAGGAAGGAGAAAAGAGAAAATACTTTTCTCCCTTTCAAAACTCTTATTTTCTTAGTAGAATTGTATGCTATAAATGAACAACTCTGAAAACAAGTATAGTTGGAAAATAATTTAATGAATATGATTAAATGAATGATCTTGGTTAAACCATGATTATGCAAAGGTAGTGTGGCCTTGATAATAGTTCAGTTAAGTTGAAAAGTCTAGATTGTGTAGAAGGGGTTGGAGAAAGGGAAAAGTCCCTTAACTCATTTCTTGTTATTTATTGTGTTTCTATGGGATGAGAAAACATAAATGTTGTTATGCGTGAATGCTTGTGGCATGAGAAATTTGATAACTATATGACTATAGAGACAACTAAAATTTTTGATTGTGATTTCATTAGTGAACACATCGAGGAGTAATGTGATAGAATGCATGTAGATATGTTAGAACATATCTAAAAATGTTTTTTTTATCTGAATTCTATGGTACATGCATTTTTTTTATCCCCCATTTCTAGTGATAACTAAGGAGATGATGTCTTAAGGCCCTCATGTTGCATACATGGAGTGTTGAGGGATGGATTGACTTTTGATGTCCACATAAAAAGATGAAGACTTGATTCATCACCATACTTCTTCGATTCATCATGATGGCATTCACCACATCAACTTGTTTCTAGAAGACAATGGGTCTTTCTCCATGAGGTACAAGTAAGCTATTGTGGTAAGTGTCACTTTAATACTTGAGGCATTTAAATATGTTTCATTTTATTTTTTTTATCATATAACGTCTCCTTGGAAATTATACTCTTTGCCCTATTTCACCTTTGTGGTTGACATTGTGCCCTAGTAAGTGGTCACCCTTGGGGAAAGTCTTGCTACTATGAGGTCTCATTCATGAGTTATCATACCATTCCCAATTGTACTTATCACTTTTCACACTTCATCCTTTTTGTTCCCCCATATTTTGGGATTTTCAGGTGTACTGACCCAGGAAGGGATTGTACCTCATTTCATGGCAAGAAGGGGTTGAAGGCCCCGAGGGAAATGTAGCTGAAAAAATACAAAAGCCAAATTATAACCTTATAGATGCTTTCCCAAAGAGGTCTTGAGAAAAATAAAATTATTCTCCTAAAAATATTTGAAGACCTATAAAAGAAAACTAACATTATATATATGTCATGCTTGTTGAGGTGTGTACACTTATGCAATGTCCCTTTCTTTATTTTATCGCACAAGTTGTAGGTTGGGAAAATCCTGACCCAATCCATAAGATGGTGACAAGGGAAAAACTACCCATTGTCACCTCAAATAGGTACTCCCGTCACTTTAGAGGTGAAGTGGTCACCTCAAGGGGGTAATATTGGGTGACCCTAGGGGGAAATGAGATGGAAAATGAGATGATTAAATGAATTCCCCTAGTGATAAAGTTTATAATAGAAATATGACTTTGATGACACGTCTCAGAAGTGGTTTAAGGTTTCTAAGTCTTTGAGTACCTGCGGAAAGTGTTTGTACCTGCCTGAGACACAAGAAAATCCAAGTGTACAAGCTATATGTTAGGTGGAAAATAAATTTAATCTTGATGTCCCTATTTTCATAAGTCAACAGAGATATATATCAGCAAGAAACAATTAATAAATATGCTAGATAAGATGCTAAAATTCACACAAATAATGCAAGAGATAAAGTACAAAACATTAGTACAACTCAACTTAGTATAAAAGCATAAGACTTTAGCATTGTTGTAAGGTTAATATAGAAAAGTATTGCAGAGATGTATTTTAAGCCTTATGTCTGTAGAAAAAAAAATTTAAAATAAGAAAAAACCAACCACCAAAACTTGCAAAGAATCTACCCAAAAGATGCGCTAGGACTAGTAGATTATGTTGGAAAACTTTTAGCAAATTCTGACGATTGGAAAGCAAGTTATAAGTAAGAAAAATAAAGGTTTGTTACAGCCCTAATGGCTGTAGATTTTAATGATTTACAGCTATAAGAATACCAGGCCAATAAATACACCCTAGTGGCCTTGAAAATCTCTTAACATGTAGAAAAGCTTCCAACTTGAACAAGATTGATATCCCACCAAAAAACATTTACCAATGCAAACAATTTATTTCTCCAATGAAAAAATTTCAGATTAGTGCCTTTAAAAATGGGTGAATGGAGTCTTATTAGTATGAGTTGTATCAACAAGATCCCTAGGGGTGTAAATCCTCTTACTCCCTAGGGCATGCCAATCAAACTAGGGTAAATCTAGGAGGGTATACACACTCATACTTCTCCTAGCAACCCTTACCAAAAAATGACTTATAAACTTAGAAACTAAAATGAATCTTAATGGAAGGTGTATGCAACATAATCCTCTTAGGGTTTTAACCAATAATTACCAAGAAAAAGAAAGAAATAACTAATAAATGAAAATTTTCCTTACCAATTCCAAGAGAGAGAGAGAGAGAGAGAGAGAGAGAGAGAGAGAGAGAGAGAGAGAGATCAAACCCTAGTTCACCAAGAAAATTACCATCCAAGAGAAAGAACATGAACCTTGAAGAGGGGTGCACCACTTTATCTCAAGAATTCACCAAGAATAATTTTCACAAGAGAGATATACCAAAAATTCCCAAGAGGGCATAAATTTCAGCCAATATGTCTTCTCACAATGGGAGAGCTATGTCTAAATGAAATAGAGTTGATCTCTATTTATACAAAATGTCCAAAGACATGTTTTTCCATAAAAAATAATATAAGGGGTCACATCCCTTATCTTACCCCTTTAAAATATTCATATTTTTCACATAAGAGAAACCCTAAAAACAAGACGTCACCCCTTTTTTTGGAAACATTTGGGACTTTTGGTTAAGTCATTGAGTTGGAGAAGGGAGAGTTGGGCCTCCAAATTCCAATAGTCTTCAACCACAGCCTTTTTTCCTTGATCCATGGGCCTCTTCCTCCAAAGTGTGTCAAGTGTCTTCAATCACCACCAAACCCTAGCCCTAGGGTGATGTCAAGCCCTCAAAAGGTGACGTTTTGGCCCTTTCAAGCAAGTCGTTTAACATGTAGGGGTTGGGTAAGATCTTCCAAGGTGTCCTATAGGACTCCAAAGGCATGCCATCATCATCTGGAATGTGGGCCATTTTCATACAACCTCTGGGATTCAAGCCCCAAGGTAGCCCAAGCTAGTCCCGTTCTTCCAAAATTGTCCACCAACTAGGTCCTATGAAGACAAATGAATATCCCCTCCAAGGATCTCAAGTCAAATGTGTCATGATGAGTAAATCAAATCAATAAAAGAGAAATACAATCATGTACATCCAAACTATCTCATCAAAATAAATAAATTCTCAAAGACCCCATGCAATTTTCCAAGTTTAGGTATGGGAGGGTTGACAAAATGACCTATTGGGTGAATAATACCTCATGTTTAGGGGTGTTTCCCAAGTGTAAATTTATCTAATTAATGTGTATGAGGTGACATGTATGGGGGGACACCTTTTGGGAATGGGGTTCATGACATACAAGTGGTTTTAATGTCTCAATTATGGGTGAATTTGTATAGGGTGTGTTGCACCTTTGTTTTCAATGCAACCTTTTTCTAAGCCCATTTATTGCCTTTCACTATTTTAAGATGTTTCTAGGTTGAAGCCAAGGTGGGGCTTCTACCTAATCATGAAAAACAATGCCCACCTTGACTCTACCTTATTCACATCATTATTCCCCAAGTTGAACACATGTTTGGGGATTCTACCTAAGCATTACAAACATTTCCCACACATGCTCCACCTTAGTAGGAATTTTGTATTCGTTATTTTACAGGTCCCATTAGTTTTTTGTGAGAGACATTTTATTTTCCTCAGGATACCTGGGTGAGAATCTATAAGGTTAATGGTTGGATTTTATCTTTTTCTAGATACAAGCCATGGGCCTCCAACCCCTTCTTCCCATGAAATGAGGGACAACCCCTTCTAAAGTCAGTACACCCGAAAATCCCAAAAGGTAAGGAGGTGAGGGGATGAAGTGTGGAAAAATAAAAGTATGGCCAGGATTGGCACAATGATTCATCAAAAGGACCTCCCAGTAGAAAACCTATCCCTAAGGGTGACCCACTTACTAGGGAACGATGTCAACCACCAAAGTAAAACATGGAAAAGATCATAATGTCCAAGAAAATGTTACATAATCAAAAGCAGTAATAGATGCAACCAAATCAAATGCCTCAAATATTGAAATGACACTCACCATAATACCTGACTTGTATCTCATGGAGTAATACCCGATGTCTTCCGGAAACTAGCCGATGTGGTGGATACCATCACGATGATCCTGGAAATTTGGTGGTGAAGCGGGTCTCTGTTTGTGCAAGTGGACATTGTTGGTCAAGTTGTCTCTCAGTACTCCATGTTTTCAACCTAAGGGCCTCGAGAAATGATCTCCTTAGTTATCCCTAGGAGTTGGGGATAACACTTTCCATTCATATGGTACTCTGTGTACCTCTAGCTTCAAGTGACGTTGTGGTACTCTTTTCTTTCCATGTATTATAATACCCAATTTTTTGGACTTTAATTAATTAATGGAAATAAAATGGGTTTGGGAAAATAATGCATTGAAAATGAAGGTGCAGGATACCCTCTACAAAGACACCCATAAATGAGACAATATGAACCCTTGTATGTCATGAACCTCATTCCAAAACAAAATTCCCCATCCATTTCACCTTCTTTGCATGACTTAGAGAGGGTCCACCTAGGAAACACTCTTTGAATTAAGGAATGACTCACCAAATAGGTCACCATGACAAAGCTCCCATACCTAAACTTGGCAAGTTGCATAGGGTCTTTGAAAAATTGTTTAATTTGAAAAGGTAGTTTTGATGCACATTTTTAGGTGGCCCTTGTATTAAATGTGATTTTACTTTCCATGATGCATTTCACTTGAGACCCTTGGAGGGTGTACTCATTTGTCTTTGCAGGACCTTGCTTGGTGGATGTTTTGGAGGGAACAAGCCTATATTTTTCCTTCATTAGGGAGAGAATCCCAAGTCATACTAGATGTCATGACCCAAACCTTGGGAGATGATAGATGATGTTTTTTTCCTTTGGAGGCAAGAGAAGACACCTTGAAGGAAGATACATAGCCCTCACTTTCCCAACGATTTTCCTTTGGAGAGCATACGTTATTATTTTGGGTTTGACGTCACCTTGGAATAGGGTTTTATTGATGGTGGTGAGGTTTGATGATGGATAAGAAATATTGATGGAGAGGAAGGCACTTTACATGGTGCCACATGGCCTTTGAATGCCCAACGTCCCCTTCAGCAACCCAACTAATTTCTAGAAGTGTCAAAACATCACCCTCTAGGGGCATGACGTCATCCTTTTAGGGTTTAATTTGTGTAAAATTGAAATTATGTTGTAAAGGAGAAAAATAAAGGATTTCAGCCTCCATAATTTGTGTTTTACCCTAATTAAGTGTACAAACTTATTTTACATGACCTAGTATAAATAAAGGTCATTTCACATTTCATTTTCATAACATTCTCACTTGAGAATAAGACATTCTTGGCTGAAATTTTTTCCCTCTTTGGGAATTTGGTTTATCTCTCTCTCTTGTGCAACATTGTGGATGATTACCATGTATATTATGGAGCTAAGTGGTGTCATTCCCTCTCAGAGGCTTCTCTCTTGCATGTTGATGAAATTTACTTGGTAAATGAGGGTTTTATCTTGATATCTTGTGAAATTGGTAAGGCATTTTATGCATTTGTTGGTAATTTATTCTTGTTTCATCTTGTTCTTGTCTAAAAACCCTTGGAGGAGTATAAGGGCATACACCCTCCACCAATTTCATCTTAATTGGGATTGGATAAGCCATTTTTTCAAGGTTTCTAGGAGAAGTAAAAGGGATTACACCCCCTTAGATTTACCTTGTTGGACTTACTTGCTCTAGGGAGTAAAAGGGCTTACACCCTTAGAGAAGTAGTGGATCCAACTCTTACATATAAGACTCCATAACCCAATAGATTAAGCACTAATCTGAAATTGCATTGGGAAACATGATTTTTAGAGATATTTCATTTGCTCAAATTGGAATCTTTTCTTAGTGATACAAACTTGATTGACCCACTAAGGTGTCTATATTAGCATTGTCATTCTCTTGCTAAAATTAAATTTATGTTAAAGCCATTAGGGTTGAAGAAAAAAACTCTTAAACTCTCTCATAAATCACTAATCTACCATTGAAATTTTATTACAAGATTCCATACTCTTTTCCAAGCCTCCCCTCATCATCATCAATACTCTTTTCCAAGCCTCCCCTCATCATCATCAATACTCTTTTCCAAGCCTCTTTCCATCTTCTAATCTGACCTATAGGGCATTTTTCATATTCATCTTCTCACTTTCCATCTCGGTCCCCCTAGGGTCACCAAGATTCCTTCCTTGTGGTGAATTATCATCACTAAAGTGAGGGTAGTATCTATCTAAGGTGACAATGGGTAGTTAATACCATAGTTGTCTTACTTTAGTGGATTGGGTCGAGCCTTTTCATACCTACAATATGTGCAATAAAATTTTGGCATTGTTGTTGGGGAGGACTTTGAATCCTCTTTCATTCCCTAATGACACTTTGGAAATTTATTCCCAAGGTCTTTCCCCATAGCTTGCATGGAAACTCCATTTAAGGGAAGTTCCCTTTCATTTTCTCTTTTGATGATATTTTCATAAATTTCATCTGGCAAATCCACCATTGAAACATGGAAGTTTATGACGAATGCCTACTAGAAGGATGGGATGATATCCCAAAATTTGATAGTAATCCATGTTCGACCATTACACATGTTGTTGAGTTTACCGAATACATTTATTGGTATCAGGTAACCCAAGATCAACTCTTTTTTATATCCTTGGATAAGAAACACAGGAATTTGATCAAACACACTTGCATCCCGAGTGGTTTTGAATCTTTGACCATTTTCATCTTAGAATTTCTCAAACATTGTGGACCCAACTCCCAACAACTTGAAGATATAGTTCAGGACCTTGATGATGATTTTCAAGAAATGACGTTTACTTTGGATATGACTAATAATTTGAGGGAAATTTCCTATGAATAACATCTCTGCAAAGAGGAATACCCCAAGGAAGTGCAAGATCTTGACAAAACATTACCTGTCAAAGGACAAGTCTACAATGAGGAGACAAACAAGAGTTTTCCTTTTATTCCTTTTTGGAAAAAGTGGATAAGGCACTCCACATTAACGATTAATTTCCTTGTGATGAAGAGGAATTGGAGGGGCATGCCCATGAATAAAAAGAAGAATTCAGATGAAGTACCTTGTATCGAAAATCCAGATGAGACATCAGTATCCATTCTCTTGCTTGACAAAGATGAAGTTTGTCATCCTTGTTTTCCTCCTGCGCATAAAGATGAAGAAGTAATTAGTCCAAAAGATGCAGATGATTCCATGGGGGACCTCTCATACATGGTTAATCAACACCTTGATGATTTCATATAGGTTGGGAAACATAGATGGATTGTGAGTTGCCTCATTTTTTATAGAGATCCCATCTACGGACTACGATATTGAGGGTGGTTCTCATGCAAAATGGGTTGATTTGTCATCTTCCGAGAACTAGTATCCGCCTGCATATAATTCATATTCTTGGAAACCGAATGATGATATGATCATAAACGTATTCCATCCATTTTAGGATGACTTGTCGTGATATACTCATGATGACTCTAAGCCATCCCTTGGGAGTTTTGATGCATATCCTTCTAGTGACTCAGATTTGTTCCATGAATATTTCCAACCACCATCATGTTCATATTTTGATGGAAACCAAGTCGTAGTGAGTCCATAGTAGTCTAGGGCTCACACTACCAAACTAAAGTGTTTTCATCTTGCTATTTCTAACAGAGATTTGTAGATAAAGAAGCATCATATTCTAGGTGTGGGAAAATAGCTTTTCTCTAGACCCGAGGCCATCACTTACCTCATTTCTTCTTTTCCAAGAAATCATCGGGCCTTCTTGGGATCTCTTATATCCACTCAACATTTAGGGATTGATGATATGTTAAGTAAATATGAAGATGATTTTTTGTCTATACATGGTATCCTTCTTCAAAGATGGATTGATAGGGCTTGTGGCTATTCTTTCAAGAAGGATTTATGAGATGATCAGGCTTATGGTTTCTCTTTATAGCATGATTTCCTCCCTCCCACCAATATCCATGAGTTTCATTTCATGATTGATTATATGTCTATGTATGTTCATGATTGTTATGTGCTTGATTTGGCTTTGTTGTATCACATAATTAAGAACAAGGGGAGGTACCTTCATGAGATGATCAGTTGGTTGCACTAGTTGTACGATTTCATCTGACATCTACGGGACTTGACCACCATGGGCCTCGAGACCCAAGTAAGTAGGTAGGTCATTTTTATTTCTTTCCTTTTCATCTTGATTTCTCATGATAGTTTAGTTGCATTTCATTTTTTATTTTCATTTTTCTCTACTTGCATTATTGATTTACATTTTTAGATTAGTTGTTAATTTTAAAGTTTTGGATTTTATTTTATATAAGAAAAGGGTGAGTGAGCCACCCTAGAGTTTATAGTTTTTTGTTTCAGTGTGTGTAGGAACATGTCGAACCAAAAGATGCTAAGGTTCCCATGCACCCTGTGGTGAGTACATGTCCCCGAGTAGGAGCGAGATGTTATCCCCCATTTCTAGGGATAACTAAGGAGATGATGTCTCAAGGCCCACATGTTGCAGACATGGAGTGTCGAGGGATGTATTTACTTGGGATGTCCACATACACATATGAATATCCGCTTCACCACCATACTTCTCTGATTCATCATGATGGCATCCACCACATCATCTTGTTTCTGGAAGAAAATGGGTCTTTCTCCATGAGGTATGAGTCAGGTATTGTGGTAAGTGTCACTTTAATACTTGAATCATTTGAATATGTTTCATTTAAAGTTGTGTTTGATTATAGAACGTCTACTTGGAAATTATGCTTGTTTCCCTATTTCACTCATGTGGTTAACATTGTCCCCTCATAAGTGGTCACCCTTCGGGAAAGTATTACTATTGGGAGGTCTCATTGATGAGTCATCATACCATTCTCGATCATATTTGTCCCTTTTCACACTTCATCCTTTTCGTTCCCCCATATTTTTGGAATTTCAGGTGTACTAACCCAGGAAGGCATTGTACCTCATTTCATGGGAAGAAGGGACTGAAGGCCTAGAGGGAAATGTAGCTGGAAAAAGATAAAATCCAAATTATAGCCTTCTATATGTTCTCCCAAAGAGGACTTGAAAACAATGAGATGATTCTCCTAAAAATATTTGAAGACCTGCAAAAGCAAACTCACATTATAGATGCCTAACTTGTTGAGTTGTGTACACTTATGAGGTGCCCCTTTCTTTCCACGCATATGGCACTCTGTGTACCTAATTCTTCAAATGACATTTTGGTACTCTTTTCTTTCCATTTCTTGTAGTAACTAATTGTTTTGGACTTTAATTAATTAATGGCAATAAAATGGGTTTTGAAAAATGATGCATTGAAAACAAAGATGCAACACACCCCCTACAAAGGCACCCGTAAATGAGACAATACAGACCCTTGTATATAATGAACCCCATGCAAAAAAGTTTTACCCCATCAATTTCACCTTGTTTTCATGACTTAGAGAGGGTCCACCTAGGAACCACTCTTTGACTTGAGGAATAACTCACCCAATAGGTCACCATGACAACCCTCCCATACCTAAACTTGGCAAGTTGCATAGGGTCTTTTAGCACTTGTTTAATTTGAAAAGGTAGTTTTGATGCACATGTTTAGGTGGATATTGTATTAAATGTGATTTTACTTGTCATGATTCATTTTACTTGAGACCCTTGGAGGGAAAACTCATTTGTCTGTTCAGAACCTTGCTTGGTGGATGTTTTGGAAGGAACAAGCCCATCTTGGGCATTCATTGGGGAAATAATCCCATAGAATGGATTCCATGACCCACACCTTGGGAGCTGATATATGATGGATGTTTCCTTTGGAGGAAAGAGAAGACACCTTGAAGGAAGATACATAGCTCTCACTTGCCCGACAATTTTCCTTTGGAGGCCGTACACTATGCTTTTGGGATTGTCGTCACCTTGGGCTAGGGTTCTATTAATGGTGGTGAGGTTTGATAATGGATTGGCATGATTGATGGAGAGGAATACACTTCCCATGGTGGAACATGGCCTTTGGAGGCCCAACGTCCCCTTCAACAACCCAACGACTTTCTAGAAGTGTCGAAATGTCACCCTTTAGGGGCATGATGTCATGTTTTTAGGGTTTAATTTGTGTAAAATTGAAATTATGTTGTAAAGGGGAAAAATAAATGAGTTCGACTTCCTTATTTTGTGTTTTACCCTAATTAAGTGGACAAAATTATTTTACATGACCTAGTATAAATAAAGGTCATTTCACATTTCATTTTCATAACATTCTCACTTGAGAATAAGGCATTCTTGGCTGAAATTTTCACCATCTTTCGGCATTTGTTTTATCTCTCTCTCTCGTGTGCAACATTGTGGATGATTATCTTGTCTATTGTGGAGAGAAGTGGTGTGTGTTAGTAAATGATAAACGCTTCCACGCTAAAACTAAAGGAAGAGAGGAAGAAATGTTTCAAGAATGTAAATACAAATCAAACACACAGTACACAAAGATTTTACCCTGGAAACCCAAATGGGAAAACCACAATTCCTTGAGCGTCTTTCTCTCTTATTGTTTTATTAATTCAAAATAAAATTTTACATGCCTAACCTTGGTATACACCTAAGACACAATCGAAATCATATCTTCTTTCTTTACACAAGAAAAACCCGATAGAAAATTCGACTTACATTTGCATGACCAACAACCTCTAAATTATTGATTAGCGATTAGCTTTTACAACATTACAACATGCCTTCTTTATAGGATTTATAGTAGGAAAAACCTTAATAAAAGGTGTCCAAATATGGTTAAATATCCACATATAACATTGGCTACAAATCCCATGAATATCAGGATTCTGTTACAGTCTATTACCAAGTCAGATTACCAGTTGGCCTTCATTTGGTATTTAGTCGGTTGCCACATGCCCTTCACTCGACCTCTTGTTATTTTACCTCTTCGACTTGTTGTAAATATATTCGACTTTGAATTTACCCATTCTAACCACCTCAACCTTCAACTTGTTTTCAAAATATTCGAATTCGACTTTACCTGGTCGAACCACCTCGACCTTCAACTTGTTGTGAATTTCTTCGACTTCGACGATCATTCAATACACCTCGACTGGAATTTCAATATAAAGAACATAACAACCAAACATTATCCCACTTTTTGTTTTTTTTGTTGAAACTAAGATATCTTTGAACTCTCATTCACAGACCCAGGGAAACAATTCCCATTGCCTCTTTGCACCAAGAGAACTTCACATCACTCACAGACTTGTTCAAAGAGTCTTCTATGTTTTCCAACTTTCCTCCAACAACACCTTGTTTATTTCCACCATGTCTCTCACAAAATGGTATTTTACATCAATGTTCTTAGTCTTAGAATGGTAAGATAGGTTCTTTGCCATAAATATTGCGCTTTGACGCTCGCAAATTATCTTCATATCTCTCTTCTCATAACTGATTCTTGAACACAAACTTTGTAGCCATAATGCTTCTTTACTTCCATGACTGGATGCCATGTATTCAACTTCTGTTATTGACAAGGCTACGACCTCCTATTTCTTACTCATCCAGCCGATTGATCCACCAAACATTTTGAACACATATCCATTGGTCGACCTTCGTCGATCCAAATATCCATCTTAGTCATCACCGACAAAGCCATGTACATTTAATTCACTATCACCTCCAGTTTTTACTTGGTAGCCTATAGCATAATATTTTGTGCCACACAAATACCTGAATACTCTCTTGACAGATGTCCAATGGTCCTTCCCAGGTGTCGACATGTATCTACTCAACACTCCCACTTCATGGGAAATGTTTGGTCGAGTGCATACCATTGCATACATTAGAATAACAACAACACTTTCATAGGGAACACATGCCACATGCTCTATTTCCTCTTGTGTCCTTGGACACTTTTCAACAATTGGCCTTTCTCCAATAGGAATTGGCACCTTCACAGGTTTGCAATCCTGCATGTTGAAATGTTTCAAGACTGTTTCACTATACTTCTTTTGGTTCAACCAGATCTTTCTAGCTCCTCAATCTCTCTTCATCTCCATTCCTGGAATGAATTTCAGTGCATTGAGATCTTTCATGTCGAACTTGGAGGATAGCTACTTCTTCACCTCCTTTATTGTGTTCATGTTGTTTCCAATCAACAACATGTCATCGACATACACTGCTACATATATTAAATTCCCACCTTATTCTTTGGAATATATACAGTGATGAACTTTGTTTGTCACCAACCCCAAAATAAGGATGTATGTGTCGAACTTTTGGTGCCACATCCTTGGTGATTTATTTAGACCATAAAGGGATCTTTTCAGTTTTCACACAAAATATTTCTTTCCCTTTACTACAAATCCTTTAGGATGTTTCATGTAGATTTATTCTTACAGGTCCCCATGTAGGAACGTTGTCTTTACATCCATCTGTTATATTTATGGATTAAGTGTTGTAGCCAAAGACATTAGTACTCTAATGGAAGTTAATTTTTCAATAGGGGAAAAAATATCACCGAAGTCGACTCCTTCGACTTGGGAATATTATTTCTTTACCAACCGAGCTTTGAATTTCTCGACTTGACCTGTTGCATTCATCTTCTTCTTGAATACCCATTTTCTACCGACAATATTTCTTCCAATAGGTAATTAGACTAAGTCCCACATCTCATTATTGTGCAAGGATTCCATCTCTTCGACCATGGTATCCTTCCATAGTTTTCCCTCTGCTGAGTCAACTGCCTCCCTGGCCAACTTGGGCTCATTGTCAGTAGCAGTTAACATGAATGAAAAAAGGAAGTTGGGAAGAATATACCTTTCAAATCATTTTTTTACTTATTTTGACCTCCTTACAACCAGGGTCAGTTGTTCCACCTCTTATTTTGATTCAGTCGAATCATTTGAATCATCTTCTTTGTTCCTTAATTCAAACCACACCTTCTATGGATTATTCTCTGTTTGAACAATTTCTTCAGGCTCAGACTTACTTCGGACTTCTTTGAAGACCACATATCGATTGTACCCTATTTTCCTTGATTCATGATTCCATAGCTTATATCCTTTCATTCCTTCTTTGTATCCAATGAAAATACACTTGACTTCCTTCTTATCCAACTTTCTCTTCTTTTCCTTGGGAACATGCATAAATGCATCACAACCAAATACTTTGATATGTGAAACTGAAGGATTCTTACCAGACCATACCTCATGTGGAGTCATGTCAACTAGCACCAATGAAGGAGACATATTCACTAGATATTTTGTAGTGTCGACTTCCTCAGCCCAGAATTATTGTGCAAGCCCAAGACCACTGAGCATGCTCCTTTACTTGTCCATAAATGTTTTGTTCCTTCTCTCAACAACTCCATTTTGTTGTGGGGTATATGGTGTAGTATTTTGGCATGTTATGCCACACTTCTTCCATAACTGATAAAATTCCTTTCCACATAATTCACCACTGTTGTTAGTTCTCAACACCTTAATCTTATTATCTTTCTCGTTTTCTAAAGGAGATTTAAACTCTTTGATTTTATCTAAAAACTCTACTTTCATCCTCCGGAAATATATCCATGTATTCTTGGAAAAATCATCAATGAAGGAGACATAATATAGGGATCCACCAAGTGAAGGCACTGAAATAGGGCCAAACACATCACTATGAACCAACTCTATATTCCCCTTTTCCCTTGTCGCTCCAGATGGGAACCTCACCCTACTTTATTTTTCATATCTACAATGTTCACAAAAGTCGAATTCTAAATTACATTCAGGAAAATCTTGTTGAAATGTACACTTGACACTGAGAGGGGGGGGTGGGGGGTGAATTAGTGTCACAAAACTTTGGACAATTTTCCACTTTTCATAAATTAATTGAATAACATATATTTATTTCAATTTCTCAATCAATATATAAAAGAATAAATATTTTATTTATTTATTTAACTTGAATGAATACATAAGATCAATCTTTGAATATATTCATCTTCAAACAATTATGAGAGACCCGACTCTCTATTACAATACCAAGCTTGTAGTTCTCAGATCCAACTGAAAAATGAGGAATCCAACCCTCATAACAAGTCCGATCTTGTTGATCTCAGATCCAACTGAGATGTGAGGAATCCAATCATCATACATGACCCAACTTGTAAATAGACACCAACCTGATAGAATGAACCTTCATTCAATCAATATATATAAATATATATACTACAACAAATTCAACTACATCTTTTGTTCACCATACTCGATTGTTTATATAGTCTCCCAATAGGTATGAGTTTGAAGCATTATGTCCCTTTGTTTGAACCATTACACCTCTTCATTTGAATTAATAACAATAATTTATATTTTATTATTATCATTAATAGTTTGATTTAAAGACTTCGAATACCTTTTTTTTCATTTATTTTGTTTTGGCTAAAAACCTCTCACTGCAAATGTTGCAGAAATCAAGTTCTGCAGAGGCGCTTCCTTCAAACCATGTTTTTCATATGACCATATGTGCAGAACCAAGAGCTTCTTAATTTAAGAATCACCTCTTATTTCACCCTTATTCATCTATCATGAGACCAATGTTTCTTGCTTCAGAATTCTCCCCGCTCCCTCCCCCTTTTTTAGCCCCCATATGTCTAGTGTTGGGACCATTTTCTCTGGGCTTCGACACTCTAGAACTTTTCTTCTCTTCAACAAATCTTGTTATCTCTGAAGTGATATCTTCCAGAGTGTTATATCTCAAGAAACTTTAATTCATGGTTTTAATCCTCATCGCTGATCACGATTTTGGATCAATGGTCTGATCATTATTTTAAAAGACTCATTTCTCACAATTTTCTTATCCTTATATAATGGTTGGGATTCAATCGTGAGATGGACAATTTTCATTTCCTTCGGTACTTCACAACTTCAAGAGTTTGTTCTTTTTATAAACTTCCAATTCTCTTGGACTAAATTTCACCAAAGTGTGTATACTTTATTAATATTGAATTGATGTGTGTCCATAAACTTCAATGGTCTAGATCTTATTTCGGAGCTCCGGTACTCCGGTACTCTAGGTTACTAGAACTTTGAAGCAATTCAATTCATTTGGAGTGATAACCCACCAAATAAGTCATAAAGCGGTGGTGGCCCCTTGTTGTCATTTAACACCTTAGCTTACGCTATCCTTCCACTATGCTTGATCAACGGTTGAGAATGCTCTCAAATTAAATCAATGGTTGAGAATTCTACCGAAGTAGATCAATGGTTAGTGTTACTTCGTGATTTATGCTTACTCTATCCTTCCACTGTACTTGACCAACGGTCAAGAATTCTCCTGAATTAGATCAATGGTTAGCATTAACTTTGACCTTCGATGCTTTGGGCAATTTTTAGTGGTAGAAAATGGTTTCCCTCGAAGGACATACTCTTGGAGTGACGTAACTTGTTGACATCACTGTTTACTTGGGACTAGTCGAGCGGTTGCCATGTGTCACTTAGATTTGTGACTTATGTATACCTAAAATTCCAATTGGACCTTAACACTTGTCACCATTTGATTGTGCCATGTGTCCTTGCTGACATGGTCTTACTGACATGGATCTCCTAATGTGTCACATGTCCTCCTCCTAGATATAACGGTCGTAGGCTCATCTAAATCCTTCATCCAAAAATGATGCAAGTTGTGTATGAATCCGACCAAACTCCCTCACTGTCTTGTTCAAATACAACACAATCACATGTAAGTCCCCATAGGCCTTACCAGTCATTAGATCAACCAGTGGATGTAGATTGATGGCCTCCATGGATTGTGGAGATCCAAATTGCTTGCGGTTTATCCCAAACTCCACAATTGAAGTTGTGTGATTTTTGGTGGATAAACCACAGTCGTTGATCTTTGAATCGAGGAGATATGACGGTCTTAAATAATTGTGGGAGTGGAATTAATGCATTGTTTAATCCTCCCTTTGTGCTCTGGAATCAATCCTTGTCCTTTATCTGGCACTCATGTATCCAACAATCACAACTTGATCTGATCGTTGACCAGTCCCCCAATGGATCGAATGGAAATTCAACACTCCAGATCTTATTTCAGACTTCAGGACTTCGGGTTATTCTCTTTTTCCCACTTCCCAATTCTCCCGGAGTGATATTCCCGGAAGAATAAACCTCGAGAAACTTGAATTCATCTAGCGGTCCTTATTAACCCAAAAATCTTAACACAATCCAACGGTTGTCAGGAATTCAACAATTTGAGATCTCATGATTTTGGCCTTTCTTATCTTATCCTTCCACTTTAATTGATCCAACAATAGGGATATTTCCCGAAGTGTTCCTTAGATCAGACGGTTGGTGTTTCTTTGTGAATTCAGGCTTCGGGAATTCTAGTTCAATTTGAACTCCTTTTCACCAAATTGGTCATCATTGGAGTTGATTGTTGTTACGCAACCCTGATATGACGACTATCATTGATCTCGAAGTGCTATTTAGATTTGAAGGCTTACTTTTCCTTCAGAACTTCGGCTTCGGCTTAAATTCCTTCAGTTTGATATTATCTGAAGTGGTCAATGTCGGGCTAACCATGCGTACATCATTTCCATGATCGACGGTCCATAACTCTTAGTATTATATATGATGGTCTATATTTAATCTAGATCTCGTGACTTAAAGAATTCCCAAATCTTCAACAAACAACCACGATTATTTTCTTCCTTATGCAAGTTACCTCTATGATCCGATGGTCGAGTTTGGCATCCGAAATGTGGATGAACGACTCTTGTTTGATTGATCCTTTATAAAGGTTTTCTTTACTCACAGAACTTTTTCGCATGTGTTCTTTCAAATGCACCATCTCTCCTGAGCTTTGATTAACATATCTTCCTTTTTATATGTTCATCACTATTTCTCCCGAGCTTTTAATAACTGAACTATTTCTCTTGAGATTTTAATATTTGTTTATGCATTGTTTTATGCATTGATATTCAGTCGCTAACCCTCATGAGCTCTTAATTCATTTTCTCTGATTATTGTACATGTTTGACTCATGTTTCCATCAATGGCACCACATAATCAATAATACCAACACATCTTTGACCATACCTTTGTTATTCATAGCTCGAAGTCATTTTTCTCCAATATTTCCCATCCTCTCATGCCATAGCATGGTCGGGTTGAATTTATGATGATTTTTCGAGTTGGTTTGAATTGAATAAGCCTGAGTTGAGTCAAGTCAAGTCGAATTCGATTCAACTTCAGGAACAATGATATTGTTGCATCTAGTCGAGTCAACACTCCCTAATAACTTTTATAGGGTTCCAATATGAACTCCTTTCATTAAGACCATCACACCTCTAACCATATCGCATGAATTATGTTGAAATAGAGTGTGCACCCCTCCATCAATCATCTTGCTGACATATATCAGGTTTCTTGCCAAACCCAAAATGTGTAGCACACTTGGAAGGGTTCTCCTCCTCCCATCCTGCAGTATCAGTCAAACTCTTCCTCATTTGACAATTTTGTTTGTTGATTCATCCACCAAGAACACATATACTCCTTCATATTTTTCATATTCACATAACCATTCTCTATGTGGTGTCATATGATAGGATTATCTTGAGTCAATCAACCAAACATCTTGATCTGATTGTGTATTAGTCGATGATAGGTACAAATCACCACCCTTATCTAGAGTCATCTTTCTCTCAGTCGACTACTTCTCATCGGATCCTCTAATGACTTACATTGCCTTCGATTTGCAATCCCTTTTTTAATGCCCATCTATATCGCATTTCCAACATCGTCTCATTGACTAAATAGGGGATTTATATATACCCTTCGACTTAGACTTTATACTAGAGAATTTGCCGTTATCTCTGTCAACTAATTGACCTCTCACCACTAATGCATCTTTAGTCGATCCTTCCATGTTATTCCTTCTCATTTCCTCTGATAGTAGATGCAACAATGTATTCTAGTGATAATGTGGTTGTATTACTCCCTATAGCCATGACTAAGATATCCCAGGAGTCTTGAAAAGAAAATAACAGTCTAAGACATATCTCCTCCTCAATGATTTTAATATCCACAGAACATAATTGACTTATAATGGTATTAAACACATTTAAATGATCGCTCACCGAACTTCCTATTGATGGGTTCTAGATCCCTTGATTCAACAGTAGGAACCAAACCCACACCAAGGCCCAATTAGACTCTGCAACGTTTAATAGTGGAATGGTTCTCCAAATCTTGCGATCTAGCCAAATTATCGATGGTATTTACGTTTTCTTGTGAAGGCTCTTACTTTAATTTGGACTATCTCTTTTTGTATTTTCGCTTGGGTGGGACCGATATGAGATGTAAGCCAGTATAAACCAATTTGGAAACAAGCAATATTAAGTTTTAACTACTCGAGGAGAGGCTGAGCTTGGGATAACCCGCTGCTCAAGCATGCAGATGACAATTCTATACCACAGGCCTAGTACTAATACATTAACCAAGTGAGCATCCAATTACTGTCTGAGATACTAATTATCAGAAAGAAAACACATATAATGGAAAGAAAAATAATTCATCTACCATAATCATTCAACACATAATAACACAACGATTCATCTTCATCATTAAAGCAAAGAACAACAAAACATTGCACCAGATAACTTGACAACATAATTAATTGCTCTTACTCATTACAACATCATTCATGAAATGAGATAGGAAATAATTCTTCTCCACATCCAATCACATGTGTAGTTGATGAAAATAACTTTGTCTCTAGTCCAGAAGGAATTCTCTATTAACGGTAGCTCATAAATAATTCTTGACAAAACCAAAATAGAATAGTTTCTTGCAACAACCATCGACCCCTAACTAATTGGTCAATGTTCTTATTTATAACATAAAATCCAACTGAAAATAATGGCTAAGTGTAGTTTAACAAAACAAAATTCACCACGTAAAGTCCTCTTCTAACAGTTTCTTTAACAGTCAACTCAAGATATCACTTGAAAGGGGTGACTTTTCTCATACTTTGACCAATTGATAAACAATTCCTCACAAGTTTGGGCCCATGAAAATCTGTGTTGTACCATCAGAGCCGTGTAAATTGCTCTGATCTCCACCGCATGCGCCCGATACTTTACCAAACTGGTGTTTAACTGCTATAGCACAGTATGATCCTTCATTGAATGTTCCATAAATTGTTGCACTTGTCCTGGCGATGTGTCAATCACCTTCGCTGGATCTTTGACCCATAATGTATCTTTCTTGGTATGCGCTCCGACTATGTCGCACAAGTCGATAAAGTTGTTGGGGGTGACAAACTTGGGGAGTCTGATATCCTTCATTGCTTTGTTGATTTTATCCCAATGTTTCTCACATTTGGCCCACTGCTCTTGAATTTCTCGGTGTGGTTCCTGAGACATCTTAGCCCAATACGCGGATGACCGCTTCATGTGATCAAGACTGTTTTTTCCCAACATCCGGATGTCATGTTCTTGTTTATCTCGGCCATGTTGGACTGCATCAATGTATTCAATTCTCTATATGGCCTGTTGCGACCTTTCATACCATCACTCCATATGCTTTCATGTTGTGAGTGCCATGAGTGTGTCTTCCTGGAGCTCGACTATCTTCACAGTAAACATGTGCCGCTCGTGTGTGAACTTGTTGTAAGCCTCTTCAAACTCGCTTCTCAGGTAAATCATTTCTTGAGTGGTTCCCTTATAGTTTTCGACCAGGTTGCACAAATGTTCTAGTTCCTTCGGGGTGACAACCAGATCCTTTTCATCTCATTTGGCTCTATCCCGGATGGCATCCAAGATCGCCATCCCCACGCCAAGGAGCTCCGATGTTCAATTATTTTCTGTGTTTATCAAATTCTCCTATGTAGGGATGAGGATGGATCGATCCAATGTGATCCTCCTTTTATTTTTGGTTATTTGGACAATGGCCTTCCTCTTTCGATCATAGGAGATAACAAAAATATCGTCTACCTCTTCCAAAGGTTCAGGAATTTGCTAATCACTCCATATGAGTGTGTTTTCGAGATTTTCGGCGGTGTATACTTGTTCAAAGACGTTTTCTTGAACTTTCTCGTTGTTCTTCGAGGGCCCAACCTCTGTCTGTCTCTTATCAGGGATCCGAGTATCGAGCGAAATAGAGGCATCAGGAAAAGAGTCGATACTTGCTTGTCCATCTGTCGTTCGAACATCGATTTCCTTTTGTGGGGATCCTTCCTTTGGCTCATCTGGTTCTAACTTGTCTTTCGAATTGCCCACTCGGGTCTCCGACGCATCAAGCCTCTTTGTGTCGGGAAATTTTTTGGTTTCTATTTCCTTTTGTGGAACCTCCTGGGTTTGAACCATGGGATTAGGAGAAGCAGTCTTCTTATGTCCCTTTTCTTCTTAGACCTACACAAGGGTCCCGAGAGATGCCTCTGGTCTCTCATCATCACTATATATATTTATAAGCTCACTCAAAGGATTAGGTGCGCTTGTTTCCACTGATACCCAACCTGTTTCTGGTTGATTCGTCACACCTGTTGGCAATCTGATCGATGGCATTGTGGATTTAGGGTCACCTGACCCATTGACGTTATCAAGGTTCATAAAATTAGAGCCGCTTGGTCCCGCTGGGATTTCTTCTGGGATATCGGTCGGAAGCCTTGGATTATTGACGAGGTCTGGGTTATCCCACATTCGCTTCATTATTTGTTGGGCTTGTTGATACATGAGTGCCCCCATCCCCAGGGCATATTGAGCCTCAGTGAAATTCATATCTTGTACCGAGGTTACCTGGGAAATCTTTGTCGTTTTAGTGGCTTCCTGGGAAGATTCCACCGCTCCAACTGATATCATTTCTTCTCTTGTATTGATGGTCTCTTGAACCGTTTGTTCCAGGACTTTCTCTTACTCATCCCAACTCATAGCCTTGAACCTGATTTCCTTAGGGTTGGCCATCCTCTCCATCACCTCTTCCCAGTCTTGAGCATTTTCGGTAAATATTTCATCTTCAAAACTGTCATGGGCATATGGCCAGCAGGACAATACCTGTGATGGGTGCTTTAGGACTAAACCTTTTGGGTTGTGCTTGCAAAAGAGACCAGTCTGGAATCAGAACTCCAATTGGTTCAACCCCTCCTGTTTGGCTTGAGCAGTGTCCTTCACCATGTAGAAACCAACATGAAATCCATAGGGTATGAAGGCTCACTTCTTATCTTTTACCAAAGTAGCATTGTAACCTTGCAGGATGGTTTGATAACAAATTTCCCCTACTATTAGTCGATCGGGGACATATACAAGTAGCAGATGAGGTTCTCCGATGACATTGAAAACCCTGATGTAGGTATCCCGCTCATCCAGATTCCAATGGCCAACTTTAGATATAATCTTTTTGGCTGCATCCGATAGCCTTGGGCACTCTTTATTGAACAACAACAAATAAATACGTGCAATAAACTGGTCGCAGATGAGAGAGTAGAATCTATTGTACCTGTTCTCCCACAATATGTCGAAATAAACATGGACCGGGAGCTATGAGGTGTGTTAGATTAAGTTCATTCCAACAAAGGCATTTCTGGCACAAATGACATCCAATAGATAAGATGTGATGTAAAAGGATGGGGTCTCTCCCTCTTTCGGCGTCTGAGCCTGTCGTATGCAAGTGCTTAGCTGTTTGGAGATGATGGCACCCCAATTGAAACTTATTCCAGAAATGACCACAGTATAAGCTAGAGGCATCCAAGCCTCTGAAAACCTGGAGCATTCTTTCTCCCGATGAAATAGGCAGAGGAGGGCCATTAGATATATGTATGGCTACCTTAGGTTGGTTGTTGGGTACTAGCCGGAGGTCTGATTGGTGAAATTTTTATCCTCTCTTCACCAAGATTCCATCACCTTGCTAGTGTCATGTTTCTCATAGAAGCTTACAAGAAAATTGGTATTTAGCCATTCTTCCGGCTCTCTGAGATTGTAATAATTCTGCACTTCCACTGGAAGGAAAACCCCAACACATCCACCATTGTCATCATTAATCAAACATATTTGCGTGTCAATGTGGTCGATAAGCCATTTCAGTAGTTCTATGCAGGGGAATACCGGAATCCTGCTCGCCACCATGTGCAGATACGCCTTTCAGACATTTTGGAGGACTTCGTCGTCAAGTTTTCTTGTATCGGGATCACTGTGTGGGGTATACTCGGGGAATTCCTCCCGATTGATTTTATTGAAAAGTTCTTCTGAGCATAGGAACATTGTCTTGGTCCCAATGTTCACCTCTGTGTCTCCAAAGGCCGGAGGTTGACTGAAAATCTTCTTGGTGGATGTCTTGATGACAGGCACTGGCTTTGGAGAGAATTTCAATTGCTTCGCGATCGATGGGGAAGGACCTTCTCCCGTGTCTGGTTCTTGTAGATTTGGTGCTCTTAGATATTTCCTGGTGGTAGGTTTCTTTGGAGGCATTGTTCCTGCAATCGAAAACAATCCTTTAGGCATGTGTACAGAGTAACATTGGATAAAGCGTATGAAATGAAGAATAAAACATCCATGGATCGGTACATACCTGTAATGCTTTCTAAACCTGTTGTTTAATACTCACTGGACCTTGGAAGCTTTATCCAGATTGCTCGTTCCACTCCTATTCTGAACTTCTTTGCGCACAGAATAATCTTGTTTATAATTACTCAAAAGAATTTAACAGGAAAGATCCTACCAATCATATCAACCAGTTAATTCAAGTAATGAATGAAATTTTAAACAACCTACCGCTGAATCTCTACAAATAAATTTTACATGGGTTGACACCGAGGGCGCAGAGGGTGATGCATGGTATGGATACGTTCAAATGGTCCTTTTGATTCGTGCACGGATTAGCAACTAATGAGAGATATTTTGGAATTAATTAGTTCTTTAAATTCTTTGGATACATCGTATCTTAGAGCTAAAACATCCCACTGCATCTCTTTCTTGGTGGGAAGATCAGGAATCGGTGGTGTCTTTGTGTATGTTTCCGTTGATATCCTCCTGAGAAAAACCTTCGATGTTGACGGGTTTCATCGTATGGTGCTGATGTGGAAAACTAACTGGGGACACGTGGGAATGAAGACCGATGACTCGCAGGTATTAATAGGGGTTGGAACTTTCTTTCAGTTGCGCGTTCCTAAACTACCCTGGGGATAACCGATGCCAAAAAGATATAGGGGGGTCGACGATCGAGGAAAACCCTATCGCATACTTTCCTTTGGGTTAGTTCCTTCAAAAATTACTGATGCCGAAATGTTTCGGGATTCGGGAATTGGGAAAAACTTTTAGCATTGTCGAAAGGTTCCTTGTGATTTGATTTTCTTTGACTCCGATGAGCGCGTCGGGTATCGGCTATCGACGATAACATTTCTTTGTTTTGAAGCGTTTGCTCGTTTCACCTTTTCTTAATGCTGAAAGGGATCGGCCATTGGTGATATCTTTGGTGATGCTTTTCGTGCAAAGAAATCTCCTGTCTGCCAACGCCGATGAAAATCAGGACTTGACAACTTCATTTCTCTTGAATGTTTTCTTTCACTCTTAATCCTTCCTACTGCCGAATTCCTTTAGCGCGTCAGGGAAAGTTTTGGTTGTCAATTATTCAGTCCTTCAAATTATAGATTTTCGCATGTCCAAGCAAACTTTAAAAAACTAAAATGGAAAAAAAAATGATAAGAAAAGGAAACATTTTTCATACTAAGGTCGAATTTAGACAGTGCAAAGATCAAGTGTTACCCAAAAAAGTAAAATTTGAGATAGGATTTTTAGGGTGTGTTCAGTGCTCAACAAATGGCGACTTACTAGACAAAAGCAGACTCTTTGTTCCTCCTTCAGGTCTTGACTGATACAAAATATGATGGAGAACCTCATTGAATTTAAATCAGAGCTTCGCTTACCCTTGCATTTGAAATTTTCTGGTTGATTCTTCCGGGTCTGCCCGTGGGGTTTTAGCCTTTATTTCTCCTTCATTTCCAATAACCCTGACTTGTGCCCCTTTTTAGAAAATTCTAGTAAATATTTCACTGACATGAAGCCTTTAATTACTCTTTATCAGTTGCTTCGATGTTGCTCCACTGCTAACGAGCGTCCATAGCCCCGACGAAGTCACCTCGACATCACATAACTTGCTCCACTACTAGCGAGCGTCCATAGCCCCGACGGAGATATATGCATACCCTCTCCCACTAATCACTCGTTTGATATAGTTAACTTTGATTTCGACAGAATGCCCTTAGCGAGTGGGAGAGGATGACGTTTGTTTAATTTGCAAAGTGAGAGGGTTTAAGGTGAATCCTTTGCTAGCTTTGTCTTTGAGGTGCATGTAGTCCTCTCCAGATTTTACAACTTTCCCTTAAGGTTTCACCAAACCACTGGGTAGACCTTTCTTCATTTCTCTAGAGTTGTTCATCTATACGGGTTAGATAGAGGACTCTTCAAAGAAACCGTAGGTTCCTCAATGCTTATTTTGTTGTTAGTGAGTGATGAGTTAGGAACAGAGTTCACTATGTTGCATGATTTAAGATAAACCATTGTATTGCTAAACACAACTTTCAAAAGCGCAGAAATCCATAAATCCAAAAGAAAAATACAATTCGCAATCATGAAAACACTCATACAAAACATAAAACTTTTTTTTTTTAATTGTAAATATTGTTTTAGGGCTTGGCCATTTACTGGGAGGGCATCAGGTTCCCCTCTTAGATTCTGCAATCGATAAGTGCCTGCCCCATTCTTCTCAGCCACCTGGAAAGGTCTGAGCCATTGGTTTTGAAACTTAGAATGTTTTCCCTTAGGCTCATTTTCTCTGTCCCATTTTAGGACTAAGCCCCCTACTTCAAAATTCTTCTCTTTAGCTTTATGATTATCAAACCATATTTTCACTATCTGTTGGTGAGCTAGGAATTTTGATTTATCCTTTTCCCTTTCTTCCTCTAGCATGAGTAGAGCATCAATTCATTGTTGTATGACTGATGAAGGATGTCCTTCAGAATCTTGAGCTAGTTGAAGAGATGGGAGATAAATCCTGTTCAAGAGAATGGATTCATGCCCGTACACTAGAAAGTATGGGGAATTTCCTATAGCTTCCTTGGGTGTGACTCTATCAGCCCATAGAGGGTTATGGAGTAAATTATGCTAATTCCTTTGGTTGTATGCAACCGTCTTCTTTAATATTCTCACTAGGTTCCTATTGGTTGATTCTGCCACCCTGTTTCCCTGTGGATAATAAATTGCAAAGTAATTAATTATGATTCCTTTGTCCAGAGAAAAATCTATCAATAGTGTGGAAGAAAAATAAGTTGCATTATCAAAAACCAGGACAGAAGGGACCCCAAACCTTGTGATCAACTGTTGTTCTATGAATTGGATCACCACCTTCTTGTTTACATGAGTTAGAGGGATGGTTTCTTCCCATTTCGTGATATAATCGGTGGCGGTAAGTATGTACTTATCTTGTTTTGAATAATTGGGTGTAATTTATCCAATGATATATAGCCCTCATTGCTCAAAAGGCCTAGAGATAGTCACTGGTTGAAGTGGAACTGCCACTCTCTTCTCTCTATCAGTGCTTACCTAACAAGTTTTACAGTTTCTAGCGTAAGTGTGAGTGTCTTTGAACAAAGTGGGCCAATAATAGCCAGCTCTCAGTATCTTATGAGCGGTGGTATTTTCTGCGAAATGTCCACCGACAGGGCCATCATGGAGTTCCTTTAGAAATTTTTCTGCATCTTCACGTTCGAGACATATTAAAAGTACCCCATCATAATTAATCCGGAAGAGTACCGAATTTATGAGGTAATATTGCGCAGATTTTAACCCGAGAGCTCTCCTTTCCCTAGTGTTGAGATTTTTTGGGCAATTCCCATGGTGAAAGAGATAAGTCAAATTCTCATACCAAGACTCTGGCCTTGGGGAAATGTATGAAATTTCACCACACCATAATGCCATTTCATTTTCCCATCTGAAATCCTCATTCACTTGGTCCTGGGCTTCAGCTGCCATTTTGCATAACCCTTGTCCTTTAACTAGTTTGGTAGGTTTTATATTTAGATCAAACTCTTGAACTACTATCATCCGGTTCCCTATTCTCTCCCCCATCTCCTATTGAGTGAACTAGGAGCGGATTGCAGGATGAGGTACGATTACTTTGGTGTGATTTTTGAGGATGTAAGACCTGAAGTGTTTTACTATTTTATAAATTGCATAAGCCTGTTTATCTATGACAGGATAATTAAGTTCATCTCCTTGGAGGTTATTACTCATGAATGACATTGGGGCCTCAGTGTTATCATCATCTTTCTAAGTCAATACCGCAACTAACGATTGGTCGAAGGCGAAAGTATAGAGGAAGAAATATCTATTGAAATCGAGACTTCGTAACATGGGGGCTTGCGATATATCAGTTTTGATGTTGCTAAAAGCGTCCTTTCATTCATAATCCCACTCAAATTCGGTATCTTTACGAATCATTTTTTGCAAGGGTTTGATAATTTCCGCGAAATCGGAAGTGAATTTCCTCATGAAATTGATTTGCCTGAAAAAGGACTACATAACTTTCTTGTTGCGAGGAAGAAGGAGTTGAGATATGGCCTTAATCCTTTCTAGGTCTATGCGAATGCCTGATTGAGATATAATGTGACCTAACAGATTACCTTCCTCGATGTCGAAAACAATTTTCCTAGGATTTAAAGATATATCATATTTCCTACACCTTTAGAAAATATGAGTTAAGTGTTGGATGTGCTCTTCTCTATTCTTTAAATACACAGTTACGTCATCCAGATACACTACCACACACTTGTTGATTATCCCCCGAAATGATACATCCGTGGCCCTTTGGAAGGTCGCCCCTGCGTTGATTAACCCAAAAGGCATGCATTTATAAGCAAAGGTTCCCTATTTGGTTCGGAAGGTAGTTTTCAAATGATCTTCCTCTGAAACCATGACTTGGTTGTAACCTGAGAAACCATCTAGTAGAGAGAAAATCTCCAAGCCAAACACAGTATGAAGGAGTTTATCCATTGGAGGGACTGGGTAATTTTCCTTTTTTAAAGCTCTGTTGAGGTTCCTAAAATCTATGCATAAGCGGATTTCTCTAGACTTTTTTCTCACAGGAACCAAGTTTTCTACCCACGTGGAATGCCTAACCTGGAAGATGATTTTGGCATCTAAAAGTTTCTTTAATTCCTGATACATGAGAGTATCCAGGGATGGGTGATACGTTCAGAGCTTCTCTTGGAAGGGTTTCACCTCAGGTTTTAACGGTATAGTGTGTTGAATGATACGGGTGTCATAAATTTTCAGATCTTGACAAGACCATGCAAAGACATCTTGATATTGTTTGAATAGTTTGAGCTAAGACTTTCTTTCCTCTTTGGATATGGTCTTGTCGAGATTCACATTCTTTGGGTCTTCCGGGGTTCCAAGATTTATAGTTTCATGCAGGGGACATGAGCTACCAGTCTTTGCATTTTTAGGCCCCTTAAACCGTTCCTTCATGTCAAAAAGATTTTCCAAATTAGCTATCCCTTTTGGGATTGTGTGAGACTTCCATTTATCAATAGGTTGACCTGGTCGAGGATCAGTTCCTATTGATTGTTCTTGGAATACTTCATCGTCAATAGATAAGTCTTTGAAATTATCTTGGTTAGTCAGAAAGTTTATGATTTGTTCATCTCCTTCAAAGAATTTCCAATTATAAATGTTGTTAGGAACTGATGGTTTGTAGAGTAGTTCCATAGTGAATTGGGAGGCTTCATAATCTTCTAGGGGTGACAGCCTGGAAGCAGTTGTGGCCAAGGAATCAACAAGAAAATTATTTTCTCTGGGGATTGAGGTGATATTGAAGGCTTCAAGATGCTCTATTAACCTATGCACTTCCTGCTGATAATTTTTTAGGTGCGGGGAATTGCAATGTATAATATTTCTTACCTGTCTAACAATAATATCCGAGTCTCCGAAAACCTTCAATTCTTTGGAATTTAAGTCTATGGCTTTCTTTAATCCTTGTACTAGAGATTCATACTCGACGGTGTTTTTTGTGCATTCAAATTCTAGCCTACAGGAGAGGAAACAATGTTTTCCTTTAGGATCAATGAGGATGCACCCTGATCCTGACCCTTCTTGCGATTTAGATTGATAAAAATATAGGGTTCAACATTATGGGAAAGGTGTGTCGCCTTCCCATTCTCGGTTACTTTCCTCTTTCCCTAATGCTAGCTCCGATCTTTCTAATGCAAGTTCTTGGAAGAAGAGGGTTTCTTCTGTCGGTATTGGTGATTTCTCTTGAAACACCATTTTAGAGTTCTGGGTGAGGGGGACATCATACAAGAGAGGGGAAAATTTCCCGACATAGGAGTTGCATGAATAATTCCTAGCACGGGGAACTCTGTCGATGAGGGTTCATTCAAGGTTTCTAGGTCAATGACGGTATGTTTCAGATACCTTTCCCTATCAATTCTGATCATGTTTTTTTATCCCTTTAGTGGTAGCCAAAGGTGCGCCCAGTCTATACTAAAGTATCTGTTTAACTTATCATACCAATATCAACTTAGAAATAACCCATAGGCCTCTGGGATATCTACTACAATGATGCCAATCACTTGCACAAACTTGGGATGTGCTGCTATTCTGATCAGTACATATTTGAGTTCCCCCATGACCTGAACCTAGGTTCTATCTAGTTGTATTACATGTTTATCTCTCTTGAGAGGAACGAAATTTAATTTTTTGCAAATAGACAAGGGCATAACGTTGGAAGATGATCCTAAATCGACCAAACAATTATGGAGGGTCCTGTTGAAGACTTCAAATGTTAAGAGGAATAGTGGAACAAAAGGTTTTCCCTTCCTATCTTTCGAGCAAGTGTTCACAGTTGGTTTAATCACCAGATCTGTGGGAGATAGATTTCTTTGTTGTTCATTTCTTGTCATAGGATTTTCTACTGATTTCAAATCTTGTAGCAGGAAGTATTTTTTCTAAGGGATTCTACATATGTCCATGACTGATATATTATCCTTCAACTTCTTCATATCTTCAACTACGTTGTACTCCATTTTGGGTGATTCTCGCATATGGATGCTAATAGGGTTCTTACGGGGAGACAAAGGTTCTTTCGAGTGATCGGGAGTTGACCTTTCGCTCGATGTTTGAGTGGTAGCAAGATCCTTTGATACAGGAGGACCCTTACTTCTTTTTTTCACAACCGAGACCTCTATGGGTGGTTCTTTAAACTCGAATAGGTATTCGAAAGGCATGATCAGGACAGGATCCCATATCAACATTGTTGTATCTTCTGGTGGATCAATCTCTTCTTGTTCAGAAACATTCATAACTGAAATTCTTAGTTGTTCATTCAGGGAGACTTCATCTAGAAACCGATTGGCCATCAAATTCATGGAATTCACCCATTGAGGGCAGTCTCTTTCATAGTGGTTTTCCTGGTGATAAGTACATAAAGAATTAGATGTGACATTCCCTAGATCGATATTCAAGTTAGCTGGGGGAGGTTCAATTTATTTGAGCGGTGGGTTCCTTTTAAAGAAAGGCTTATAGGGCCTTTGGCCTTGGTTTCCCTCCCCTGCATTTCTCTTCATTTATATGATCTTGTTTGATAATTTCTTAACCATGCGTTGTAGATATTCTATGTCTCCATTACCCTTGTCGGGAGTCTGTTCTACTTGTTTCCCAGGTGGTCTGGTCAAAAGGAGTCCTCTCTTGGGAGGAGGTTGAACTTCTTTCTTAACAAAAGAGGCCTGGCCTTATTTACATCCTTTCATCTGGAATTCTATCATTTTGGCTTCTTCAAAATTTTCGGCTAGGGTTCACTTGGCAACCCTCTTCACGAACATGGAAATAGAGACTGGGAGAGCGTTAGCATAAACTTCAATTTGCAACTCCTGAGTTTTTTTAGCTTTAGGATGAAACTTGTTTAAGATGGTCGTGAATATTTTATTGAAATATTTGACCCTTTATTTCAAACTCATGGTGGTGGTGAACAACTTGGCCATCAGAGCTCCTGTAGTAGTCTCTTCTGCAAATTTATCTAGAAAATATTTCTAGAACTTTGTCCAACTATTTATAGATCTTATCGGCAAATTAAAATACCACGTGGAAGATGAATTTTCAAACGTATAGGGGAAAAGTATGCATACTACGTCTTCATGTTGGACATTCATAAGTCTGATCACTAGTATGAACTTCTTGATATGATCTTCAGGCAATCTTGAAGTCTCAGGGTCAAATTTAGGAAGTAACTTCAGGTGTCAAGGAAGATTATGGACTCGTCCCTAGATGGCCAAAGAGTCAATAGCCAACTAAGGATAATTTTTATGGGGTGGATCTCCCCTTTCTTCTTCATGGACATTTTTGTCTTCCATATCCTCGGACTCTGAGTTAAACTCCTCTTCTTCCTAAAAATAGTCTGGCTCAGAGACGTTGTCGACTGGCATTTTATGGATCAGATTAAGAGGATGTTCAATTTCAGTGATCATGAAATATATTAGATCTTCTACCATGTGCATGAAAACCTTGTCGGGAGTACTGACCACCGGTCTACTTGTCTGTTTTCTTCGAGGGAGTATTGGAGCTAAGGGTAACACACCGATCTGTCGGGCATATGCTCTTGTGATTCTTCTAAACTGATTTAATTTCTTGTGAGGAAGAGCGTAGGGTATATCAGGGAACAATTGTTCTTTCTCGGGTTGGGGTGAGTTACTCATTTCATGCGTACTCAATGTGTGTGGGTTGTCTTGGGAATGACTATCCATGCATGTGGGTTGTTATGAATCTATAGGCTATTTGAAATACTATGTAAAATATATATTTAGACATTCATTCTCAAGCCCTCCTTCTAGCACCAGTTCTGTTGATGGGTTCTAGATCCCTTGATTCAACAATAGGAACCAAACCCTCCACCGAGGCCCAATTAGACTCTACAACATTTAATAGTGGAATGGTTCTCCAGATCTTGCGATCTGGCCAAATTATCGATGGGATTTACGTTTTCTTGTGAAGGCTCTTCCTTCAGTTTGGAATATCTCTTTTTGTATTTTCTCTCGGGTGGGAACGATATGAGATGTAAGCTGGTATAAACCAACTAGGCAACAAACAAGATTAAATTTTAACTACTGGGGAGGAGGCTGAGCTTGGGATAACCCGCTGCTCAAGCATGCAGATGGAAATTCTATACCACATGCCTAGTACTAATACATTAACCATGTGAGCATTCAATTACTGTCTGAGATACTAATTATCAGAAAGAAAACACATATGCGATAAGATAATGGCAATAAAATAATTCATCTACCATAATCATTCATCACATAATAACACAACGATTCATCTTCATCATTAAAGCAAAGAACAACAAAACATTGCACCGGATAACTTGACAACATAATTAATTTCTCTTACTCATTACAACATCATTCATGAAACGAGATAGGAAATAGTTCTTCTCCATGTCCAATCACACATGCAGTTGATGAAAATAACTTTGCCTCTAGTCCAGAATGACTTCTCTATTAATGGTAGCTCAGAAAAAATTCTTCACAAAACCAAAACAGAAGAGTTTCTTGCAACAACCATCGACCCCTAACTAATTGGTCGATGTTCTTATTTATTACATAAAATCCAACTAAACATAACGACTAAGTGTAGTTTAACAAAACAAAATTCGCCACGTGACGTCCTCTTCTAATAGTTTCTTTAACAATCAACTCAAGATATCACTTGAAAGGGGTGACTTTTCTCATACTCTAACCAATTGATAAACAATTCCTTGCAAGTTTGGGCCCATGGAAATCTGTGTTGTTCCATCGGAGCCACGTAAATTGCTCTAATCTCTACCACATGTGCTCGATACTTCACTAGACTGGTGTTTAACCGCTATAGTACAGTCCGAGCCTTCATCGGATGTTTCATAAATTGTTGCACTTGTCTTGGCACTACGTCGGTCACCTTCTCTAGCTCTTCGGCCCGTAATGAATCTTTCTTGGTATAAGATCCGACTATGTCGCACAAGTCGACGAAGTTGTCAGGGGTGCTGAACTCAAGGAGTCTGATATCCTTCATTGATTTGTTGATTTTATCCCAATGTTTCTCGCATTTGGCCCACTGCTCTTGAATTTATCGATGTGGTTCCTGAGACATCTTAGCCCAATACTTGGATGACCATTTCATGCGATCAAGACTTCTTTTACCCAACATATCGATGTTGTGTTCTTCTTTATCTTGGCCATGTTGGACTGCATCAATGTATTCGATTATCTCTACGGCCCACTGCGCCCTTTCATACCATCACTTCATATCCTTGCACATTGCGAGTGCCATGAGAGTGTCTTCCTGGAGCTCGACTATCTTCGTAGTGAACAGGTGTCACTCGTGTGTGAACTTGTTGTAAGCCTCTTCGAACTCGCTTCTCAAGTAAACTATTGTTTGAGTGGTTCCCTTATAGTATTCGGTCAGGTTGCACCAATGTTATAGTTCCTTCAGGGCAGCGGCCAACTCCTTTTCATCTCATTTGGCTCTGTCCCGAGTGGCATTCAATATCTCCATCCCCACGTCGAGGAGCTCCAATGTTCGGGCATTTTCTGTGTTTATCAAATTCTCCTATGTAGTGATGAGGATAGAGTGATCCAATGTGATCCTCCTTTTCTTTATGGTTCTTTGGATGATGGCCTTCCTCTTTCGATCATAGGATATCGCATAAATATCAACTACCTCATCCACTGGTTCAGGAATCTGTTGATCACCCCATGTGAGTGTGTTTCCCAGATTTCTGGCGGTGTATACTTGTTCAAGGTCGTGATCTTGAACTTTCTTGTTGTGCTCTGAGGGCCCGACCTCTGCCTGTCTCTTATCAAGGATTGAGTATCAAGCGAAATAGAGGCGTCGGGAAAAGACTCGATACTTAATTGTCCATCGGTCGTTCGAACGTCAATTTCCTTTTGTGGGGATCCTTCCTTTGGCTCATCCGGTTTTGACTTGTCTTTCAGATTATTCGCTTGGGTCTTCGGAGCATCGGGCCTCTTTGTGTCAGGAACATTTTCGGTTTCTATTTATTTTCATGGGACCTCCTAGGTTTGAACCCTAGGATCAGGAGAAGTAGTCTTCTCAGGTCCCTTTTCTTCTTGTACCTGCACATGGGTCCTGAGAGATGCCTCCGGGCTCTCATCATCACTATATATATTTATAAACTCACTCAAAGGATTAGGTGCGGTTGTTTCCACTAATACTCGACCCGTCTCTGGTTGATTCGTCACACCTGTCACCGATCCAGTCGATGGAATTGTGGATTTAAGGTCACTTGACCCATTGACGTTATCAAGGTTCATAAAATCAGGGTCGCTTGGTCCCGCTGGGATTTCTTCTGGGCTATCGGTCGGAAGCCTTGGCATCTTGACGAGGTTTGGTTTATTCCGCATCCACTTCAATATATGTTGGGATTTTTGATACATGAGTTCCCCCATCCCCGACGCAGCTTGAGCCTCGAGGAAATTTATATCTTGTACCAGGGTCACCTGGGCAATCTCTGTCGTTTCAGTGGCTTCCTAGGGAGATTCCACTGCTCTTACTGATATCATTTCTTCTCTTGTCCTAATGGTCTCTTGAACCATTTGTTCCAGGACTTTCACTTGCTCATCCCAACTCATATCCTTGAACCTGGTTGCCTTAGGGTTGGCCATCCTCGCCATCACCTCTTCCTAGTCTTAATCATTTTTGGTGAATATTTCATCTTCAAAACTATCATGGGTGTATGGCCAGCAGGACGATACATGTGATGCGTGCTTCAGGACTAATCCTTTTGGGTCATGCTTGTGAAAGAGACCAGTCTGGAATCAAAACTCCAGTTGGTTCAACCCCTCCTGTTTTTCTTGAGTAGTGTCCTTCACCATGTAGAAACCAACATGAAATCCATAGGGTATGAAGGCCCACTTCTTATCTTTTACCAAAGTAGCATTGTAACCTTGCAGGATGGTCTAATAACAGATTTCCCCTACTATTAGTCGATCGGGGACATATATAGGTAGTCGATGAGGTGCTATGGTGGTGCCAAAAACCCTGATGTAGGTATCGCTCTCATCCAGATACCAGTGGCCAACTTTTGATATAATATTTTTGGCTGCATCCGACAACCTTGGGCACTCTTTCTTGAACAAAAATAAATAAATATGTGTGATAAACTGGTCACAGATGAGAGAGTAGGATTTCCTGTACCTGTTCTCCCACAAGATTCTGAAATAAACATGGACTGGGAGCTTTGAGGTGTGCCAGCTTAAGTTCATTCCAACAAAGTCATTTCTAGCGCAGACGATGTCCAATAGATAAGATTCCATGTAAAAGGATGGGGTCTCTCCCTCTTTTGGCATATGAGCCTATCATATGCAAGTGCTTAGCTGTTTGGAGATGATGGCACCCCAATTGAAACTTATTTTGGAAATGGCCACAGTATAAGCTAGAGGCATCCAAGCCTCTGAAAACCTAGAGCAATCTTTCTCCCCATGCAATCAACAGAGGAGGGCCATTAGATATATGTATGGATCCCTTAGGTTGGTTGTCGGGTACCAACCGGAGGTCCGATTGGTGAAATTTTTATTCTCTCTTCACCAAGACGCCATCACCTTGTCGGTGTCATGTTTCTCATAGAAGCTTACAACAAAATCGATATTTAGTTGTTCTTTCAGCACTCTGAGCTTGTAATAATTATGCACTTCCACTGGAAGGAAAACCTCGACACATCCGCCATTGTCATCATTAATCAAACATCTTTGCTTTTCAGTGTGGTTGATAATCCATTTCAGTATTTCTATGCAGGGGAATACAAGAGTCTTGCTCACCACCATGTGTAGATACACCTTTCGAACATTTGGGAGGACTTCATTGTCGATTTTTCTAGTATCAGGATCATTGTGTGGGGTATACTCAAGGAATTCCTCCCGCTTGATTTTCTTGAAATGTTTTTCCCAACACGGGAACACTGTCTTGGTCCCAATTTTTTCCTTTATGTCTCCAAAGGCCGGAGGCTGACTGCAAATATTCTTTGGTGGATGTCTTGATGACAGGCACCAGCTTTGGAGAAAATTCTAATTGCTTCACGACCATTAGTGAAGGAAATTCTCCTGTGTCTGGTTCCTATAGATTTGGCGCTCTTGGAGATTTCCTGGTGGTAGGTTTCTTCAGAGGCATTGTTCCTACAACCAAAAATGATCCTTTAGGCATGTGTACAAAGTAACATTGGATAAAGAGTATGAAATGAAGTTTAAAACATCCATGGACCGGTACATACTTGTAACGCTTGCTAAACCTGTTGTTTAATACTCATTGGACCTTGGAAGCTTTACCTGAATTGCTCGTTCCACTCCTGTTTCGAACTTATTTACGCATAGAACAATATTGTTTATAATGTCTCAAAATAATTTAACGGGAAATATCCTACCAATCGTATCAACCAGTTAATTCGAGTAATGAATGAAATTCGAAACAACCTACTGTTGAATCTCTGGAAATAAATTCTACATGGGTTGATGGCGGGGGCACGAAAGGTGATGCGTGGTATCGATAGGTTCAAACGGTCCATTTGATTCACGCACGGATTAGAAACTAATGTAGGATATTTTGGAATTAATTAAATCTTTAAATGCTTTGGATCCATCGTCTCTTAGAGATAAAATGTCCCATCGTGTCGCTTTCTTGGTGGGCAGATCAGGAATCGACAATGTCTTTGTGTATGTTCCCATTGATATCCTCCTGAGAAAAACCTTCGATGCTGACGGGTTTCGTCGTATGGTGTTGACATGGTGAACTAGCTTGGGACACGTGGGAATGAAGACTGGTGACTCATGAGTATTAATAAGGGTTGTAACTTTCTTTCAGTTGTGTATTCCTAAACTAAGCCCGGGGATCGCCGATGTTGAAAATATATCGGGGGTCCGCAATCAGGGAAAACCCTATCGCATACTTTCCTTTGGGCTAGTTCCTTCAAAAATTCTTGATGCCAAAATGTTTCAGGAATCATGAATCGGGAAAAAAATTTAGCATTGTCGAAAGGTTCGTTGCGATTTGATTTTCTCCGACTCTGATGAGCGTGTTGGGTATTGACTATCGACGATAAAATTTCTTTATTTTGAAATATTTACTTATTTCTCCTTTTTCCGATGCTGAAAGGGATCATCCATCAGTGATATCTTTGGTGATTCTTGTCGCGCAAAGAAAGCTCCTGTCTGCCAACGCCGATGAAAATTGGGACTTGACAACTTCAGTTCTCTTGAATGTTTTCTTTCACGCTTAATCCTTCCCGATGTCGAATTCCTTGAGCGTGTCAGGGAAAGTTTTGTCTATCAATTCTTTACTCCTTCAAATTATACATTTTTGCATGTCCAAACAAACTTAAAAAAACTAAAATGGAAAATAAAAATCATAAGAAAAGGCAACATTTTTCATACTGAGGTCAAATTTAATCAGTGCAAAGATCAAGTGGTACCCAAAAAAGTAAAATTTGAGATAGGCTTTTTAGGGTTTGTTGAGTGCTCAACACTTCCATCACTCATCCTTAGAAGATACAATTTATTTCTAAGAAACAACTTATTTACCAAGGATTTCGACTGGTACAAGATTCCCAACTTGTCTCACAGTTCCTTGGCTGAATCTTCACCCGAGACATTCAGCAGTACCGATTCTACAAGACAAAGTCGAATCGTACTCCTTGCCCTTCTCTCAAGTTTCTCCCATTATTCCATCAACACACCTGTTGGAATGGTACCTGCACAAAATACTTACCATCATTCTCGATCTACAAGGCGATCTTCAATTTTAAGCTTCCAAAGCTCAAAATTCTGGCCATTGAATTTTTCGATCTCTATTCTTGAGCTACTCACCATTCTTTAACACAATATTTAAAGATTTCTAACTTATGACTCTTACTGAACCTAGGGTATATCTTAGATTCAATATTGTTAAACCAATCTCTGATACCACATATTAGGAAATGAGAAACACTTCCACGCTAAACCCAGTAGAAGAGAGGAGGAAACATTTAAACAAGAAACTAAATGACAAAACAAACACACAATACATAGAGATTTTACCCTGGAAACCCAAAAGGGAAAACCAACATTCCTTGAGCATCTTTCTCTCTTGTTGTTTTATTCATTCAAAATAAAATGTTGCATTCCTCACCTTCGTCTACACCTAAGACACAATCGACATCATACCTTCTTTCTTTACACAAGAACAACCCTGTAGCCAATTCGGCTTACATCTACATGACCATCAACCTCTAAATTATTTATTAGTGATTAGATTTTAAATCATTACAACACACCTTATTTATAGTCTTTATAGTAGGAAAAAAAATTAAAGAAAAGGCACCCAAATACAGTTACATATCCACGCAGATCATTGGCTAGAAATCTCATGAATCTCGGGATTCTGTTACAGTCAACTACCTGGTCGGATTACCAGTTAGACTTCATTCAATATTCAGTCGGTTTCCACACTCCCGTATGTTGATCTCTTATACTTTTTGTTGATATATTTGACTTTGAAATTACCTGATCAAACCACCTTGACCTCCGACTTTCTGTCGATATCTTCGACTTCAACATTGCTCGGTCGAACCACCTTGATCTTTGACTTGCTGTCAATTTCTTTGACTTTGAATGTCAATCGATCCAGCTCGACTATAATTTAACCGCAAATAAAATAACAACCCAACAACACGCTACCCTCTTAGAGGCTTCTCTCTTGCATGTTGATGAAATTTACTTGGTAAATGATGGTTTTATCTTGCTATCTTGTAGAATTGGTAAGGAATTTTCTGCATTTGTCGATAATTTCTTCTTATTTCATCTTGTTATTTTCTAAAAAAACCCTTGGAGGAGTATAAGGGAATACACCCTCCACCAATTTCATCCTAATTGTTATTGGATAAGCCATTTTTTCAAGGTTTCTAGGAGGAGTAAAAGGGCTTACACCCTCCTAGGTTTACCTTGTTGGATTTTCTTGCTCTAGGGAGTAAAAGGGCTTACATCCGTAGAGAAGTAGTGGATCCTACTCTTACATCTAAGACTCCATAACCCAATAGATTAAGACTATTATGAAATTTCATTAGAGAAACAAAATCGTTGCATTGGGAAACTTGATTTTTTAGAGATATTTCATTTGTTCAAATTGGAATATTTTCTTAGTGCTACAAGTTTGCTTGAGCCACTAAGGTGTCTAGATTATTCTTGTCATTCTCTTTCTACAATTAAATTGATGCTACATCCATTAGCGTTGCATCAAAATACTCTTAAACTCTCTCATAACCCACTAATCTACCATTGAAATTTGCTTACAAGCTGCCATACTAATCCTACTTGACATTTTCTATATTTTGAGTGGATTGTTTGCTAATTTTGGTGGATAGATATTGTTGTTGTATCAATTGTTGGCTACAACCATAGGGATTCCTTTGTACTTTTCTGATACTTTCATTTAGCATCCCTATTTCACCATCAAATTTTGTGGTTTAAGTATTGGAAAATTATCTACTTGCTTAGTACTTGATCATCCAATAAATATTTGATGCTCTTTATGGTTAATTCTGCAGTTAACAACTCTTTTTATTGCTGATATATATATTTGTTTACTGCTGCAATTCAGGAAAACAAGCTTCGCTTGCTTGTCCCATTAATTATTCTTTTTGTATCTTGATTAATTGTCTTGTATCGGGCATTTTTAATATTATCTTGCATGTATACAACACTTTGGTAACCTCCCCTCATTATCTAGACTCTTTTCCAAGCCTCTTTCCATATTCTAATCTGAAATATAGGGATTTTCATATTCATCTTCTCACTTTCCATCTCAATCCTCCTAGGGTCACCGAGATTCACCCCTTATGGTGAATTATCATCACTAAAGAGAGGGGATTATCTATCTAAGGTGACAATGGGTAGTTACTTCCATAGTTGTCTCACTTTTAAGGATTGGGTCGGTCTTTGCCCAACCTACAATCTGTGCAATAACACATTTTATTTGATATGGTCGCTGACATAATTGTGAAATGTGATGAAGCATGTTATGTTTAGGAAAATAATTAGAGTTGTTGGGGAAGGACAATTATTAATGGTGCAAAATATCAGGTAGAGGATGAACACAAGAAGAATGTTGATAGAAAAAATTGATGAAGGGACTTTGAGAGTCCCCATGAAGCACCAATGATGAGGTAATATCAGAGAGGTGTTGGAAGCTAGAACAGGTATAAACAAATTCAAGCATATGTAACATGAGTATTGACAGGGATTGGGTAAGAATCCATTTTGAAAGATTTTATATCTTGATGAAATGCATGTAAACTTAAGTGGCTATTGTATGTCATTGACACCCAAGAAGGGTAATATTTAGAAAAAGAATCTGAATGATAGAGGGTAGAACCCTTGGCAGTCAAGGATGTTTAAACTCCTTTCATGAAAATTCATAAACAAATGTGTCATGGATATATTAATTAGTCATGAATGGTTATGAACATAAGTGTTCATAAACAACGTGACAATGGTCAATGCATTGAGGGAATGCATGTTTGCATGAACGAGCATATATGGGACTACCCATTATGGAAGAAGAATATTCCAATACTCCACCATAGTAATGGAAATGATGAAGAGAGGATTTGGGTGGCCATGAATATTGGCACCTTGATTACCAACAAGGAAAGAATGCTTGAATACATTCCTGTGAATTTTAATTTCATATCATGTTAAACTGATTTGAGGACATGATCAATTTGTGGTGGGGAGCATACTCCTATTGTAATGATAAATGTTGATAGAGAATCCATGTGGTGAGAGGTTGGCTAAGTCCCAACACATTAGGGAAAAGTGACTAATATGAAAAGTAATCAATATGAAATCAATGCAAGGGTGCTTTGTGTGTGAATGTGGCCATGGGCATTGACACATTGATTAAATTCATTTAATGTTGAATTGCATTTGGAAAAGTTTGGTATGCTGAAATGATGCATTTGTAGAGAATGATATTTCCTTTTTATTTATATAATTGAATAGATAAAGGTAATTTGATTTTTAGTATGCACAATTTTGAAATAGTTTGGAAGCCACTACAAGTGTAAAGAAAGTACAACGTGCATGAGACTAACAATTTATTTGGCTATGTGAAGATAGAATTGTAGGAAGAAGGGTCTTGGATATGGAAATGTTGTAAGCCCATAAGGAAGACCAATTCATGTTGGTTATGAAAGAGCCAAATGATTATGAGAAGGAAGATCTCATACTTGTGAATCTGGTTTCTGTGTGGAACAGATCTGAAAATGGAAATGTAAAATTTGAAATCTAGGGGTAACAAGTTTGAAAAATTTAATTAAACCGGTGACAATATCTCGCGGTTATGGTATGCATGTGATACATGTGAGATTACAAATCTGTCCTAGAGAGAAAGATGATGGTTGTCAAGATGGAAAGCATGAAAATGTCTATTATTGTGACATGAGAACCCTATGATATGTCATGATCACCATAGAGAATGTTATGTTGTGGTAACACGGGGAAAAGGGACACCTCGACGGAGCAGGCCTAAGGGATGCCTCAGATGTAAAACTTGGTAAAGTCTTTGAGACTCTTCTTGTGCAAGAAAGCCTTGGCAAGAAAGATGGATCACCTGAGGGGCTGTATAGCACAAAAGGGGATTCCTAAGCATGAGCCTAAAGGGTGAATGACCGCAAGGAAGAGGAGACTTTGATAACTCTTGTAAATTGTTGATTGGGATCATGAGCACAATGGGTATGTCAAGGGAAAAAACGAGCCAAGTTAATGAGAAATCCATATGGATGTAGATCCATGAACTACACATATAAGTATTGTGTTGATGTGTAAAATTTCCCTCTTGAATTATGAATAACAATAAAATGTTTTCACATAAAATTGGGATCAATATGCTTGTTGTTTTAAACTGTTGTAGGCATGTGTGATCCAGGTGGATATTGGTGGCCACTCACCTTGTCCAATTGGCTCAAAACAATTTTCTGGCAATTTTGGTAATTTACTATTTTTAGCAGTTTTTCGGGTCCTGAAACTTCTGGAGCCGTTTTGAGGCCCTAAACGACGTTTTTTGGGAAAATGGGGAGCAACATGGACGTTTCTTCCATGTTTTCCCCAAAATGAATATCCTTGATGATACCTTTACAATAGGCTATCATGCACCTAAAACAAAGATCGTATACAAAAGTTACACCCCGGGAAGTTGATGTACTAACTTACCTAAACGATGCCCACATGACTTTTGGGCTTTATCTCCTAGGGTTAGGTTTTTGAATCTCTAGGGTTTTTGGCATTCCTATTTATTGTAAAAAGGCCTTCAGAGCCTCATTGTAATTAACTTCTGGCGAATGAGCACAACTGTCACATCTCTTCTCAAAGATAAGCCGCCACCATTCCAACAAGCTTTTTTTCCACTGCATTTCATAGTTTCAGCTTATTTCCTTATTGAATAGAAAACTAGTTTTACTATATCTCTGTTATTTTGTGTTAAACACTTGTTAATAATCTATAGTCATTTCGTTCTTCTCATAAAATTCAGATCAATGGTATCATAGTGGTATTCTCCTTGTCGTCTTAATGCATGTCCCCAATGAGGTCGAAGTACAAAGAGTTGGGTCTCAAGCTTGTTTCTCTTAAGGACAAAATCTCTCGCACGCCCAAGCGACCTCTCATGGTAGGAGAAAAGAAAGATGACGGGATAGGAGATCCTTTCAAAATGTTGCTTGAGGAATCCCTCACGCAACAGAGGAACAAGATGATGGATAGTTTCACGCAAATCCTTCGTCAGATACCAACAAGCGACACATCTTCTTCGAGCGGAGGCGCCGCCCCCTTCAAGGTACACATAAACTTCGATATTCCTATATTTTAAGTTCATATAGACACAGATGTTGTAGAAAAGTGGTTGAATCTACTATAAGGGTATTTTCAGTCCATAACTTTTTGAATAGAGAAAATATTACTTTTACGCTCCTCAAAGTCGTTCCCCATGTCAAAGATTGGTGGGAAAATTTCTGTGAGCAAAAGGAAATAGAGGAACCCTCATTATTTACAGTCACAGCCACCTTGGAATCCTTCAGGGATTCTATTAAGCAACAATACTACCCTATCAAAAGTTATGACGACTTGTATACCAAATGGACCACACTGCAGGAAGAAAGAGACCAAACAGTGCTAGATTTCACAAATATCTTCCATACCTTGTGTACCAAGTTGGGTATCAAAGATTCAGAGTGACATATGGTGCTCAAGTATCGCGGTGCTCTTCATAGATACATCCAAACCAAAATGGAATTTCTGGACATCTCATCCTTGGGCACGACCTACCAATATGTCGTCAAAATCAAGAAGAAGCTCAAACAAAATACAGAACCCCTCACAACAAAATCTAGGAAAGGGTGGCCCCAACCCACAAAACAAAGGACAGAGCAAAGATGGACAATATTAGGACAACTAGTCCAAGACACAAGTAAAGAAGGACATCAGAAATACACAGAAAGACACCGGGAAGTGGTGAAACTTCCATAAGAGCCCTTGGTATAACACTACTGACTGCCTCTCAAAGCAGTCACTGGTGACCGAAGTGAAAGGCTCTGAATCAGATGTGGGTTTTGACTTTGAGTCAGAACCAAAAAAGGGAAGATGGATCATTGATGCGAAACCCAGTGCCACTGTTAATACCACCAAGTTCCATCATGGTGAACCAGACAAACTAGAAGAAGGAGAGCGCCTCTTCCATTCAAATATGTGGGTAAAAGGCACCCCACTGCACTTCATCATTGATAGCGGTAGCCAGAAGAACCTCATCTCGGCAGAGGTCGTCAAGCGGCTAGCCCTGCTGACAACGCCGCACCCACAACCCTACACCATTGGATGGCTCCACCAAGGAAGCGATCTCCTCTTCATCCAACAGTGTCGACTGATGTACGACATCAAGCCCTTCAAAGATGAGGTATTGTGTGATGTTGCTCCTCTAGAATTTTGTGATGTTATTTTGGGCCAACCTTATTTATGAAAACATCATGTTGTATATGAGTCTAGGCCTCATAGTGTTATTATTACTTTGAACAGGAAATTGTACAGGATACTTGAGGTAGTCCCACCTAGTGATATTTCCTTGATCTCTGCTAAGCAATGCAGGAAGGTCATCTCTCAGATGGGGAAGTTTGTCTTCTTCATGATTTGCTCTCAAAATGAGCAAAAGATCACAACCACATCCAGGGTCTCTGCAGCCGATCTCTCCACACAGCAGAAGCAAGTAGATAAGGTCGTGGAAGAATACTCAAATATCTTCTCCTCACCTACCAGGGTACCTCTACACTGCCAGGTCAAGAACCCCATCGATCTGACCCCCGATGCACCACTCCCCAATGGACCAGTCTATTGCCACTCTCTATTAGAGAATGAAGAGATCAAGCAATAGATCTAAGAACTGCTCCACAAGGGTCACATTTGTCCCAGCTCATCACCTTGTGGGAGCCCAATCATGCTAGTACAGAATAAAGATGGATCTTGGCGACTCTGCATTGATTACCGGGCTCTGAATAAAATAACAGTCAGAAATCGATACCCGATTCCCTAAATCGATGACCTCCTTGATCAACTCACGGGGGCCAAATACTTCAGTAAGATTGATCTGAAGTCTGGCTACCACCAAGTACCAGACCTACAACATCCCTTTGAGATCGAGACAGATTCTTCAAAGTATGATGTTGGCGTCGTTCTCACTTAGCATGAGCACATCATGGCCTATCATAGTGAGACACTATCAAATGTTGTTCGTAAGTACCCTACAAATGAAAATGAAATGTACTCCATTGTGCAAGCCTGTCGCTAGTGGAGACATTACATTCTTGGGAAGGAGGCAGACATCCACATTGATCATAAGCCACTGCATTTCATGCAGACATAAGGAAAATTGTAGAATGACCACCATCAAAAGTGGTCCACATACTTGCAACAATTACACCTCAACATCAAGTATAAAACAGGAAGCACCAATTGTGTCATTGATTGCCTTAGTAGACCACCAGCTGTGACACTCACCACGGTGCTAGACTCTTGTGGTCATGAGACCTCTAGATGGCCCCACCTCTATGACATAGACCCAGACTTCACCACCACCTACCAAATGTTGGGTGCAAACGCAGTTGTCAATAATTTCCATATTTAGGATGGGTTTTTGTGTCGTTTGGGTCATATCTGTGTTCCATCAAGCGAGCGAGTGAAGATGATCTGGGAAGCCCACTACATTCGGGTGGTAGGATACTTCGGTATCCAAAAGACAGTGGCGATACTACAGAAACATTTCTACTGGTCGAAACTTTGACATGAGGTCATCAAGTATATCAAGTCCTGCATTACTTGTGCTATTGCCAAACCGAACACTAAGAAACATGGCATGTACACCCCTCTTCCTCCTCCTGACAGGCCATGAGAATCCATCTCAATAGACTACATGTCGGGCCTCCTATCCACCAAGCGGGGAAATGACTGTGTTTTTGTGGTTGTTGATCGCTTTTCTAAGATGGTTATTATGGTTTCCTGCAAGAAGAGAACCACAGCAAAGACCACTGCCAAGATCTTCTTTGAACGAGTATAGGTACATTTTGGAATCCCAAAAACCATTGTCTTAGATCGGGACATTCGATTTCTCAACACATTCTAGTTGAGTCTCTGGTCACTGCTGGACACCAAGCTCACCAAATCTAGGGCCTTCCACCCCCAGAAAAATGGCCAAACTGAAGTCGTAAATCGAATGATTGTGCATATCCTTCACATGTATAATTGCAAGAACCCTCTCACATGGGATAATATCCTTCCCTATTTCCAGTATAGCTACAACCGAGCCCTGCATAGCTCAATTGGCCACAACCCCTTTCAGGTGGGGTTGGGATTCCAACCATTGGCTCCCAAAGATGTTTCACTTCCCCTTGCGGTCACCTCGACCAACTCATCTCCTGCTCCAACTGAAGCTAACAAATCCACCCAGTTCATTGAGTGGATCCAACACATCCACCAACAGGTTCAGGATATCCTACAGAATTTCAATTATAAGTACAAGCAATGCCATGATCAACATCGGTTGCCACATAAGTTTCAGGTGGGCGACAAATTTTGGTTGCACTTGCAGAAAGAACACCTTACAAGACCCCATCGGAATCTTTGCCCACTCCGTTATGGGTCGTACACCATCACCAAGGCCATGGGGGATAATGCTTTTTGAGCTCAACATTCCTCCTTTCATTGTCCTTCACTGAGTGTTCAACGTGGATCTCCTTCACCCTTATTTCCCACCATTATTGGACACCTCAGAAGTAGCAGAACAACTGACACCAACAGAGCTCAACCTCGACTGGATACAACATGCATCCAATGATCATATTTTGGATGCAAATATCAAGGGCACTAAACAACAAAGGATCCAGCTTTATCGAGTCGTCAAAGCAGGGCAACTCCTGCACCAAGGCAAGTGGCTCACCCAAGGCCAAATTCAACAGAAATTTCCTCATCTGATGGGGGAACTAAACGCAATGGAGACCATTGCTTCATAAGGAGGGAGGATTGATCCAGGTGGATATCAGTGGCCATCCACCTTGTCCAACTGGCTCAAAACAGTTTTCTGGCAATTTTGGTAATTTACTATTTTTAGCAGTTTTTTCGGGCCCTAAAACTTCTGGAGCCGTTTTGAGGCCCTAAACGACGTTTTTTGGGAAAACAGGGAGCAACATGAATTTTCCTTTGATGTTTCCCCCAAAATGAATCTCCTCGACAATACCTTTTCAACGGGCTATCATGCGCCTAAAACAAAGATCGTATGAAAAAGTTATGACCCCGGGAAGTTGATGTACTAACTTACCCAAACGGGGCCCACATGACTTTTGGTGCTTCATCTCCTAGGGTAAGGTTTTTGGATGTCTAGGGTTTTTTTCATTCTTGTTTATTGTAAAAATTCCTTCAGAGCCTCATTCTAATCATCTTCTGGCGAATGAGCGCAATCGTCACATCTCTTCTCAGAGACAAGCCGCCATCATTCCAACAAGCTTGTTTTCCGCTGCATTTTACAGTTTCAGCTTATTTCCTTATTGAATAGAACACTAGTTTTATTGTATATCTGTTATTTTGTGTTAAGCACTTGTTAATAATCTGTAGTCATTTTGTTCTTCTCATAAAATCCAGATCAGTGTGCTAATTTCCAAGATTCTGGGAAAGGACTAGACCAAGAAGAGGAACAACAACGTTGATACAGTTGAAAAATGGAAGCATGGATGGTGTTGTTGAGATGCAAAGAAAACAAAGGACGATGTTCCTTCAAGGGGGAGGGGATTTTAATACCCATGTTTCCCCAATTTTTAATTAGTCATGTTAATGATTATCCATGCCATGGAATATTAAACATTATAAATTTATTATGGTTTAATTGTAAATGCCAATAGTGGACTGTGGCGGCAAATCCTTGAAGGCCATGATACTACGAGAGGGATTAGTGAGGGGGGAAAGAAAGGTGATTCGTGTGTAAAATACCACAAGCCACCTTGATGAATAATGAGAAGAAAATAAAAATAATTCCTCTAGCTTTTAGTTTAAGAAAGGCAGTTAATCGAAAGGGGTTGGTAATTGGACAACCAACCAGCTCAATGAATACAAGTATGGAACACTAGCTAGGACATCATAAATTGTCAGCCAGGGGTACCATCAAGTACCATTTCATACTTTCCAAGTTAAACTGTGTTGAATCCATGGATCCTTCTGATAGAAGAAAACAAGGGGGACGGGTCGAAAACCTTCCCAAGAAGTTATGTGCAGGGGGATGCATGATGAGAAGGTGGAAGAAGTAATTTGGCTCGAAGAGAGAACATGCATGAGTTTTGATCTGGGGTCAAAATAAGACCCGAGGAATATAGAGTGTGCAATATAATTAGCACGTAGAGGTCAAGAGTGAAACATATAGAGAATGGAGAGGCACAGGTGCGTGCATCAAAGAGATCAAAGGAAGAACTTGTGGAAGATTTTTGAGACGGAGCAGAGAAATGAAACTTCTGTTGTTGTCGGAGAAGTGGAGGAGAGTAACCTTCTGATTTATTTTTTGACTTGAAGAGTCAATAGAGAGATATAATTCCCTGGTGGTATCATGGTCTGGCATGGGGGTGGCCTTTTGCCTAAGTTACTGATCACGCAGAGCCTATGGTTGGGTGGAAAGACGAACTACCACAGTCAATTGGTTGGTCACCGATTTAAACAAGTATTTTAATATACTTTGTGTAATAGAACTAAAATGTATGGTTGGATGTTTGTATATTGTGTTATGAATGTGTATGCTTAATCTATGGAATTCACACCTATTCCATTGGTGAATATTTATGTTTGGTGATTGAAGGATTATGTGAGACTAGTGCATGCCTTACATGATTGATTATGGGCATCCTGTAATGTTTCTAAGATAAAGAAAATGAACCCATGTCTATGATTTCTGTGTGAAAAAGGGATACATGTATATATATGCGTATATGTGATATAGTAATGGGTCCCTAGAGAAAGGGAACTAGACCCATATGAAATAAATGATAATTCTCAAGGGGGATGCAATACTGTAATATCCCTTAAGGGGATAACGAATTAATGATATTTTCTGTGTATTGGAGGCCCAAGAAGGCCGATAAACACCATATCCTTCCCTTCTCCTTAACTTATAATGTTCGTGAGGAATTGAATCCTTGATTGGATGTCATGTGGTAGGATTAGTGTTGTTGTAACTAGATTAAGAGCCTAGGGGAGTCGATTTATGGACCCTTGTAAGACGATGCAATGTGAGACTACGGGACTCCTAAGTCCAAAATTATATCTTATAATTGTTTAATACTATTGAAATCGTTGAGTAATAATGATTGTCATATCAGTGGGGTAAGTAAATCTTAGCCTTCAGTGGAAATGCATCATCATAAGAAGAATGATCCCTTAGACTATCCAAGAGTTGGGGTCGAGAAGTTTCGACGACGACAACAATGAAAAACCCTGAGAGGAAACATGAATCGCCAATCTTTTGTAATAATTTTCAACTATATCTAAACCATTGATTCAAGTGCATCATTGTTGGAAGTGGACGGTTGGAAAGTTGGGGTGTATACTCCAAAGTTTCGATGATGATAAAGGGTTATGTAAAATACCCAGAGCCATCAATTATCGTAGATTCTATGTAGCGAATAGATCTCCATCGTAGAATGCCTTAGGTCCTAGTGATGTGAAAATGGTGGACCTAACATCATGTTCATTTGGTGTGCCAACATGTCTATGGGAGTGTCATGTGTCGACTTTTGATGGGCCGAGCAGATATGATTGGTCTCATTGGGCATGGAGACCTTTGGGACTTCACTTAAAATCTTGACCATTAGATATAGAGGTGGCTAAATCTATTCATTCGTTGAAGGTTGTCGAGAGGTGATATGGAGAGAGGCTAGAGTAAGGTTGTTGAAGACGACGAGGTAACCCAAGAATGAACAAGTGTCGTCGATTTCATCGAGGGTGATCTCAATGATATCTAGTTCGTCGATGTTGGTCACAATATCATCGGGGCATAGGAGGTCGGAGATCGAAGTGATGGATTTTGGAGAAGACTGACAATGACAAAGGAATTCGTCGATGAAGAGGAAAGGTGGTAGCATTTGGTTAGGTAAGCCCTGAAATCATTTGATAATGTTTATAGCCACGTTAGTCCACGCATCAAGCCATGGGTGGATCCATGTGTCATGTGGGTGTCGTGCCACGCGGATAGGTTAAATTATAGATTTGATACATCGGTCAGTGTGATCCCTAATGCTATGTCTCACACTAGTTGGTAGGAGGTGACAGGGCCACATGTCAGCACACGATTTGTAGAAGGGGCCAAGTGTAAATCTTGTTGGGTTTCAGCCTTTGAACGAGGCGATAATCTTAGCCATCAGATCTAGAAATGGAGAAATGATGATGATGAGATCTTAACCGTTGAATCCATATGCATCTTCATTAGAGCATGGGAGGTTGGTAAGGTAGTTTGTTGGACAAGAGTCTCGACGACAATGGAGGCATGGGGAAGATCTGAACCATTGATCAGTGCATGTATGAGAAGTAATCTCAATCGTCAATATGTCATGGCTCCCACATGGCCTTGTAAGAAGAGGCTAAAGGGATGGGTGTTAATAGATGTGAAAGTTAAAGGTGTCGACACGATCTAAGTCATTAGAGTTCAATTCCCAAGAGTCATCAAATTTGGATCAGTCTCGATATAGTGGTCATCGTTGGAGCTGGTAGTTGGAGTGATTAGTAACTCCGTGAAAGGAAAACCCCAACGACGACGAAGGCAGGTCCCCCTTGATTAGGGTCGTTGATCTAGAGGGATTGATGGTCCAGGTGGAAGGTGCCACTTTATTACCATGAAGGAGGGAACAAATCACTGGGAGCCATGTGGTTTCCACGTGGCAATAAGGTGGATTAGATAATGAAAGCCTAAAAAATTCAGGAGGATGTAACTTTTGATCTGGAGCTTGGATTTGAGCATGGTTACAGTCGTTGGAAAGATATTGATGAGAAGAACCCATATATGGAGTTCATTGAGGTAAATTAACTGAGTGGAAAAAGTGGAAATTTTTCCACCCCACCAACCTAAGTAAGGGTTAGGTGGTCAGGTGTCTCACATTTTAACATTTTAACATTTTTATTTTGTTGGAAAGTAAAACCCTAATTTAACCTAGTATTTATCCTTCTTATTTACTGGATCATTTCATGATCAAAGGGATATTATTTCTATTGCTACAATCTTTTATTTACTATTGTATGATTCATTTCACTACTGAAAATGGTTTGTTTTATTGTTTTTGTAATTCTACTACTACTGAAAATTACATATTTCAATGCTAAAATAATCTCCATAATATTAGAGATCATTTATTTTACTAATGTAATATTTTTTTTATTGCTATTATCACTTACTTTACTATTGTTATTTCACATCTTACTTGCAAGTTTATCTCAACCTTGGACCTTTCCTTTATTTCTAGTGTTTTCAGACCCTATTGAACTCTTACTTGACTTGGAGATCCTCTCTATTTGGCTTGAGCCCTCAACACTTTAAATTTGGAAATTTCCTTTATCCACCACTTGTCTATTACTTTTCCTATCCTTATCTCGTTGGTAGTGTGAGTAGTCACCCCAAGGGGCCCTATATTTAATTGTGTTTTGCCTAAGAATTCTTGGAGGCCACTGGGGAGGCCTCCCTTGTGTTGGATACTATTCTTTCACTAAAGAGAGGGAAGTTATTGCTTAGGTGATAGTGATGACATATTCCATGTTCCACTAGTATTAGTGTCGTATAAAATATTTATACCCGGTACTAGAATATGTGGTAACAAGAATTACTTGCACAATCATGCATTTCATTATTGTTGCACATATCCCATTGAAACCTTTGATGATGCTCTCATTGACATTTGCAATCCCATAAAACTCCTAAAATATGACATTGCAAGTGAGGAAAGATACATGCTCATGTTGAAATCCATTTACACCCTTAAATGGTGGACTTTGTTGTGTAGTTTAAATAATTCTTTTATTTATACACACTTTCTTAGTGCCTTTATATAATGACCTTTTGTAATTATGTTTTTGTTAGAAAATGGATTTGATACTATGTTAGAAAAGTAAAAGTATGGAGTTCTTTAACCATTTAATATGGTATAACTATATGCCATTGATATAAAGTAAATAAAGAAAAAAAATTACAAGACAAAAAAACACTAAGATTTATAAAGATAAAACTATGCAATATCTCTAGACTATTAATAATTACTTTATTAATCACCAAACCTTGTTATAATGAAGTTTATAAAACCCCTAAAATATAGAGCACTAAAAATGTATACACACTTGATTTTATTGAAAATAACTTCAATATCTCCTTAATAATGAGAAAACCACTTCATGTAACAAATGTGGAGTAACAAAAAGTTCACCTACTGCGTAACTTGGCCACCTATATTAATATAAGTTCACCTACTAATTAACTTGGCCACCTATATTAATATAAAGGATGACATAAGGTTATCCATAAAACCCATAAGCTGAAAATTAATATAACCATTATAATAGTTATATAATGTGGATTATAATGGTTTTAGGTACATCAACAAATATGGATGTGGATGTTAGATAACATTACAACATATTTTAACATTTGACTTGGGAAATGAATACAAATTTATAGGAAAATGTCATTACATTAACATTATTTTTTATTTACAACTTTCCATATCCTCACTAGGTTGTTAATATGGACAAGCTTCAATTTTATTAAAGAATTGGTACATATGCTAACTCTTTTTAATATCTTAATACTACAGATGAATAATTTCATAAACAACTAGATCCTAAATGTAGAGGGTAACAATGTTGATGTATTTGTTTTTAAGTGGTACAATGGATTTCATAAAATCTAAACATCACTTTGAATATTGCATCTCAACTTAGTGACATTAATATATTAGTGTAATCTCCTCCAAAAATTATTAATCAAAAAATTATAAATTCAATAAAAATTTATATTCATATACAATTATATATGAGTTGGTTAGGTTTGATGTCAGAAATCATACATGGTTCTTTCATTTATTAATTTAAATGTTAATGGAAATACATATATTTAAATTAATAAAACATAAATTTTAATAATTAATGAACAATTGTTATTAAATACAATTTAACACTTTATTTTCATTTGATTCGTAATGATCATGTGAGTTTAGATAAATCATTAATCTATGTATAAATATATTTATACAATCACAAATATAAATAGATAAAAACTCAACATTTATAATTTAATACAAATTATGTTTTGAAAATTTAAATTGAAAAAACAAGTTAAATTAATGTTAGTACAAAATTGTACAACATTGATGGCCATATGAAAGGGCATGCAAACTAGTTAGCATATCCATGTTAATATAAGTATGATTAAGTTTCTAAATAATTTGAAATTAAAAATTTGATATATGTATAAATGAGGTTGAAGTGAAAGAATATGTTTGTAAATTAAAAATATTTATTTATACCTTAACATCATGTTTACCAATGGTAAAGCCATGATAATTGTTAAATGTTGCATTTCATGAATTAAAATATCTTAGTTAATAAAATTTATAAATTCTCTAACAAATATCTTTAATTTTGTGTACTATTGTACCATGCCTAAATTTCGGTTCTTAAGGAGATTACGACAATTGCCTTGCCTTGATGATGATTCATATACAATGGGATGATCATGTTCAATTTAACTAAAGATATCATCTAGAATATTAGTAAAATAAATAAGTTTCATGCATGGAATTTTGATATGTCCTTTAACCCAATTTCCTTACCCATCAAAGCGCTACGAGTGTAATTTGGGATGAAGTCTCTAACTGTACATGTAGAAAAATACTTTTAAGTTTCCAAGATACTATTATGGAAATGGAGTGTTAAGCCCAAAGTTTTTTTTAAGGAATATGTTGCTCATATATGACATTCTCCAGCATCATAAGTTTGGATGGAAAACTAATATAATCTGTCTACAATTGATCATTAAACTTATTATAAATAATTTTAGGAAAACATTAAGATACTTCATTATTATTTAAAAACTTCGCATATATTACAAGGAACTTATTATAAAATAAGAACACAATAATACATATGAATTTTAAATCAATTTCAACCTAGCTTAAAATTAAATAATTACATTATTTAATATTCTAAGATTTAATTTATTATTTATGTCCATTTTTTAATAGTCTATGTCAAAATTTATCATACATTGTATAATATCAATTAATAACTAAGACACATGGTTAATTACAACATAAGTTAGCCAAGATCCCACAAAACAATATGCAAACTCTATCGACACTTGACATTGAGATTTTACTACTCCAAATTACCTTGTAACCTATCTATATGAATCTCCATATAAGTAGCAATAGGTTGGATGATATTGTCTTCATATAGATTTTGTCTCATGAAGATCCAAAGGATAATTGTATAGAGGTACAAACCTTGCACATATTAGGCTAAACATATAAATACATGTGGAATGTTTTACATGAATTATATAAAATAAGGAAAGTGATCTAGATAGACATGTAAATATTAACTTTTGAAATAATTCAAGTATTACTTGGTCTCTAGAATTTTGCCATCTCCCCCAGATGGGGTGCCACATCGAGGAGGAAGGACACGTGGAACCGAGCTGGGTAGAGCCATAATTAATGGCCACTGGCTCCCGTCTCCTCACCATTAAGATGGGAGTGAGCCCGAGCATCCTACACCAGCGGACGAAGCCTCTCACGCGAGTGAAGAGGACGACAGATCAACGCACTAAGGAATTACCCTTAATGGCCAAGGCTGTCACAGTCACCTTCGTCCTTATCAGTCTTCCGGAGGGATATGAGCTGCATTTGGAAATTGTAAGGCCAAAGGCTGAACCTTCGGAGCGTTGGAGCAGGAACACTCATCCAGTCGACATTCCGGTTATAGCTCTGCTTCTCCACATGCCGAGAGCAAGGGGCCAGCCTCGCAGAGGCGCGACGTGGTATGCAACTGACTCCCGAAGGAAGCGGAAGAAGAAGTTCAAGAAAGCGATGGCGTTGGCATACACTGGCAGAACCAGGAAGCCTGGGAGAACCAAAATGCCTCCCATGGCGTATGTGGAGGAGTTTGTTCCGGACAAACCCATCAAGGTGCCTCCAGAACATCTCCTCATCACTATCCCGAATAATTGGGATGCCCACACTTGTTTCATGAACATTGCCACGCCTCAGGCTCCAGGAATGACACACAATCGTCAGGAAGATGACCCAACATAGGTGTACACAACCTGCTATGTTGAGGAAGAATTACAGGGCAACACTGGCTAAAAGGAAAATTCAAGAAGCAACGAACTTCCGGGGGAAGCGGCACAGCAGGAAAGGTTGCAAGTACAACAAGGTGGCAGTGCAATTGAAGACAAGGAGAAGGTTGAAGACAAGGAGTGCAATGCACAGAACCAGCCTCCATTCCTCCACCCGGAGCATCTGGAATTGATTTTTGAAACATGCAGCATGGTGGAAGACCAAATCCACAGGGCCATCTGAATCAGTCAACGCTTGGACATGATGTATGCAGCTTACTCCAGCATGTCTCCAAGACGACAATGCCCTACGTGCGCTCAGGCCTACGCGATTCCAGTTGGAATGGGAAAGAACGTCAAAGACGACGAGTACACCGGGTAAAACGAATTGCCAATGATCATAGTTAGAAATTCTCTTTTGTTTCAAACCAGAGCTTTAGCTCAGTTAGACCATAGTTATGTTGCCAATAGTAAATTAGGGAACAGACTTAAACTAATGGTGGCCATGCGTCCTGGTTTCCTTCGGGCAGGGCGGATGGCAGCCTGGCTATTTTGGTTTGAAAACAAGTGGCATGGAACGACCAGCTGTCTCGGTTTCCTTTTTTAGGCGGGGCAGCTAGCGCTGCAAACGATTGTGTAAACCTGCAACTTTAATATAAAAGGATCCTCCTTTTTACTTTAAAAAAAAAATAATTCTGCCATCTCACCTATCGTACCAATACCTTGGTCACATGTCTCGATTCCTATAAAATTGTGTACATTGTCATTAAAAACAAAAATAGAATTTGGTTTGCAACTCTATCTAAATTTGAAATTGATCGATTTTACTAAAAAATCATTAAAGATCGATTTTACTTAAAATGGATTTCACTTACACTATCATAAATGATAGGTATAACATATTCTCTAAAAAAATGAGAATTAGTAAGGTCCATCTACGTAATTGTAATTTATTAATCAATGTGATCTTATATGTATGCACTCAAAACAAATTTCATGTATTGAAGGTAAATTTTACAAAACCACACTCTCATGTGATGGAAAAATCAGTCAGCTCCCCCACTGGTCTAGATGATGAGAAGCACTAGCAATCAACAATGTGTACATATAAATATTAATTAAAAACAATTTTTAATTAAATAAAAAAATATAAGTTCATATACTTGATATGTCAACTCAAAATAAATCAAGCATAAAAATACCAAACACCAAAACACATGCGGTAAAAATGTCTGAGTGGAATTTATTACCGATATACCCACCTCTAAAATAACTACCTGCATAACATATTTTCCATATAAAATTATGTGACTCTTGTTATCCCCTATCCTAGGGATAACCAAGGAGATTATGTCTTGAGGCCCACAGGTCCTAAACATGGAGTACCGAGAGCCATATGACTTGAGCTTGGCCCTGGAGGGCCCATTTTTTTGTCAACGCCTCCTATCTATCAGCAACAATAACATCCATCCCATCGGCCTGGTTCTGAAGTAGTAGTGGGTCTTTCTCCATGAGGTAATGAGTCTGGGTATCATGGTATGTGTCACTCTGATTCTCAAAACATTTGAATATGTGCACTGAATTCTCTTTTGTTTCATGACATTTGCTTGGAAATTATACTCTTTAACTTGTCCATACCTAGGGGGATGACAGAGTGCCCTAGTAAGTTGGTTCCCTTAGGGATGAGTTGCCACTGGGTGGGTCTATGAAAGTTCATCGTCCATTCCTTCCATACTTACCACTTTTCATCATTATCCCTCTCATCTTTCCCCTACATTGGTTCGAGAATTGGGTTTGCTAAGCCAGTAAGGGTTGTACCTTGCCTTGTGGGAAGAAGGGGCTAAACGCCCAGAGGGTAAAAGTAGATGGAAAAAGTTAAAATCCAAGATGAAACCTTGAGATGCTTCGCCCAGGGATTCCTGAGAAAGAAATAAAAGGCTTATTAGCAAGAAAAGGGGACCCGTAAAATAAAATAATACTCAAGATCTAGTTAGTGGATAGGAGGTATCATCATGAGCCGGCCTATTAGGTCCATGGGCATGTAGCGGTATGACACTACCATCCATCTGGTCACCAAACCATGGTAGTGTCTCTTGGTGGCATAGCCAAGAGAAAGGGGGTCTCATCACGAGCCAACCTTCTCATATCCGTGAAATGCTTGTGGGTAACGTTGTCACCACTGGTCAGCACGCCAGGACAGTGTCCTCCAACTATTCGCTTGAAAATAAAAAGAGTAAAAGGCATTGAATGGGATAGGAAACAATGGCATCCATGACAAGGTGCATCTCTCCCTCTACAGAGGCACCCACAGGTAAGACCTACATTTCCTTGTTATCACTGCATCCCTTGCCCAAACATCCCCTACACCATCTCATGCATTTACATAACCTAGATTGGTCTTCACCTGGGAAACACCCCACACCTAAGGAGGATTATCCCAATAGGACGTGTTGAGACCCTCCCCAAACCTGGCTTGTTAAATAGAATAACGTCTTTGAGCATTTGTCTGGTTAAAGGGGGGTTTGATGCACATGTTTGGGTAACTTTATTATTAGATGTGATTGACATTTCTATGATCCATGTGACTTACGAGCCCATGGAGGGCGTACTTTTTGTTGTTGTAGGACCATGCCCAATGGACATGTACATATGGGGAGATGATTATTCACACCTCCATGGGGCTAAAATCCCACCAGATGGATGTTGTGACCCTAGCTAGGGGCAGAAGGATACCAGAGGCTTGCACCGGAGAAAAAGGAGGGCGTTCCACTAGAGACAGTTTGGCAGGCCTGGACCTAGGGGGTCTTTCCCTTCCACCATGACGTTGGCCCTTGAAGGCCCTTGGCATCATCATATGGAGCCTTGACGTTATCCAATTAGGGTTTTGGCATTAGGACGACTTGGTTGGCATGTGTGGAAGTTTTTGAGGCCTAATGTCTCACTTATGAGGCCAAACGTTCCATGATGGGGCCTGATGTCACCCTCAGAGTGGCATGACATCATCTCTAAAGGAAAATTAGGGTTTTGAATTGTTAATTTTATGTAAAACTAGATTTTTGATGTAAACTAGCCATGTCGGCCATTTTTTACCTAAAATGTAATTAAAGGTCATTCATATTGTATAAATAGAGAGTTAAGAATCTCATTTTTTCATCATCTTTCACTCACACAAGTGTGAGGTCTGAAATTCGGCCTCTTTTAAGGCTTATTGGCTGAAATTAAGTGGTGCAGAACTCTTGGAGGAGGTTATTCTTGGTGTATTTTGGCATTTTCATGGTGGAAAGTCTTCAAATAGGGTTTTGTTACTAGATTATTCTTGATGAAGTAAGTAAAATATGCAACTCTTCTTTATTTTGAATGGTTATGGTACAGTTTCTTATTCATTTCTAAGATTATGAAATTTCTAGTTTGAAACCCTAGGAGAAAAGCACATGTTATTGTCCTTTTCTTTATAATTTTTCACCTACTTGATTTTGCTAGAGAACATATCTCTTGAAGAATATACTAGAGCCCTACCTTTGTAGCACTCTAGTGTCATTGCTTCATTAATATTCATACATTTTATTTCAAGTTTGACCTAAAGAAGAAGGAAATCTCTAGGGCCTATGGTTTCCTACTTTCTAGCATTTTTCCTTCTAGGGTTTTAGATATTGAGGCCTTAGGTTACTAACACCTCAATCATATTCCCCTTCCTTTAGTTCATCTATTATCATTTGTTTTTCCCCTCTAAGAATTTTTGTTGCAAACTTTGACTCCATTTACCCTAAAAGGCACTAGTTCACACATTGCAAGTGATTGATTGACCAAACAAACTCTTAAACCATCTACCTTAACACTTTTACTAACTATTTCTAACTTTAGATTAGGCTAATTTGCTAACTAATTTGTTGTTGTTGAAAAATGTTTCTACAACCATCTATAACAACAACAAATTCATCTTAAAATAAATAACAAAAGCTAATAATACATTTTCCATCATTGCTTTTGACAATTACTATCATTTTGTCAAGTTTATGCTATCATTTCTTGTCATTTTTTAAGCATGATTGAGGCATAATTGTGTAGTTGTTGCTAAATATATATTGTTGTTATAAATACTTCTATTGCTTCATATTTTATATCAGCTTGTTCATTTTATCAAAAGTCTATGGTTTTATGAAGCACTAACATCATATGGTACTTGCAAATAACATATTTTCTTGTTGTCTTGTTCTGGGAAGGTACACTTAAATATTATTTTGCTTCATCTCATTAAAACCCTTGGAACTTTTGATCAAAGTGACCTGTGAGAGGGGTGGGACTTTCTTAATACTTTTTCCTTAGCCTTCTCAAACCCCTAGGTCACTAGGGATGTCTCCCCTGGGGTACTACTCCTAAATAGAAAGAGGTGTCTTATTACGATGATAGTGATAGAACATCCTCCTTGTTACGCCAATTTAGTATTCACTTACCTTTGGCTTTGGGAAAGTACAAATTGTGTGATAACATTTTGGCGTCGTTGTCGGGGAACACTGAGTCAATTCTCCTCAAAGATGACACTTTTCGGTAAGCCTTTCCTCAAAATCCTTTATCTTACAAAGCTTACCTAGCGAATCCACTGAGGGTGATCCCCTCATCTTTTTGATAATCTTCTGAAGATTTCCTGGCGACTCGACTAATGAAGACTCGTAGCGGACGTCAGTATACACTCTACCTTCCTCTTATCCCAGCCATCCCTGTGGCTTCTCCTAAATGGTCTTCTGAAGAAATTTTTGGCCCTTTGGACCTAGCTAACACTCAAGGCGGATTACATGATCTCTCAGAAGAAGCTTATTCATGGATACCTAAATTTCCGGGAGAAGTGGGATCTTATGGAAACTCGCATTGGACTAAATTTTGTGAAGGGTATGAATTCCATCAATCAGGAAAAGAACACCCTGACACGTTTATGAGAATTTTCTTTAACTCACTCATCGGGAGTGCCATAACTTGGATTAATAAACTCCCAAGTGGAAGCCTCAAAACCCTTGAAGATTTGAAATGGGCTTTCATGAAGAGATGGGGTAAGGAAGAAAGTATGGCCTCCTTTTATTCTCAATACCTCAAAGTTTGCAAATGAACCGACAAAGACGTTATGGAATTCAATGATAGGTTCAACACTCTCATTAGAAAACTTCAGCCCAACTTTCCCCCAAAGAGTGATATTCTCCAACATTATCTGGACTCCTTAGAAGGAACTTTACAATTTACCCTCAAGAACCGACTACCTACAAGCCTAGAAGAAGCACAAGAGGTTGCTTGTCAGATTGAGGAGAACCTTAAGTTCAACAATTCCATCCATCATGTCAACCTCTTAAACAATGATGACATCTGGAAGATGAATAAGGAAAGTATGGGAGGGATGAAGCATGATCTCCCAGAGATTCTAGAGGTAGAAAATACTACTTTCTCTAGGAAATGGAGCACATGTTTCTCAAACATGAAAGTTGCTTCCTTGTTTTCACAACAAAATGAACCTCCCGAGGATTTGAAACCTGCTCAAAATACCTTTAGAAACCTTGAGGTTGAAGACACTGAATAATCGCCTTCACAGATCGATGAGGAAGATGATTGTGAAGAGGAATTCCTCGTTGTCTACCAGGTTGGGAGCTTGGGAACAAAATATGGAGAACTTGCACCTTTTTATGTTACCCTCCAAATCAATGATCTCCTTCTCCATAATTGTGTGTTTAACCCAAATACCCCTAGAAACTTTATGACCGAAAGGGTTATGCACCAATTAAGTCTAAGTATATCGCAACCAAACACACAAGCTGGTTTTACACGAGGCATCATCAAAGACCTAAGTATCTCTTTCCATGCTTTCCCTGATGCCCCTTTCAAAATCAATGTAATAATGATAGACACTTTGAACAACTGGGGAATTCTACTCCGTAAAGACTTGATAAATAAATTGACCAGGAGATTCCAAGACCAAGGGTCCAAAGCCATCATACATCACTCCGAAGGAGGATTCTTTACCCTTCACAAAGAACCCATCATAGGTTGCCTTATTGAAATTATTGAAGAACCTGATAATCAACTCCTCTATTGAAACAATGGGATTGAAAGTTGGCTTTTCCAAGGAGGAAATTCAAAGAATGAGCTTAGAAAAACACCTGGGGAATATAGACTTTGGAATTTGATGGTGCTCTTTCAAGTTCTGGTTCAGGAGTAGGCATTTTCCTGACAACCCCATCAAAGGAAACTTTTTATTACTCCTATAGACTTGAATATCATTGTACAAACAATGTTGATGAATACGAAGCTTTGATTATAGGCCTTAACTTAGCAATTGACAAAGGTGTCACACATTTGAAGGTTATATGAGATTCAAACTTGATAGTATCACAAGTGTTGTTAGACTTTGCTACAAAGAATGAAAGATTGAAAAGGTATCATGACTTTGCAAGATCCATTGAAAAATCCTTTGAGGTAGTGTCAATCCAAGCAGTTCCCAGAGAAGAAAACTATGTGGAAGATGCCTTGGTTGTCTTAGCATCCACTTTACAACCTTGTGATGGCCCCCTCCAAAACTTGTGCAAAATTGAAGTTTTATTTGGACCATCAATCCCTGATAACTTGGAGCATTGACAAGTCTTTGACGATGATAATCAAATCCTTAGATTCATGGAAAACAACAGAGAATTCACCAATTCACAAGTAAGCTTCATAGTTGATTCCATGGACCTAGATGTAGTAAACTTGCAAAGTAACACTTTGTTGAAAGGGTGTGTCCCTTTAGAACACCTCTTTGATAGACACGATGTTTACAAAGGAAAAAACCCCAAGAAACAAACATATGAAGCCTTAGAATTCAACATCGGCATCGAGATAGATCCAAGAATGGTCAAAATAGGGAAAGGTACTACGAAAAAGGACAGGAATGAGATACTTGACCTCATAAGAGAATTTAAAGATACCTTTGCTTGGAATTATGATGAACTGAAAGCTTATAGGGGTGATGTCATCCAACATGCCATACCTTTGACAAAAGGAGCCAAACCTTTCCGACAAAAGCTAAGACATATCAACCTGAAGTTGGGAAGCATGATACACAAGGAACTCCAAAATATGGTGGATGTTGGTATCATAGCTCCCATTAGATATTCATCATGGATGTCAAATTTGGTAGTTGTCCAAAAGAAAAGTGGTGACATTCTCTAATGCATAGATTTTTGAAACCTTAACCAACTATCTTTGAAAGATAACTATCCCATCCCAAATATGGAACATTTATTACAAAGGGTTACAAAGGGCAGGCATGATGTCCATGCTAGATGGGATTTTTGGATACAACCAAGTGTTACTCAAAAGGGAAGATCAACTTAAA
>ML798138.1:472708-484727 GCA_009831015.1 Picea engelmannii
CCAACTATCTTTGAAAGATAACTATCCCATCCCAAATATGGAACATTTATTACAAAGGGTTACAAAGGGCAGGCATGATGTCCATGCTAGATGGGATTTTTGGATACAACCAAGTGTTACTCAAAAGGGAAGATCAACTTAAAACAACATTTACCACACCATGGAAAACATTCATGTACTTAAGAATGTATTTTGACCTTATGAATGCAGGTGCAACCTTTCTAAGAATGAAGGAATTTGATTTTAGGGATCTCATTAAGAAAATCATAGAAATTTACCAAGATGATATCACAGTTGTATCAAAGGAAAGAAAAGACCACATCTCGCACCTCATAATTGTCTTTGAAAGATGTAGAAAGTATGGTATCCCCTTGAACCCTAATAAGTCTGTTTTCGGGATAGATAAGGGAAAGCTATTGGGACACATAGCCTCAGAGGGAGGAATTTCTATAGACCCGGAGAGGATCCAATCTATCAAAGAAGTACGTCCCCCAACTAACAAAAAATCCCTACAATCTTTTTTCGGAAAAATAAAGAATAAAACCCATGAATGCATTACTTAAAAAGGACACGACATTCAGGTGGGATGACAAGGCCATTAAATCTTTTAAAGATTGAAAAGACGCCATTTCCCAAGCCCCAGTTCTAGTTAGTCCTGATTATTCACGAGATTTCATGATATTCTATTTTGCCTCTCAAGATACCATCGCGGTGTCTTGTTGCAGAAAGATGATGACGACCATGAACACCCCATTGCATTAATGAGTAAAGTCCTTAGAGATTCAGAGTTAAATTATTCAATTATTGAGAAATAGGCTTACGCTTTGGTAAAATCCCTTAAGCATTTTAGAAACTATGTGGGTTACAATAAGATTAAGGCTTATGTCCCTTACCCAGCAGTAAAAGATGTTTTATCACAACAATATTGTATGGGTACTAGGGGTAAGTGGGTTTCCAAGATCCAAGAATATGATTTAGAAATAAAACCCATCAAGATTGTGAAGGGACAAGGGTTGGCCCAAATGTTGAATGAAAGCAACCAAGAGGCCATATAAATGGGAGAGAGAGAACACATAAACATGGTAGTGAGTGAGCTAGAACATGATGAATGGTATTCCAACATAATATACTACCTTAATAATTTATCGTGCCCAGACCATCTAGTAGACTATAAAAGAAGGGCCCTGATACTTAAAGCTATGAAGTACTGTTTAACTGAGAATGGCCTTGGCTGGAAGGACCCAGATAGAGTTATCCTTAGATGTTTGAACCAAGAAGAAGCCAATAGGTTGTTGAAGGAATTACACTATGGGCATTGTGGTGGAAACTTTGTTGCCCGTACTACTACACACATGATCTTAAGAGATGGATATTATTGGCCAACATTGGTCGCTGATACTCACTGATATGTCCGATCATGCCAACCTTGCCAATACTTTACTGGTAAACAAAATCTCTTGGCGCAACCTTTGAAACCTGTGGTAGTAGAAGCTCATTTTCAATAGTGGGGATTAGACTTTATTGGACAGTTTAAAGACAATTCGAGTAACGGTTACCGATGGATTTTGACAGCCACAAATTATTTTACCAGGTGGGTAGAATCTATTCCCATAAAGAAAGCCATTGAGGAAGTAGTTATGAACTTTTTGGAGGAAAGAATCATAACAATATTTGGGGTCCCGTCCAAGATTACCACTCACAATGCCAAAGCCTTAAGTGCTCTTGCATTAGTAGATTTTTTTTTCAAATATGGCATTGTTCTATCTCGTTCCTCAAATTATTACCCACAAGGGAATGGGTTGGTAGAATCAAGAAACAAGAACCTTATGAACATCATTAAGAAGGTTGTGGGAGAGAACAAAAGGTCTTGGGATAGCAAGATCAAGTATGCCTTGTGGGAATATCAAATAACAATAAAGACCTCAACAGGAAAGACCATGTTTGAACTAGTATATGGGTTAGAAGCCACACTGCCTGTGAATCTCCAAATCCCTATCCTCTATTTTTCTCAACAATACACCACCGAGGGAGAAGCAATCCAAGGGAAAATTAACCAGTTAGTAGAATTGGATGAATCTAGGAGGTTTTCCCTAAGACAAATGGCAAGAAACCAGGAGAAATTCAAGAACACCTTCGATCACAAGGAAAAGGAAAGGGGTTTCATTGAAGGAGAATTAATGTTGTTATGGGACAAAATAAGGGAGAAATCTGGTATGCACGAGAAGTTGGATGGATTATGGACAAGTCCCTACCAAGTCATGAGTTAGGCAGGAAAAAACTTGTTTAATTTGGAAACCTTGGAAGGAGAAGCTTTGAATCTACCTGTGAACGCTATACACATCAAGCATTACTACCCACCAGCAGCATGACAAATAAGTACAGGTAAGTACGTAGGAATTTTCATTCATTATATATACCATCTACATATCATGCTAGAGTAGTGTAGTTTCATTTCCATTTGTATATATGATTGTTTTCCTTTCATTATATCATATATGAGCCAGGGGTGATATCACCACCCCAAAAGATTACTAATCACTTTTGTTGAGATCTAGCAGATCACAGGTTATGCCAGAGATGTTGAGGTTCTCATGCGCTCTACGATGAGCACATGTCCCCGAGTTGGAGCCAGATGTTATCCCCTATCCTAGGGATAACTAAGGAGATTATGTCTTGATGCCTATAGGTCCTAGACATGGAGTACTGAGAGCCATATGACTTGAGCTTGGCCCTAGAGAACCCATATTTTCTTCAGTACCTCCTATCCATCAGCAACAACAACATCCATCCATTCGGCCTGGTTCTGAAGTAGCAGTGGGACTTGCTTCACAAGGTAATTTGTCCAAGTATCATGGTATGTGTCACTCTGATTCTCAAAACATTTGAATATGTGCATTGAATTCTCTTTTGTTTCATGACATTTGCTTGGAAATTATGCTCTTTAACTTGTCCATACCTCGGGGGGATGACAAAATTCCCTAGTAAGTTGGTTCCCTTAGGGATGAGTTGTCACTGGGTGGGTCTATGAAAGTTCATCGTCCATTCCTTCCATACTTACCACTTTTCATCATTATCCCTCTCATCTTTCCCCTACATTGGTTTGGGCATTGGGTTTGTCAAGCTAGTAAGGGTTGCACTTTGCCTTGTGGGAAGAAGGGGATAAACGCCCAGAGGGTAAAAGTAGTTGGAAAAAGTTAAAAGCCAAGATGAAAACTTGAGATGATTCGCCTAGGGATTCCCGAGAAAGCAATAAAAGACTTCTTAGCAAAAAAAGGGGACCCGTAAAATAAAATAAAACTCAAGATCTAGTTGATGGATATGAGGTCTCATCATGAGTCAACCTATTAGGTCCATGGGCATGTAGCGGTATGACATTGCCATACATTTGGTCACTAAACCAGGGTAGTGGCTCTTGGTGGAATATCCAAGAGAAAGGGGGTTGGATCACGAGCCAACCTTCTCATCTCCGTGAAATGCTTGTGGGTAACGCTGTCACCACTGGTCACTACGCCAGGACAGTGTCCTCCAACTATTCTCTTGAAAAGAAAAAGAAATAAGACAAAGAGTAAAAGGAATTGAATGGGCTAGGAAACAATGACATCCATGACAAGGTGCAACTCGCCCTCTACAGAGGCACCCACAGGTGAGACCTACAATTCCATGTTATCATTGCACCCCTTGCCCAAACATCCCCTACACCATCTCATGCATTTACATGACCTAGATTGGTCTTCACCTGGGAAACACCCCACACCTTAGGAGGATTAGCCCAGTAGGACTTCCTGAGTCCCTCCCCAAACCTGACTTGTTAAATAACATAACATCTTTGAACATTTGTCTGGGTAAAGGGGGGTTTGATGCACATGTTTGGGTAACTTGATTATTAGATGTGATTGACATTGCTATGATCCCTGTGACTTATGATCCCATGGAGGGTGTACTTGTTGTTGATGTAGGACCATGCTCGACGAACAGGTACACATGTGGAGATGATTAGTTCGGACCTCCATGGGGCTTAAATCCCACCAGATGGATGTTGTGACCCCAGCCAGAGGCAAAGGGATACTAGAGGCTTGCACCAGAGAAAAAGGAGAACATTCCACCAAAGACAATTTGGCAGGCATGGACCTAGGGGGGGCTTTCCCTTCCACCATGACGTTGGCCCTTGAAGGCCCCTGATGTCATCATATGGAGCCTTGACGTCATCCAGTTAGGGTTTTGGCACGAGGACGGCTTGGTTGACACGTGTGGTAGTTTTTGAGTCCTTTTGAGGCCTAACATCTCACTTATGAGGCCTAGCGTTCCATGGTGGGGCCTCACATCACCCTCGTAGGAACATGACATCATCTTGAAAGACAAATTAGGGTTTTGAATTGTTAATTTGATGTAAAACTGGATTTTTGATGTAAACTGGCCATGTCGGCCTTTTTTTACCTAAAATGTAATTAAAGGTCATTCATATTGTATAAATAGAGAGTTAAGACTCATTTTTTCATCATTTTTCACTCACACAAGTGTGAAGTCTGAAATTCGTCTTATTGGTTGAAATTAAGTGGTGCACAACTCTTGGAGGAGGCTATTCTTAGTGTATTTTGGCATTTTCATGGTGGAAAGTCTTCAACTAGGGTTTTGTTACTAGATTATTCTTGACGAAGTAAGTAAAATTTTCAATTCTTCTTTATTTTGAATGGTTATGGTACATTTGCTTATTCATTTCTAAGATTATGAAATTGCTAGTTTGAAACCATAGGAGAAAAGCACATGCTATTGTCCTTTTCTTTATAATTTTTCACCTACTTGATTTTTTCTAGAGAACATCTCCCTTGAAGAATATACTAGAGCCCTACCTTTGTAGCACTCTAGTAGCATTGTTTCATTAAACTTCATACATTTTATTTCAAATTTTCTCTAAAGAAGAAGGAAATCGTTAGGGTCTAGGGTTACCTACTTTCTAGCATTTTTCCTTCTAGGGTTTTAGATATTGAGGCCTTAGGTTACTAACACCCCAATCATCTTCCCCTTCCTTTAGTTCATCTATTACCATTTGTTGTTCCCCTCTAAGAATTTCCGCTGCAAACTTTGACTCCATTTACCCTAAAAGGCACTAGTTCACACCTTGCAAGTGATTGATTGACCAAACAAACTCTTAAATCATCTACCTTAAGACTTTTACTAACTATTTCTAACTTTAGATTAGACTAATTTGATAACCAATTTGTTGTTGTTGCAAAATATTGCTACAACCATCTATAACAACAGCAAATTCATTTTAAAAGCAAGAACAAAAGCTGATAATACAATTGTCATCATTGCTTCTCACAATTACTATCATTTTGTCAAGTTTATGCTATCATTTCTTGTCATTTTTGAAGCATTATTGAGGCGTAATTGTGTAGTTGTTGCTAAATATATGTTGTTATAAATACTTCTATTGCTTTAGATTTTATATCAACTTATTAATTTTATCAAAAGTCTATGGTTTTATGAAGCACTAACATCATATGGTACTTGCAAATAACATCTTTTTTTGTTGTCTTGTCCTGGGCAGGTACACTTAAATATTATTTTTCTTCATCTTATTAAAACCCTTGGAACTTTTGATCAGATTGACCTGTGAGAGGGGTGGGACTTTCTTAATACTTTTTCCTTAGCCTTTTCAAGCGCCCAGGTCACTGAGGACGTCTCCTCTAGGGTACTACTCCTAAATAGAAAAAGGTGTCTTATTAAGGTGACAGTGATAGGACATCCTCCTTGTTACGCCAATTTAGTATCCACTTGCCTTTGGCTTTGGGAAAGTACAAATTGTGTGATAACAACTCTCTTTCATAATCCATTATATATTCACATGTTCACATGCAAGGTTGCTAGTTATTAAATTTTTAATAGGTTTAAAGTGTTTGCATAACTCCCCTCCATGATGTTAACCAAAAACAAAGCACACAACTTACATAAGTGGATTTTTATTTTTTTTCCGAATCAATACTATAATCACTTATTTTCCATTGCAATGTTATGTATGTTTTGCATAATTTCAAATACGTGATACTAGCACTTAAAACATTTCAATTCAACTAAGGAACATATAACAAGTAGGAAAGTCTAATCATTCTTGACTAGTCAAGAATGATTAGAATGGATTTGTCAAGAATGACAACTCTTTTTCTTTATTTGAGATTGTGTTTTTTTTTTATATGTGAAAGTCGTTATTTTTATAAATAATTCTATCAAAAAGCAATTCATTTTTGCTAATTGAATATATATATATATATATATATATATATATATAGTTTAAACAAGCACACACCCACACATAATGAAAAACACAATAGAGCTTCTTTTATGGGTACTAGGTCTTTTCATTCATCTGTAGATATTCTTCCTCTCTGTTTGAGTTTGATTGTAGAAATAAAAACAAAGGGAAAAGAGGGAGGCCTCCCTCTAAACCCCAAGGCTAGAAAGAAGGAAAGGAGGGGCCAAAGTAGAGCATGGGAAAGAAACTCCCCACTCATAAGGAAATACAAGGAATATTGAGGAATGTATAATGGCTAAGATCAAGTGGACAAGAATGTTACCTAGCTCTCGGGGAAAAGGGGAAATCCAAGGGCAGTGAAGCATCTTACTTCTGCCTATCAAACCCTTTGCATTCAAGGTATCATTAATGGCTCTTTAACTTAGCAACTAAGTGAAACAAGGACTAAGTTTCACCTTGGTCACATGTAGTGTACATGGATGTCTCTCTTATTCATCAAGGAACTTTATAACAAATTTCCTCTTACATGGTCAACTATTAAGCCAACTTTGATTTCTAACAACGATATAAACCCAAATTCATATGAAAATATGAAATACAAACATAAATAAGTATGCATAAACATAATCCAATCATTTCCCATTGAACTCATCTTGAAAGACAACAATTTACAAAGAAAAAAGCATTCATCAAATAGACAAATATTAATATATTTATCTATGATTAAAGCCATATCGTTTAAATATTGCTGAAAAATGATGCACCAACCGATTATAGAAATCAACTATAGATTCCACCCCCAAACTAGACCATGACACCACCGAGGCAATGGAAGCTCCTATAGGTCTCTAATATCACTTAGTGAAACCCATTACTCTCATGACAAAGATGATCTACTTACCAATAAGCACTCCAAGTCCTCATCCATCCATCAATCAACAATGACATTCTTTTCCACTACCCTACACAACACAAGGAAGTTTTTCCCTTTCTCTACTAAACATTTCTTCAAATATTTTCATCCATTCTAGTGCCCTTCTATGTAGGCAGAAAGAGTCCAACTATTGGTTTCTTTATAGTTGGAATCTTTATGGGAATAACCTAGAAGAAAACACACTTGGCTCGAAACATGATTGAGTAGCAATAATAGGGTTGCATGTTTATTATTGTTTGCTTAAGCTATTGTGAACATTCCAACCATGGTTTTCCCTCAAAACCATCACAATTCCTCTAAAATTTTCAATAGTAAGTTCCCCAACTTCTATGGGATCTTACCAACCACAATTACATGGGTTTCTCTTACCATTGCAAGCATAACAACCATGGTTTCAAAATGGTTTCTTCATTAACTAGAAGAGGAAAAAACACCCATCATATGGAAAATGAACATTGGATGGAAAAAAATGCCTCCTCCCTTTTCCAACAAATGGATGAATGAATGAAACGAGAGAACTTTTATTGAATGAGATCTACTCTCTTACCAAGGATATGACAATTGGTACTTGGTACACACAAGTCAACGATTGATAGGAAAGCTTGTAAGGAAGCATGAGAAAAAAAGGGTAATGCTTTCCAAAGGATGATGTCACAGTCAAATCACCCACACACCCTCTTTCCTCTTACCCTCTTGTGGTATCATGGTCCCCTTGCCGCTTCCTTAAGCAACCTTTTTGGTGGATATTATATTATTATATATTTCTTCTTTATGCATTATTTTACATAAACATAAACACACCATAGAAACATAACAACCACATCATAATCCTAGCCCACTACTAGGGCTCAAGCATTCACTAGCCAAGCTTTGGATTTAGGCTTCACCCTAGGAATATTTACCATGCATCTCACATTATTTATAACTCAGTGCACAGGGCTAGACTCACATCACATAAATCAAATCATACAAATAATACATTATTTAATTAAGTATAATTCAGGGGTCAAAACCAAGGTATTACATCACATTACATGAAACACTAATGCAGATGAAAAACACCCATGAGGCCACTCTAAAACAATGCATGTGAATCTAGGCTCGATGGAGTGAACATTGGCAATTATAAATTCGCTTATGTTTCTCACTCCAAATGGATCCTTCAAGAAAGAAAACTCTTTTTCTTTAATTAAAGTACAATGAGATAATAATTTTGAATTGTTCTTGGAAGACCATGTCCCTAGGTCATTCCTCATCAAGGTAAGTTGGTTCCCTATGAAATCATGGCTCAATCCCCCTGTTTAAAGAATTAAGTCTTAATTTACACTTAAATGGATCTAGTCAATTTTTTTATATCAATTTATGCTAATTTAGTTGGTAACAAATTTTGTAGTGTAGTTTTTATATGATTTTTACAGAATATTGTGTGGGCATTCAATATCAAGCCCACTATCCAATTCTTAATATGTTTTGGTCCCCTAGTAATCCAAGCCATCCATGTTGGATTTATGGACTTATTCTCCCTTATTGGATTATTTACTTGTATTTGACGAGCAATATGTAGCCTTAAGTCCACAAGGCCACGATTGTTCTCTCTATAATCATGGAAACTATATTTATCATCCATTCAAATTTCATTTTTTGATAATAAGAAGTGTTCCTTATATTTATTATCAAAATTAGTTTGATTTAATTTATTGCATTAAGTATGGAGATTTATTCAATTTAATTTATTGCAATTAGTGATGCTTATCATTAAGCAAGGTCAACTTGTTGCAATAAATTAAGGCAGCTTGCTATTCAATTAAGTGAAACTAATATTAATAAGTAGTATTGACTTTTCAATCAAAATAAGTAGTATTGACTTTTCAATTAATATTATTGTTGCTGATTTAGCTGTAGTCTAAAAGTGCTACAAAATGACCTCTTTCCAGCGGCTAAAAATAATGGGAAGGAAAATCAGCGTTTTTTGCCTAAATTCTAGCAAAAATCATTTTGGATTGATGGAATTGCAGAGATCAAATGTTAACATTGCACAATCTGGTTGTAATAGGGGTATTTGCGGGTGCCGAATCCATTTCTATATTAAAAACAACAATTTCATCAATTTGAAATTGCAATTTTAACAAAGAATGCTTAACCAAATTCCGATGGCAAATCGGAAAAGGTCAAAAACGTAGAATATTTATCAATCTTCTTCATTGATTTATGCATAGTAAAATTATGATCTTTTAAAGATTGGATGTGATTTAATATTTAGTACCATTTGTTTAATCTTAACTCTTTTGAAGATGTAGTCAATGAATATTAAGACTTTGGCTAATCAAGAATATGGATATCCTTTGCTATTTATAACGTTGTCTACATGAGGCATAAGATCAATGATGTGCTTGCAATGGAAGATGAGTGGGAGACCCTAAGAGGTTGGAAGATATCATGATAGTTACAAAACATTTTAAGACTTCTAATGTCTCAAATGAACTTAAGACCTGGTAGGAAGTAAGCTGGTTGCTGAAGAAGGATTGTAATAAGATGAGGAAATCTTCAATAAGGTACACTATAATCTATGGTAGGGGCAAAGGTTTATATAGCTGGAATAGTCCTCTAGGACAAAACTCCTATCTTAGGGACAACTGCTTCTAACAATAAACGAATTTACTCACCTCTCCCGTTGTAGAATATTAAATGAGGACGTTGTAGAATATTAAATGAGGAATTTTGAAAACGTTGGGACAAAATGAGGGAGGATTTTAAATCTCCAAGGTTAAACAAGCTATTCTTGCTTTGTCAGAATATATGAAAGACCATAGAGCATGTTTAGTTAGCAAACTAAATAGAAATATATGCTTTCAGGACACAAAATGGTTCATGTTTATCTACTATTTAACAGATGGTAAGGATGATAACCATTGTTCTTTTATATCACAGAGCACAGACTACAACCATATTATGAAAAATGTAAAAACCATGACATAATTGGCCATAAATTGTCAAAAACCTAACTATTTTCTCATTTCCTATATGGAATTCTAACTATCTTTGCATTCCTTATATTGAATTTATTAGGACTTGTAACATTATGATATTATCATAGGACATTCTCAACAAGCAATCCTCCATCCAACAGAGATGGAGGAAATCAAGATCTTTTCTCTATATATATCTTTTAGGAAGTAGAGAACAGACTCTCCCACAGCAGTTTTCAGCTTATACTATAGGAAACATTGAGTACTCTTAGCGAATCATACAGTAGCTCTCATAAGCATTCAAGTAAAAACAGGCAAAAGGTCATTGGCCAGAAGTAAGATTTTAACTCTAAATAAATCAAGAGATTGTTTGTGAAGCTCAATTCTCCCACACTTGTTCCCAAGAATTATGCTTTGAAGTGTGTTGCTACTTAAAATCACATTGTGTTGGAATGAAGTATGTACAAAAAGGGCACTACCATTCCATCCATTATTACAAATTTATAACAGATTTTTTTGTGTTACCAATTAAAATTTTCCATAATCAACAATATGGCAACTAGCCATGAGAAATTTATGAGTGGAAATTAGAAATGTATTGTTTCTCCCCAGCTTTAAGCAACTCATTATAGAAGTAATGGAACTGAACAACCTAAGATACAATAATTCCTGAATCTTCAAAAACTATTTTCTAGGAAATATACCCAATCTTTTGTTTAGACATATGCAAGGGCTCGGTGCCCACTAGCATGTGGGTGGGCATGTAGAGGACCAAGATAGTCTGGAAGTGAAAACAAATTATTTGGCCATGATTCTGCATAATGTCTCCTTTCGTTTTTACCAAAACCTTCCATGAACTTCGAATTTAGATTCAATTATATTGCTTGGATGAAGCATGTAATTATCAAACAATGAAGATTAAAGCCCACCATCCTAAAGGATCTAACAGGATGGAAACCTATGGAGTTGTATAGGAGGTAAATACCCACTTGTACACAACAGTCTTCCCCTCTCAGAATGTGCTCTTTTGCACAGTTAAAATATTCATCATTGTTTCTCTTTTACGTTACACTTCGTGAAATACAATGCAATGCTCAGGTTAAGCATGAAAAAAATAAAAAATGTGAACTACATACATCATTTTGCACAAGGAACAAGTTTCTGAAAGAAAGTTGGTCTCCTTCTTCGACTCTTGAGATGTTTTGCCTGTGATTAGATAACTTTGTTAGGATCGATAAAGAGGACACCAATTAAGAACCTCAAATTATGTCCAATGCACTTCCACAAAACTTGAATCTTTATTATAGTCACTATGCTCAACTGTACAATTACAAATGCCAAAAAACTCACTATAACAGTTACTATGTTTATTTCAAAATACAAAAAGCTACTTAAAAGTATATATAGATCTCATGCTTTTTGTTATGGTGGAAACTTTTAGATAGCATAAATACAATGATGATGTGCCATGTCAAAAACAAACATAGGAGATACAAAATCCATGTCTTCAGAAAAGCAATCAAAGAAACATTACAAGAACACAAGGAAACCTATAAGAAATCCCTTGTTTGAAATCATGTATTTAATAAGGACATTTCGTTCTCAGATCGACATCAACATAGACAAGTCAACTCAATGCCCAGGTAGCCTTTTAGTGAGCTTGATAACTGAACAATGTGGCCTAGATCCACTTTGACTCAACTTGTGACTCAACATCTCAACATTGACTCGAACCAATGAAGCAAAGACTAGTTGGAAGCCAAAATGGGATGACAGTGACAAGAATCAATTTCAAAGGTTCTAACAAAAATTATCTATATGCAAAGTTAGGCTCATGGTACTAAAAGTTGTAATTGATGAACAATCTCA
>ML798139.1:0-27884 GCA_009831015.1 Picea engelmannii
TCCTTGAAATTGGTCCTGGGCTCCTCTTCACAATGCACCAACTACTGAAACTCACAATATGGGGCAAAGGGGGAATGTAAAAATGGGTAGAGTTTCTATGCTCTTATGATTCTCCTGGAAATAGGACCCCAACCCCTTCTTTTATAGGCCAAAAGGGCTAGTGACGTTTGGGGTGACTGGCTACAGGCAGTCAAACGGTTAAGTAATGGCCCGAAAACTAGTATCCTATGAAAATTTCCAATTTTCGCGATATTTTATGAGTGTACACAAGATATAGTGGCTCAACAAGCATGTGTGCGTGGGTAGTAGTGGTGTAGGGTGTGTATGCCTTCAAAGTGATGATTTTTAGAAGAGCTTGTTTAGTGATGGGTTGGAAAATATGGTAAGTTAGATGGTCTTATGCTTGGTATGCATGTTTGATGAAATTTAGGCTTATAACATATGCCCCCTAATGTGTGAGGTCATAAGAGTATCTGATGGCCAAAATATATTACACATATTCACCAATGTATGACGTGAGTGAGCCAAGGGACCAGAGTTCAGGAGGTGTCATCTGCAAAATAACAATTTGTCTCACTGAGGCGGGCATACCCCTACTCAAGATAAAATGAAATCATGGCTACCAATCAAATACACTGCAGATCCATGTCATATAACTATATAAAGTGAAACCGCAAACAATACACAGTGGATATACATCTCAAAATCAAAATATATACATGTATAGTATCCATATTCAAGAAGCTAATGAGGCTTGATGGCTGGAGATGAGGTCTTCAGATCTTGAGAAACAACTTCAAAATATTCAAAACTCGGGTAGGAGTGTAATGTCAGTGGACTACTTCACTACCTAGAGGTGTTTGATGACTCATCGGGAATAGAAAAGAGGATCTTCATGATCAGGAAGAGAACTTCATTGATTTCAAACAAGGACTTGATTGGTGTTTTGGGGTGTTCGGGCAAGAGGAAAAGAGACAAACTACAGAATGGCCAACTCAAGATTAGTAAAACTTACATTGGAAGAAAGAACAACAAAAAATGAGACTTAGGTAGCATGGCATTGACATAAGTTCACAATGTAGGAGGCAACACAAACTCTCCATATGTTTGGAATGATAACCAAATGGACAAGAACACAACTCTATGTAGAGAGAATAGCTTCCTCGGGTCATATTGAATCCTAGATCTTGATGAACAAACGAAAGGATGTGCTTTGTCCAAGGTTGACTCATTGTGCTACCAATAAAAAGAAAATACTTTTCCGTTCCTCCTTTTGGGGTATATTTGATTTTATTGTCTTTTTCAAAAATGTTGGAAAGTTTTGAAAAAGAATGAAAGAATGCTACATTACAAAGAAGGAATGATTGTTGTAGACATACTAGTTCCGAGTGCAAGGAATAGACTAATGCTGAGAGCAAGGGGACATATGCAGGAAAGGGACACTTGGAAAAATCCTCCATGCATCAAGGTGTCAAGACGCGGAGGCAAATTGCTACAAGGCTTGCGTATAAGGCATGCTTTAGATGGTTCAGTTGATAGCAACATGGAGACAAATTTAATAAAAGTATGTAGAAATGAAAATTTGATTAATAAGACACAAATATAACATCTTTCGATGTAATTTTAGCGATCCCAAAGAAGGAAATCTCGAAGGTTTTTCATTTTAAGAGAGTCTGAAAAAATGTAAAAGAAGACTCCACTAGGGTACCTTTTTCAAAGGTATTATAGTCCGCTCGAAAAAGAGATAAAATAGCACTGAACATATGTCTATTCAAAACCATTTTAACGAGCGTGACAAAGACAAGATCACTTGACAATATTTTCATTTTTAAGGAGTCTGAAAAGAGCTTAACTATGGACTCCGTTGAGGGATGTTCTTCTTGACCAATTTAATGAGTGTGAAGAAACAGGCTCACTCGACGATCTTTCCACTTTTAGGGAGTCTGAAAATAGCTTAACAATGGACTCTGTGGGGGTTCCTATTTCGTAAATTTATTCCCTCAGACCTGAAAATGGGGTAAAAATTATACCTGAGAGTACTCTTCTAGAGAATCGAGGCTCCTAGAGTATTCCTTTGTTTGTAGTTTTGAACATTGGACCAAAAAAGAGGTAAACTATTGTCGGACAGATGTGCCTTGAAATTTCAGTTTAGCAAGCGTGAAGGGAAACAAGATTGCTCGACAATCTTTTCATTTTTAGAGGGTCTGAAAAGGGCTTAAAAGAAGATCTGTTGTGTTTTGGGAGTCCCGAGGGCGAGGTCAGGAGTGATAATGAATCATGCAAATGAGGCTCAAATGCATCATTAGGAAAGACTAATAAGGACTCCCAAGCCCGTAATAATTAGTGAAGACATGGACTCCAAAATGCAACCAGTATCTACCTAGGGCACCCATGTGAAAGTAGGATCTACCGCTAAATTAAAATGCTTCTAGAGAAGGAGTGAGGGTTTTGTGTCACAATTCAATGGTGTCAATCCTAAGGAAAAGTGAAAAATCCAACGAGTTGTAACAGACAGAGGTGGAATCCTATATTACGTGCACAAAATTGAAAAAACAATTTTTTACCAAAAGACCTTTTAAAATGACCCAAATATCAAAAAATTTCCCAAATACCCAAAGTAACAAGTATCATAACGTCCCCAAAGAAATCTAGAACCATACTAAATGATTTTCAAGCTAGGAAAAAATGGCAAAAAGGGTCAAAAAATGACAATAAGGGGCCAAAAAGTCTATAAATAGAAGTTAGCAGCTCATTATCACCATTGTAATTTGAAAATTGACAAGAAATCCAAAAACACCCCTTTGCCAAAAGAGTTGATTCTAGGAGCTTTAGTGGATGAAATGAATTTCCATTTGGGCCATGTAAGTACACACTAACCTCTCTTGCATTTCCATTCTTCATTTATGCATTTGTTTTTGTTTTTTAGGGGGGCACTGACCTTTAAAGAGGTCAGCCTTGCATGTACGCAGGCTGTCCAAGCACATCCCACATGTACATGTTGGAAGAAGAGAAGTTTCCCATGTGTACACATGATTGTCCTCAATACAACCCGCATACACCCTCCAAAAAGTGATAAAAAGTGGAAAAGCTAGAGTTAACTCTTTGTTGCTTTATGTTTGTAGGATGTATGTGCATTGGAGAGAGAGAGAGCATGAGGAAATCAATTTTTTGGTCTTCGAGGACCCTACTACTATCGTTGTCTTGTCATGATGTGGGTTATTAAAGTTCTTTCAGTGTCTGTTTATGAGGGCACAACCCAGGTTGCTAAATGCATTGATAGATTACTAGCATCCTGACACAGAGGCATTTATGCTCGAGGGGTAGTCATTGACTCCAACGACCGAGGAAATTTACTTTTTTACTAGTCTCTTGAGGAGAGGGGATCTAGTCAACTTGCGTACTTTTCCCCTTGGGCCCCACAACATTGAAGAGTTTATTAGACTCCATTGCGAGGCCAGTACTGAGAAGGTAGGTTCTCATGTGCCTATTCATAAGATCAACAACCTATCACTTAAAGTGATAGTTATACCTATTGGGTGGATTACTGGATTCGAATCTTTACATCAGGCTTCTCGGGCACACATGCATTGTGTGATACAGTGCTTAAATACACATATTTGCGACTAGAGTACCACCATGCTGGATTGCATGAAGAGAAAGATGACAGAGTGTCGAGTACGGGTGCACCACAACTTCGGGTTTGGGACCATTTTGTGTTCCATTTTCTTCGAGAGGGTACCTAGTCTCAATCCTTGAGAGACTGTACGAGGGCATGAGGCCACTCTCCCGGTGCTATACAAATGGGTAGCATTGTTTCCACGACAGGGTGGGGGTAGGACCATCGAGGCCTTTGATGACAATTTTTTTGACTGGTGGTCATGACAGATTCTGACAATAGAGGACTACCCCTATGTCAGGATTAGATTTTCTCGAGATCCTGACATGCCTGTACTCCCTAGAGCGGAGCAAGGAGAGATGGGTAAGCTTGATTTTCAAAGTTATTTAATTTTTATGTCTTTTTATATATATCATTCTTTTTGTATACCAGAGTATCTGACACTTACATATCTTTTATGTGCATATGTGGGACTAGTGCATCCAACATAATTCTCAAGAACTAGGTGAGGTCCTTAACTAGAGGTAGAACTAGCTAGAGCTGCTGGACCAAAAACAACAGCAAGGGGGCCTCCAGCCAAAGAGTCTGAGAGAGTATTGAGATGGGTAGAGAGGAACTTTACCGCGCTCACCTGTAAAGTCCCTATGGTGGAGATTAAGGATCTCCCACCGTTGATGTAACCTCACGTAGTTGGGGTTCCCTGAACCTGGGTCCAGCACTTTCGGAGTTTGAAAAATGTTGTTGTTCACTATGGCAGGGCGAACAGGCCTTACCCTTACCTATGCTAGACTACTTATGTGCCGAGAGAACCTTTTGCATATTTTTGAGGGCATAAGCCCCGTGACTCTAAATGGACATATTTTTGAGGTGCTTGCACCCACCCATGTACTCTTATATATTTATATATATATATGGATGTTTTTTTTATCTTTTTATGTCTTATGGATTACATCTATTTTACAAATATATTTACATGTATGTGTGTGTGTGTGTGTGTTCTTTTTCTTACATGTGTGCAATATGCCAATCTAGTACATGATTATCTAGAGTATTTGTGATTTGATTCAATCTCCTAGGAACATGGATATACATAATGTAATCAAATCTTCGTTCTAAGAGATGTACACTAAGGAACCGTCGGTGTAGCGTAGGATTGTAAATTCGATAAGCACCATTTAACTGAGACACAACCAATTGAGAGTCTAAGTAGACCTAAAGGTGAGAGATACCATGTGACAAAGCATCACAAAGAAACTCTAAGATTTCACTGTATTTGGTGACATTGTTTGTGGTGTCACCTAAACATATACCTCCTGAAGATAAAAACTGGCCCTAAGGTGTGAAAATCACACAAGATGCGGAAGAAAACCTTCGAGTGTGCCAGATAGCATTGTCCACAAACCCAATCAATACCTTTAATTCACTTGACATCTACCATAGTGAAAAAGATGACATAAAAAATGACACATCCATAAAACCAAAAGACAAAAACTAAAAAGAAAATGTACAAGAATATACATAGGTTACAAGAAGTCACCCAAGCCAACCCACCTACAAGTAATACTTCTTGAGGTAGAACCCATTTATAGGCTCCGCCAAAGCATTTCCCTCAAAGTCCACTAGAATATAAAAACCCTTCTTTAGAATTTCCTTCACGATGAAAGGTCCGAACCACAAGGGTTTGAATTTACCTGCCCCCATGGGGTCCTTATCTTGGTCATAGACTAGAAAAAACTCACCTTTAGAGAAAATTCGAGGACAGATGGACCAATCATACTAACACTTGACTTTTTTTTTGTGAGCCTCATTAGCCAAGGCTTCATCCCAATGCTGTTCATCGAGCTGCTCAAGATATAATAAATGTTCTACAAGTAGTGAAGTGTCTGGCAATAACTGTACTGCCAAATTTAGAGAGGGGATTTGGGACTCTATAGGAAAGAATTCTTCTAGATCGTAAACAAGTTGAAATGGTGAGAAACTGGTTGCAGTCTTAATAGACATTCGGTAGGCCCATAATGCTGAGTACAACATCAAATTCCAATTTGATTGTCTGAATTGATCGTTCGCTATAAGATAGTATTCAGGGATTTATTCACAGCTTCCACCTGACCATTCTCTTGTGGGTAGTAGGGTGATGAATGTTCTTGCCTCAACCTAAGCTTTGATGTTAACTCAGACATCATTTTGTTTTAAAAGTGACTGCCATGGTCAGTGACAATGTCTCTCAGGATGACAAACCTTTCTATTATATGGTTAAAAAAAAAGAGAGTTGCGGTATCACCATCATCTTTAAATGTTGGCATAGCTTCGATACACATCATGAAGTAGTCTACTGCTACGATGATATAATAGTGCCCCCTTGCAGAAGGACAGTTGCATGTAGCATAATCAATCCCCCACTTGGTGAAGGGACCAGCTGTGATGAAAGGAAACATGGGAGTGGGGTGTTCCCTCATATTCCAAAAGAATATCTGACACAGGTGGTACTTCTTGACTGATTCAACACAATATTTGATTAATGTCGGACAAAAGTAACTGAATTATAGAATCTTTTGGGTTGTTTCCAACCCAAACAAATGACCGCCACATGCTCTAGTGTGGCAATCGTTAAGCATGATTTTTTCTTCTTCATGAGTGAGACACTGGAAAAGGATGCAATCTACTCCTTGATGATACAGAGTGTCCTCAAGTATGAGATAGTTTTTATCCTGATGGCATATATGGTGATGCTCATCATGAAAAGCAGAGGTGGGGAATTTAAAAGTCTAGAGATAGACTAGTATATCTTCGTACCAGGGGTTGGAAGAGATGATCAAAAACATGTCTCATTTGATAGTTGACATATCAGGTATAACATCTCCTAATTCGATCGAAAGTTATGAAATAAGTTCCCCAACGACCAACGACATTTTGGACTTGGCCGAAACAAAATCCAAGTTGAATTCATGGAGGATAACTATCCATATATTGATCTTTCTACCAATTACATGTTGTGTCAACATGTATTGAAATGGATTCACAACGACAATGATGGTGGTCTTGTGAAACAAGATATAATGATAGAACCATTGGACAGCATGGACTGCTACCAACGCAAGTTTTTCAATGTAGGAATAATTGATTTCTAGTCCAACCAGGCCTCAGATCAGGTAATAAATCATGTATTCTGAGAGAAAATAATTCTCTTGATCCAAGACCATACTTACAGTTGACTCTGTAGCAACCAAGTACAACAAGAGATCTTTATCATAATTGGGTGGTCAAAGAAGAGGGGTAGATGTGAGGGTGCATTTCAATTCTTTGAAAGAGAGTTGAGCAGCCTTGTCCCAATGAAAAGGAATGTCCTTCTTCACTAAATGCATGAAACCCTTTGTGATATCGACACAGTTTGTGATGAAACACCGTAAAAAATTTTCTTTTCCCTATAAACTCTGAGGATGAGAGATTGTGCATGCGGGAGGTAACTGAACTATCGCCTCAACATTTAGAGGATTGAACATGATCCCCACTGTTGAAAATATGAAACCTATAATATGACTCGATGTGATGAAAAGACTATGTTTGTTTGGATTCAAGAGGGTTCGATAGTAGCGACATCGGTCAAAGATAAGTCAAAGGTGTGCAGGATGATCAACTCTCTTACAAGATCATGACACTAAATCATCAAGATAAGCCTCGACTATGTGTTTGAGGTCATGGAAAGAAAAAGACATGGCCTGTTGAAAAGTAGTGCTAGAATTTTTTAGACCAAAAGGCATCTTCTGATAAGAAAATGTACCCCATGGACAAATGAAATAGGTTTTTTGTTGGTCTTCGGGCTTGATCTGTATCTGATTGTATCCTGAAAAACCATCCATGAAAGAAAAGGCCTCAGAACCTATGCATTCATCAACTATCTGGTCAATAAATGGTGTGGGGAAATTATCCTTTGGACAAGCCTTGTTCAAATCATGGATGTTCATACATATGCAAATCATACCCTGATTTTTGTTGACTGGCATAGGATTTGACACCCATTGAGTCAATTGGATGGGGTAGATGAAACCATCTTGGAGTAGTTTCTCTACTTCAGCCTTAATAGCTATTGCTTTTCTAGGATTGACCGGGAGACGCTTCTACTGAACCAGCTTAGCATCAAGATATGTCGTGATTTCATGTTCGACGATTCTTGGATCTATGTGTGGCATTTCCTCGTAAGACTAGGAAAACATGTCGTGGAATTCTTTAAATAAATATGTGTAGATTCGAATCTCCTCGGGAAAGCATTCTGCTTCGACGAAGATATTCTCCATGACGTCAGGGGTTCTGGAGATATCAATAGGTATCATTTGAGAAATGGTTTCCATATTTCCTTTGACGTAAATAGTGTGTGTAACCAAAGGATTGATAGGACAAGCCTTTTCTCTAGTCATAGTTAGAGTGAATTCACCTGCTTCAATTCTTCTTAACTCTGGGAGGAAGTAAGATCTGTCATGAAGATCATCCCAAGGTCTATTCGGACTAGTCATTACCTCAATAATCCCCTCGTCTGAGGGAAATACTAAGTCTAAAGAATCAGTATTGGTGAGGGAAACTTGAGCCCAAGTAATCTCGAGAACCAGATCTAACTCTTGTGTGAGAGTCAGATCGGGGTCATTGAAAGCTTGTTGAATTATTGAGTATGCAACTTTTGTCGTAGATAAAGGCATGGACATGCCATGGTGCTCTATCCCTTCCATCATGGATGATGGGGAAGGAAGAGTCCACAGATCGTTAAAGTAAGTCATGTGAAACGATGATATTTTGAAAATTTCAGCCCTAGGTTGGTCGGGAACAACTGATATGCATTGAGCATTTCTAGTAGGAGGCAGGTAATCGAAAGTATCCATCAAAGGTGGACATGAAACAACCCCTATGTTGACAATGCTGGGATGAGGGTTATCAATCATTGAGACCGTGGATACCCCCGATGAAGGGTCAGGATGGGAGAAGGATAACTAATCAATGGACATGATCTAGCCTTTGTGTGGAAACAAAAAAACCCAAAAAACTATCACGACCATTGCTTGCATAGCGTAGGTCCAACTCCTTCATAAAAAAATATTCTAGTTGAGAGATGCATCGAGCACTTCAACTTCAACACACACGGTCTTCTCTCCTAACTCCACTAGGAAAGAGGGGATGATTTCATGTGGTCGGAACAAACGACCATTGAAGGTGGTGAGAAGCATAGGAGACAAAGGCAAAATGAGTTGCCCAATGGCCTTCCAACATGCCAAATAAATCACGCATGTCGAGGCATCCTAATCAACCGCTGTGCAAAAAATGTTCCGAGTAAACTTTTTCATGGTGTAAGCCACTACTATCTGAAATGCTACATGGTAAGGAAACTGAGGTTTTAAGTCGGTCGTATCAAGCATGATCGTACTCGAATTACAAGTCTCTGTTGATCCTAAGGCAACTAATAGAGCCTTTCTCTGGGAAGGAAAACTCTGGAGGACTTCCAAAGGAGACATTGCACAAGTGGTTTGTGACAAATCCTCCACCACAGAATAGTTTTTAGTATCCCTTGCATTTGGGTTGTGGGAAGCTTTCTTGAATGCACCTTTTGGGATGTGTGTCATTTTGTTTCCCAACATATTCTCAATATGGAGAGGAAGAGATGGGTTTTTCGATTCTTTACCCTTCTCAGAGGTGTTTGGCATTCCGTAGTCGTGTGTCATGGTTGTTATGTCAACGCTACCTTTCATCATGTATAGATTTGCAGATGAAGGATTACTTAAATATGGAGGGGGTCCCTGACTACCCCCTTTCGCGCTCGAAGAGGCTTGAGTTAGATTTTTTCTTGTGTGGAAATAGGTTCGTTAACATGATAGGTGGTTGCTGTGCCAATAAATTTTGGGCCTCTACAAGCTGAGGGCACTAGTGAGTCGGATGGTCTTCCTTGCAAAGATTACATGGATATTTTGCTTTCTTCTTTTCATTGTTTTCCTTGCCAGCATTATTGGTAGGTTTCTTATCCCCGTTACCCTTTTTTTGTTGTTTCTTCTTCTGTTAGGCTGCTGGGTGGCCTTTGGGTTTGTCAATTGCACACTGTGTACATTCAAATTTTGGTTAGGGGGAACAACTGAACCAATGGTTTGGTTGGCCGCTATTTGCTGTATCAAAAATTGTTGCAATTGATTTGACAACTAATCAGAGGGATTTTTTTGTGCTAAACCAACAATACCATCGACATGTGGTCCAAACCTCTGTTTGGTGTTGTCAAGTATCGACCTAGGTGCATCTGGAAAAACTTCGTAAAGTAGACCAGACTAAGAGTAAATAAGTTCTAGCTATTCATCTCTCATTATCACATCTTATTCTAAAAAAAACCCAGACGTTGTGATGTATTTAGACAATTGGGGTACCAAATACTTAAGGAACCACTCAAGCAGGAATGTTGGTGGGATTGGCACTTTTATCAAACTCTTCTGGCATCTCCATTCTCAGATGTGGTTTGACATATGGTCCTCTTTTGTCTACTCAAAGTTGGCCAGCAATTCAATGTCGGTGTAGTATCTCACATGTAATTGGAAATGGTTTAAGAAATCCATTGCCAATTCATTGAAGGAAGAGTATCGTGAGAGGTCGATATCGATATACCATTTTTCATCTCTCCCAATGAAAGTGTGTTGAAACAAATGCAACTGGACAGAGTCATCTCTGAAAGAGTTGGACAAGCACCATAAGTGGAAGGTAGTCACATGATCGGTAGGATCTTCATTAGACTTGCCTTCGAACTTAGGAATGTCCAAAGGAAACTTGGCTGGCATGGGAGGCCAATGTGGATCATGACAGATGGGGTCATTTAATAACCTTTTTAGGTCTGGTAGGTGCAGTGTTTCCAGAAACAATAGCTTGGGTTTTTGGTTATAATGAGGGAAAAAAGAGCCTGGAGTTTGGCTGGCACTAGGTTGCTAGGAAATGTTAGGTTGTTGGCTAGGGTTCTGGTAACAACCATGGCCATGACCAGTGTATGGATTCTACACTTGTTGAGACATCATCGGTCGACTCCTATAATAGGACATAAAGAGATTGGCTTGTGTCGCATTCAAAGGATTTTGGGAAGGGTTGCCCCTTGCTGATCCATTGGGCATAGGTGTTGAGCCTTTCTTGGGGCTCCATTGAATATGGAAGGGGTTTCCCCCAAGCGACATCCCTGATAAGGGCACTGATCTCTATCATGGATTCCACGGTCCTTGTGAGGAGGGAATTCCAAAGTTTTCCCCCTGTGCAAGAATAGTACCCTATGTTATCACTCCAAGAAACTCTTTGAGGTTGTGGGTCAAAGATGCTTGGTAACTTAAGGTAAACTTGTGTTTGTGTTTTTGTATGTGTGGATCAATGGGATAAATCAACTACAGATGGTATTCAGATAGTCAAAAAGAGAATCAAATGAACCAGTGCTCTCAAGGATCAATAATTAGATGATAGCTTTTAAGTGGGTGAGAAAGCAATGCTTATAAACCAAATACAAATGTAGGGTTTAATAAAAAATGATAAGAAACTATTAATCAAGCTATGATCTAACCAATGAGATGACATTCATCTGCAACTAAAACAACTTGAATAAGAGTATAGAAGGAAAGGTGAGAATCTGACATCAATAGAGAGAGAAAACTATGATTTGTATTATCATACTGAAAAGTCTGTTTACAATAAGTATTTATGTATCCAAAATCGAACCCCCTCTGGGCTATGGCCTCTATCATCTTAAATATTTTTTACAAAACAGTTCAGATCCTATAAAACTAGATCTAATATACTTAAAATAGAACAAGAATAAAATCAAGGTGATGTGTAAGATCAAATCCTAATTTTTAAGGTTTAGACCCTTATCAAATAAGTCTCCAGCACTCTTCAATAGCTTCAGCAATATTTGACATCTTCAATGACTTCCAAGGTGATGACAAGGCACTTGAGATCTTACTTTAATAGCTGGGCAATATATTGATCAAAATAGAAAATTCACTTGATCTCTTTCCCTTCTCTAACACCTCAAAAGCTGAAATAGAAAGAGGATACACATGCCTTTAATTACTATCTTTAAATAGAAACCATCCTCCAGCCATTTGGAAGAAAAAATGTGATCTGGGAAAAATAGTGCCTATCTGCCCTATCTATTATTTTGGTGACTAGAAGAGTTAAAATATGAACCTATAAGTTACCAAAAGCTCTTTTTTTTTTTTTTTAAATTGCAAAATTGAAAAAGAAACTTTCAATCCTTTTACTACCTTGGATTATCATTTCAATGCTGCAACTTCATATCAACTCCATAAAAATCAAGTACATGAGTATATGTCCCTATAACATGTATTTTCAGCTATTTACATAATAAAACTGTGCATCGACGCTCCATATAAATTAATGGAGAGTTTTTTGTTCATCTGTATTGATACTGTGACTTTATTTACCTGTGCTTAACTGCTAACACATTTATTCTTTGATTTAGGTATTGATAGTGGATATCTTATAGCTTGATGTGAAACATCTTCTCCAAATCCAATTTAAGAGAATTAATGTCAACAGGGTCAATTAGGCACAAATAATCTTGTTTGAACCATTCAAACTGCTCAATATCAATGCATGGAAGATAAGAGTTTGTGGGAGAGTCAAATAAGAATAAAGAAACATTTTTTTTGATCTCTGTAACCAAAAGAATGTCGAAATCTATTTCTAGAAACATGACCCGATGTCAAAAATGATCTTAGCATGATTCACCTTAAACTGTGCAACACTAGATACCCAAATCGGTTTCTACAAGATTTTTTATTAAATCAACTTATATGTCAATCTGTTTTCACCATAGGACAACTGCACACTTATTCTATGCCTACAAGATCGAGCATCTAAATCATAAATTAACTTGGCACGATGGCTTGATTTACAACTAAATCATGGCTTGAATCATGAATTTTCCTTTAAACCTGCAAGTGTTGACTCATTCAAACTTCAATGATCTGGAACCCAAGGCTAGGAGCCATTGATATTCATGTCTTTGAAAAATGACACGACCCTCCTTGATTTTCGCAGAAAAACATCTGTAGATTAGACAATAAGATCTGTTGTATTCTCAGTGTCATCATTCCCTTAATGTAGGAATCCAACCCAAATCATTAAACTTGCACTCTTGTGTTGTCACAGTTGGAATATCAACCCTATATTTTTCTTGTGACACTTAATAATACACTTGGCAGTATTGCTTAGATATCTACGCATTGCACCATCGAGGGTTTGAATTCTTCTGCATGTAAATAGGGCACATGATATCTCTGCCCTTTTTATTATTTTCTCAATAAAATAATCTTTCATGCATGGAGATTCAAAAGCTTAAGACCTTTATATGCACCAAATTTAATTTTGCTATTTCGATGAGGTGAATAGGAAAGGAGTTGGGTGCTCAACGCTGAGCTTTGTAATTTTATGTGTGACTCAACTTGTGTGACATGGAGTTTAGTCAGTGATTTGTCTTGACTCGTGAATTGGAGTGCTAGGCTTTGTGTTGAACACATCTAATTTGCAAACCTAGAATTTGGTATATGTGAACATGTGGCTTGGGTTTTAGGATCACTTCGAGCACCCACCACTTCATAACAAAAGTGTATATTGGCATGTGAAAATATAAAAGCTAATAAATCTAGGTTTATTAACCAACAAAGATTTTATTTTATTTTTTCCAACTCAGTTCTTTTACCACCACAGGAAGTGCATCTACAAACAATTAGTTGTTGAAAAGAAGATCTATGAACGGCTAACTAACAAATTTCAAGGCAGAAAAGCTGGTGAAACCGCAAAGAAAGGATTTTTTGAGATTTAGAATATATACAGAATGAAAAGACTCTCAAGTAAATATTAATGGGAGCTAGGTCAAAGATTTTGAGATAAAGTACTAGCTAGATTTTTTTTTTTTTTTAAATGAGCATAGAAGTTTAAGAAAACACTCAAAAATAGCGGTGCATTTTTTATCGCTAACATCCTGTATAGGATTTTGTTTTCCATAGCCGGGGTTTCCCCTAGCTGAGATGAAAGCTGATGAGAAAGAATTATTACCAAACATGTTGAACAAAGAGAACAGTGTCAAACCAACCAACATTCTATAAGATGGAAGTCCTTGACTAGCTACTCCAAATGAACTATAGTTTACATTTGGCCTAGCGGAGTGTTGGTGAGTACCGCCGAGCGAAGAGGATGAAGGAGGTATATGACCCCCTCCATGAGGGAAATCCTTATAGGGAGCTGAAGTTCCCCCCATGGATACTTGCAGAGGAGCGTTAGAGCTCCCTACACCAAGACCTAAAGTCTATATATTAGAGTAGGAATGTATAGTGCTTGTACCAAAGCCATGCATCCTGTATGAGAAAGGAGGGCCTATCGCACTCTAGGTAAACAGAGCAGTGATCACCACCATAGACGGAATCAGACCATTACCCAACGCAGAGCCACTTGAAACCATAGTGACCCAGACTGACGGGCATTGACTAGGAGGCAGAACACCCCCTGTAGTGATAGTTGTAGATGAAATATGAGTATTCCCTGAAGAAGTAGCAACATTTCCTTCCATCGTTGCTTGTGACACTATCTAATGTTCGGAAGGTCAAACCTATACAATGATGGGCATTGATAGATCCATTATTGGAGGGTTATATAGACCAAGATATTGCGCTCTGTAGTTAGAAACGATTGGTTCCTTTGGAATCAAATGTTCTCCTCTTGGAGATGATTCGGGCACAATTTCCTATAACCCGGTCGCCTCAAAAGACCCTTGCTGGTCTAGTTTTTGCCTTAGTGGTGGTGAGGGTGGTTCGAGATCACGACTGGCGGTAGGCCCAAAATCCTTCATGACTAGCAAAGCTCCTGATCCTCCATTGTGTGAGAATATCAAAGACACACTAGGTCTTTCTATAATCATTTTAAAACATAGCACAAACTATAAAAATATCCTATGAGATAAGACAATAAAATCACTTAGCTAGTTGGAAGAATAGTTACAATAGCCAACACTAGAGAAACTTACCGATGCAAGTGAAAATCAAATACGGAAACACCCTCTGGGTATACTCTACAAAAGGTGGCCCAATGTCTATCCTAGTTACCATGGAATACCCCAACAGTCACTTGTGTAAGTCACTAAGATAAATGCAACTAGGTTGTTAGGGTGCGAACAGTCACTAGGTAGGTATAGTCACCAGTCAGGTGGACTGCAATGAGTAGGGTATCAATCCTGAAACCTATCAAGGGCATTGAAAGAAATTGTTCTGGAAGATGACCAAGGACCTTGAATAAACTCGAGACCCATGATGATCTGTGGAAAATGAGATCAACGAAATCCCAAGATAAGCGCTCTATATGCGTTCCTCACTACGCTTGGTCCATCTTTGGAGGGGTTATCTCTGCTACCTTTCCTCATGTGACCTCATGTTTATCCCTTGTGTTAGAGGGGGGTCCTGGATAAATTTAACGGTTACTAGACTTTCATGCACTCCCTATCATAGACTCTTATGTTTGTTTTTGTAGCCTTGAAGAGTTTCCTCTCCAATCCTAAATCAAGGCTCTAGCCTAGACTGCGTTGATGAACCCTACAAGCACAAAGTCTAATAACTTTTAATTAAGCATTAATTTTAGTGGTTGTCTTAATTCAAAAGGAACAAAAATGAAACCAATGTTTTTCTTTTAAGAGACGAAAGAGAAGAGAACAAAATGAAACAGGAAATAAAACTACTTCTTCTTCACAAAATATTTGTTAATTTAAACTCTTTCACCAAAATTTTCGTAACGATTTTTCTTATATCTTTGAAAAGAAATGCCTAAAAAAATATTTCTCTCAACTACAAGCTACTTAGTATCCTAAATCATTCAAATAAAGAACTTAAAAAAACTTTATTTTTCCTTGATAAATGCAACAACTAACCTAAACTACTTTACCAAACAAAGAGGTGAAGGATTTTGTTTTTATTGTTTTATGATTCAAAAAAAGAAATTTGAAAATGCATTAATTTATTTTATTTTAAATAAAAAAAAGGGGGAAATGACGACAAGACAGAACCAAGAAATGACTTTTGGCTCAATCAAAGATCGCAAGGAGTCACTGACAATACCAAACAGGCAGATCGAAGAAAACTCACAAACTTGTCTAAAAACCCTATTAAAGAAAACAAAAGAAATATGTTTGATGAAAACAAAGCTATGCTGAGGTCAGACCTAGGCTACAGACTCCTACTACAGAGACCAGGGCCACATCAAGAAAACCCCTGAGAAGTGTGATTTTTGACAGGGAAGAGGATGATTGCTTCTCTTTTGAAAAAAAAAATCCTCAACAACAACGCTACTATCAATTCAACAACCAATGTATGTATGTGGGCTGTCCAAGGGCAAGGTGTATATGCACACGTGTAGGCCCACTACAGAATGTGTACACCTCTGCAACTCCTCAAAAAAATGAAAAACAAGAAGTCAAGCCTAGGCAAGGAGTATTGGTATGGAATACCAGCATCCCTTAAAGACACATAAGCTTACAAAAACTCAGAAAAAAGTAAAAAAACTGATTCAAACCACCCAAAATAAATATCTCCAAAAAACCATAGAGATTTTCTCTAGTATGGTTGCCAATTATTCTATAGTGGGAAAACCCATCTATGGACTACACTAGGGTTCAACATGTAGGAAGATCTAATTGTCCAAAAGTCTCCTACTCTTTATAAATACCCCGATTATGTCCCACATCCATGCATGAAACACAAAGTAAAAAGATCTGGTAACTCTACCTTCAACTCCACATCTGGTGCCGATCCTTTTGTGTTCTATTGATCCTCAACTACAAGTCTTCTGCTAAGGCTGACCTACATTCACTTACAGATAAACAAAGAGCTATGTACATGCATTTCATTTATGAATTAGTGGGTTAGATGTGACAATAACATAAATCAAATATAGAGATTGGACACATCATATGGCGGGACAGAAAAAGTATTCCTTTTATATTAAATCTTCACGAAAGTCACTTACAATGTCAGACCAACACTGCTCCTTGAGCTTGGTCCTAGGATCCTCTTCACAATGCACCAACTACTCAAATTCACAATATGGTTGCTGAATATTGGGACAAAGGGGGAATGTAAAAATGGGTAGAGTTTCTATTCTCTTATGCTTCTCCTAGAAATAGGACCCCAACCCCTTCTTTTATAGGCCAAAATGGATAGTAACGGTTGGGGTGACTAACTATGGGCAGTCAAACAGTTAAGTAATGGCCCAAAAATCAGTATCCTATGAAAATTTCCAATTTTCACAATATTATGTGAGTGTACACGGGCTGTAGTGGCTCAACAAGTGTGTCTACATGAGAAGTAGTGGTGTAGGGCATGTATGCCTTCAAAATGATGATTTTTAGAAGAGCTTGTTCAGTGATGGCTTGGAAAATATGGCAAATTAGATGGCCTGATGCTAGGTATGCATGTTTGGTGCAATTTAGGGTTTTAACAACAATACTAAAGACAGAGTATTCAAGGTGATAATTGATAGTGGTAGCACTGAAAATCTAGTATCCATGGAGATGGTGGAGAAATTGGAGTTGGAGACAACTACACATCCAAATCCATATAAGATCTCATGGTTGAAAAAGGGACACCAGGTAACAGTAACTAAACAATTCATTGTTGAATTTAAAATAGATGGATATAGAGATGAGATTTTTTGTGATGTAATTCCCCTGGATGTATGTCATGGGAATACCATGGAATTCTGACAATAATGTCATTCATGATGGGAGAAAAAACACTTACACTTTGGAGCATAATGGTAGGAGACACATGTTGCTACCAATAGAGGAGAAGAAAGTGAAGGAAGAAGCCAACACAAGCATACTTCTTTTTGTAACCCAGGTCTTCACCCCTACTGATCCAGGTGGATATCGGTGGCCACCCACCTTTTTCGACTAGCTCAAAATAGTTTTCTGGCAATTTTGGCAATTTACTATTTTTAGCAGGTTTTAACTTCCGGGGCCATTTTGAGGGCCTAAATGAAGGTTTTTCAAAATATAGGGTTTCAGTGATAATCAAAGGCATAATTGAACCCCCAAAATGAATCTCCTCGATGATACCTTTCCAATGAGATATCATACACCTAAAACGGAGATTGTATGCAAAAGTTATGACCCCGAGAAGTTGATGTACTAACTTACCCAAACAGGGCCCACATGACTTTTGGCGCTTCATCTCCTAGGGTTAGGTTTTTGGATGTATAGGGTTTTTTTCATTCCTCTTTATTGTAAAAAGGCCTTCAGAGCCTCATTTTAATCATCTTCTTTAGAATATGAGTAGTCGTCACATCTCTTCTCAGAGATAAGTTGCCACAATTCTAGCTAGTCTTTCACTTTATATTTTTACAGTCTCTATACATTTCTTTCATTAATAGAAATTGTGTATTACTGTATATATGTGTTTATGGTTTAATCTCTGATACATTTTTGTTATATTATTGAATATCTTCAATATATCTGTGCATTTCCTTGTTATATCTCAGCTCTCATTTCGTGCCGAAAATAATCCGGATCACCTGCCTCTCCTCTATTTTTTCCCTATGCCTTCATCAATTTTTCCTCTTCTGGTTGGTTAAGTAAGTTTCCCATTACTAAGTGACTTGGTTCTTATTTGCTTCTCTCTTGATTGATTCTTTGCACATTTTTGTTGATGTTTTTCCTGAAAGGATAAAATTCATGTCATATTTGGTTCAAAATGCTTGTCATCACGTTTTCCACTGATTAAGCTCATAGCATGTCGACCAAGTGTTTTTGTACACACAGGAAAGGCCCACAGACAAACACACCAATATAGAGCGGTCAATTTTGGGCTCAGACTATGGAAACATACAAGTTAACTTTCAACAGTGGAGATCCATCAGGGTGATCATATCAATGGTTCTCGTCCATTTAGGGTTCCAGAATTGCGTGGGGTTTAACATCAAGAATTACCCAAAGTCCCGAACAACGAACTTGTCGAAGTCCTTAAGATCCAAACTTATCGAAGTTCCAAAGAGCCAAAGTGTCAAATCATGTGGCACCCATAGGTCATGAAGTGCGGTAGAATATCATTCACTTCAGAGATTTTCCTCCAGGATATTTTTCATGTTTCACATTCGAAACTCCTGAAGCCTGAAATTCTAAAAACTCAAATTGAATCTGGACCATCCATAAGTGGGGACACATGGCAACAGATCATTCACTTTGGATATTTTCCTTCAGGAGTTTTTGAACCTTCACATTTGAAACTGTCAAAGCCTGAAGTGTCAAACTACGTGGAAAGAAGAATTTGAGACACACGACACACTCATAAGTCATGACAAATGGCATTCATTCTAGGTCATTTGGTTGTGACATTTGCCCATTTCCACATGACATGTTTCATTCTTCTTTCCATGACACATCATAAGCCATTAAATCATATGATGTCAAGCTAGCACATCACTCCAACAATTTTACTCCAGGAGTTTTTCATGCCCAACATTTGAAACTCCTGAAACCAGGATTTCCAAAAGGAATCTGGACCATTCATTGATCATGATATGTGGTGACAGATCATTCACTTCAAAGATTTTCCTCCAGGATATTTTCATGCTTCACATCCAAAACACCCAAAGCTTGAAATTTTGAAGTGAATCTAGACCATTGATATCAAATCAACAAGACCCCTTGATCCTTGTAGTAGGGAAATATCACTCGAATCACCGATCATAATTAGATCGACAACCACACTTGATTGCGGGGACGTAAACTACCTAGAAGTTAATTTTTTAGAGAGGTCCCACAATTGGAACCATGGTACTTTTGGAGGGGTAAGTGGCAACATGCATGGGATTGTAGGTCCAAAAGAAATATGGACTAAAACCACCCTCAACAACTTCCACAATCACATGCCTAAATGACATCATATCACCACATCACCTCCACTCATTCCACTCACTACCTTCGCTCCTCTCACCACATAACACTTTTTCTCCACTCATGACACATGTATCCCTCACTACATGTCGACAATTCCATACTCCCAATATCTACATCATATTCATAACTCCTCTCACCTTTTGACATCTCTCCTCACATTTCATCTACCTTCGCATCCATGCATCTCGTATCCCAATTGGATGCTCGTCTCCACGTCTCCCCTCATGATCGTTGGGCCATCAACCAATCTAGTGAATCTATTTCATAGGTACATATGGTAGCTGAAGGGGTTGATGCAAAGTGTGATTAGCTATTGAAATATTTTTCACAGACAAAGAACATGGAGATCATCCCAGTTCCATGCAACCAATTCCATGAAACTTTAGAAGAATACCTTCTTCCTCAAGCAGATATGTACCAATACAACCAGCTGTCTCCAATGGTCTCCAACTCATAAGCATGTCTTTGTTCAATGCAAAACTTTGTTCTGCCACTTCGAGTATTTTTCTTCCATCTCAGTTCCTCCAACACATGCATTAGTTCTGTCTCATAGAAAGTAGTAGTTTTTAGTCCATTAATTCTATCATTTTCTTAGATTAGGAACAATATTGGTCCTATGTGTGTGATAAGAACCACTCGTATTGATAAAGTACAGTGTCATAGTCAATTTAATAATTTGTTTTACAAATAGATACTTGAATTAGGTCTCAGTCCCCTAAGGACATAAGCCTCTCCAACTTTTAAATAGTTAGCTTTTGGATATTGTAACGGTTAGATTTTTGGGGAAAGAATAGAAATACATCAGACTGGTTGGACCTGCTCTATGCATGGATTAAAGCTCTCTACCTAGTGAACATACTCTTGATGATAGTGTTTTGTTCAAATATTTATGTGTTTTTATTCTTATCTTGAATACAGTTTTTGGTTTGTGCAATGTACATTTGATTTCCTTTCACTTACTGTATAACTTGTTTTCACTCATATGCAACATGTCAAACAACTAATGCTTTGGTGAAGATTTGTTTTATTTGCAACCTGTGGGAGTAAATGTATTTTGATACATGTTTAATGTCTTGAAATAATAGTTTAAGTATTGAATTTCTTGCAGTAGATTATTCATTAAGTAGTTTGTTGTTTCCCCCTATTTTTATATTTATTCATTGGTCTGTCATTACTGTGTCGGTAGCCAAGGAGGACCCTCATCCCTATCATTATTCCAACCCAACCTTCCTTTTGTCTTAATAGAATAACCCTCTAACCAACCAACAAAAAATAAAAGAAACAATCACTGTAAACATATAGGTGGCATAGATTTTCCCTTTAGCAATCAGGTGTAGACCTTAGGACCAACATCTTCTAGCATCATTGCCGAGGAATTGAGTAACAAAATATATTTCTCTCGGAGAATGGCAATTGATCAAATCTGGCCTTTTATGGTGAACAAAGATCAGACACAGACGGACTACCATCTTTCACCTGGAGACTTTTGTTAGGGTCCTACCCCGCACATAGGTAGATCAATATATTCAGATGTAATAAAGGTAAATATTAATAAGGCCTTTCAATGAAATAGAATAAGGTAGATGTAAGAAGACCTAATATAAGCTTGCACTTCTAGAAGGATCTTCCTCTAGATGTTTCTCTTGATAGACACATTTAGTATAAATAAGGGTCGAGCATATGAAAACCCTAGCTGGGAGATTATTGTAACAGAGCGCTGCTCGATTGGAGGTTGCCCCCTCGAAGAGGCCCGTGAACATTGTTGTTTGAATCAAAGTGCTATTTGTGTTGTTGTTCTTATATCATTTATGTGTTATTGTGGAGATTATGCTGATTATATTACTGTTATTTTTCCATTACTAGCATTTTATTTATGTTTTGTATATTTATTATATCTGGTATCTTGCAAGTGGTATCAGAGCACTTTCCTTGGCATAAATTGTGGGAATTTTTTTTTCCAGGGTAGAGACGTATTTCAACATCTTTAAGACAGAGATTTGTCATTACACGCATAAACCCATGGTTGAGGGATTCATACATGCAAGAAATACAAGTGGTTCTTAAGTGCACATCTGTTGGCCACCCTTGTAATCCCTATTGGTACCCCTTCAAGTGGTAGTGCATCAGAGAACACCTATGTACGGATTAGCCTAGATTTCCTGAAGCCCTCTTTAGATAAACCTATCACCCGCCAGACTCCTATAGTGTCACCCAGAACAACACTCGGGAGATACTCTCTAGTACCTGGGTAGTCGGGTAGTACGGCTAAGGGTACGGTCTATCCTCCTTAGTTAGCGCCCTGAGATATTGGGTCGAGTACTACTGTTGGACCCTGCACGTATATCAAAGAGCTATAACATAAGGCAAACCCTTGTCTATAGAACCCTTAAATACAAAACCCTTGGGGGACAGAAACATAAACAAATTAAAATAGACCAGATCTCTTGCTGCGCAACTGTGTTCGGGTTGCCAAGTAAATAAACATTTCTTTCTGGTTAAGCATTTGGGGATTTCATCATTGCAGTATTTTTCAGACCAAAGTATAACTTTGTAGGTGTAAAAAAATAAAAAAATGTCTGGAAATTTTTTCACCATTATTTGAGACCTATTCCATTGGATTCATCTCATCGCCTTTATCACATTAATCCATATCATTTTTCGGCAAAATTTTTGACCCGCCCGCCCTTTTTCATTTCACCCATCCTCATGGCCCATACCCATAGCCAATATCTAGAAACTCACTTCAACACCTTGCAATCTAGTTTCCTCGAGACCCAAAAAGAAGTGAAACAACTTAGTTCTACTGTTGCCTCCATCGATTCATCCATCGACACAAACATAAATACAATCATGCAATCCTCCATGGAGGAAGTCAAACAAGAACTGACCACCCAACTTGAATCTATCTTTGCATCACTCTGCACCAAACTGAAGATCCCTATAGATGACGCTTTCTTTGAAGCACCTCCAAAGACCGAAGGTAAACATTCCTTCCATTCCCATACCTTTCAGCCCCATCACTTTCAACATGACCTATGCCTTCTGTGGGTGGATGTGACCAAATTTGATGGCTCGGACCCCACTGGTTGGGTAACCCAAATGGAACATTATTTCTTTTTATACGACATTACATATGACTTGGCCAAACTCCGGTATGGTGTTCTCCATCTAGATCAAGAATGTTGGCAATGGTGGCAATGGAGAAAAACTTCCCGTCAAGGGTATATTGCTTCGACCCAATTTGTGACTGATCTTTATGAATGCTTTGACATGGACACCAACCATTTGGGTTGTTTGACAAAGTTGAAACAATTAGGAACAATAGAAGACTTCTTAGCTGCCTTTCAGCGCTTGGCTTTTCGAACAGAGGGCATGACTAATGCTTTCTTTCGAGAGTGTTTTATCAGCAGCCTCAGGGAGGAGATTTGGACCCATGTCCTCATGGCTCAACCCTCAAGTTGGGTGGAGGATACTAAAATAGATAAAGAAGAACAACATGTTGTATCCTCTCAAAACCGAAAACTCTCCTTTATCCCTCACCCTAAACCCGTCACTCCCACTACTCCCTCCACCCCATTCAAGATCCAAAAATTGACCAGGGCTGAAATGGTTGAATGCAAACTCAAAGGCATTTGTTATAATTGTGATGAAAAATATTTCCCAGGCCACAAGTATAAGGAACAAAGGATTTTTATTGCCATATCTGATGATATTTCGGAAGAGGATGTTGAAACTCCCCTTGTGTCCGAGTCACCTAAAATCATTGACATAACCCCTCCCTCAGACCCTCTTGAAGTAGAACCTGTCATTTCTCTTAATCCTCTCATTGGCTTCTCCACTCCCCAAACCCTCAAGTTAATCGTTTACATCAATCATCAGAAGGTCATCATTATGGTTGATAGTGGAAGCACCCATAATTTTATTCATCGCCGCATTGCCCAAGAAACTCATTGCTACATCCATGCTATCAACAATTTCCAAATCATGATTGCCAATGGTGGTTCCATGAAATGTGGAGGGCGCTGTGAAAATGTGTGTCTCCAAATCGGTGACTACCACCTAAAATCCCATATGTTTTCTATCGACATGGATGGTTGTGACATTGTGTTGGGTGCATACTGGCTAAGAACTTTGGTTCCCATTCTCATGGATTTTAAGGCATTAACCATGCAATTCAACTAGGAAGGAAACCAATATAAATTCCAAGGCATCCCTACTGGTTCAACTAAGGTCATTAGTTCCCATCACATGGAAAAGCTGCTCAAAAAAGGTCATTTTGGTGTCATTGCCCAACTCTATGCCATACAAGCAACAGAGACACCCCCGGTGCCACATGACCTCCAAGCCCTCCTTTCTGAACATCAAATGGTATTTTCTACTCTCTAAGGGCTCCCTCCTTCCCATAGTGTTCATGATCATTCCATTCCCCTTATACCCATAAGCCTTCCTTCCAATATCCATCCATATCGCCACCCCTTTTCACAAAAAAATGAAATTGAGAAAATGGTCCAGGAACTCCTTAATGCAGGCATTATCTGCCCTAGTACGAGCCCTTACTCTTCTCTTGTAGTCATGGTCCTGAAGAAAGAATTTTCTTACACAATGTGTCCTGACTTCCATGCCCTCAAAAAACTAACCATTAAAGACAAATTTCTCATTCCTGTCATTGATGACCTCCTGGATGAATTGAGTTGCACCAAATTCTTTACTAAACTTGATCTTCACTCAGGCTATCACCAGATACATATGAAAGAGGCAGACATTTCCAAGACAAACTTTCGCACTCATGAGGGCCACTATGAGTTTTTGGTCATGCCCTTTGGCTTCTGTAATGCCCCCTCCACCTCTCAAAGCCTCATGAATCATGTCTTCCATCCCTTTCTCTGTCATTTTGTCTTAGTTTTATTTGATGATATCCTCATCTATATAAAAACCTGGATAAACCATCTTACTCATGTGGATCAAGTTCTCCATTTACTCTCTTAGCACCAAATTTTTTTGAAAAAGTCTAAATGTGATTTTGGTGCCTCAGAAGTAGAATACTTGGGTCATCTAGTTGACAAGGATGGCGTTAGGGTGGATCCGAAAAAGATTGAAGCTATGCAAGACTGGTCGAACCCAAAAACTCTCAAAAGTCTGTGTGTATTTCTAGGCTTAATAGGGTATTATCGCAAGCTTGTTAAGAACTATAGAAATATTGCAACACCTCTCACTACCCTCCTAAAAAAGAACTCTTTCACTTGGACTCTAGCCACTGCTCAAGCTTTTCAAACCTTAAAGATGACCATGTGCACCACTCTAGTTCTGGCCCTTCCTAATTTCACAAAGACCTTTGTGTTGGAATGTGATGCCTCAGGGAAAGGAATTGGTGTTGTCCTTATGTAAGAGGCTCGACCTTTGGCCTTCACCAGCAAGCAACTATCTAAAAGGAATCTGGGAAAACCCATTTATGAAAAGAAAATGTTAGCTATTCTGCATGCCATTGATCCGTGGCGCCCTTATCTCTTGGGGAAACGCTTCCAAATTAAGACCGAACATCAAATCCTCAAGTAATTTTTGGAACAATGCATTTCCTTGTTGGAGAAACAAAAATGAGTGACTAAGATCTTTGGATATGATTATGAGATCATTTACAAGAAGGGTAAATACAATGTAGTGGCGGATGCACTGTACCGATAAAATGAATAAGAATGATCCCTTTTTTCTCTTTCCTTCATTATACCCAATTGGCTACATGTTAACCCCTAATATTGGCTCATTACCCCTTAATTGGTGCATATTATATTAGTAATGTTATTTTATTTATGTCGGCTTTAGGCCATTAGTTGTAATTATACCTCCTAGTCTCCTATATATACCAAGGAGACATTTTCATTTTGAATCATCTTGTACTTGAACATTTAAGTGGGGTAAAGGGAGGCTGCCCCCTCGAAGAGGCTTATTATCTGAAATTATCTCTTTTTCAAGGTGTTGAGTACTTTTCTCGAGGTTTTTCTATGCTATATTTATGTTTGGTTCCTAACATATTGTATCAGAGCTCAAGGTCTTGGGGTTTCGCTGGTACATCTGAGACACCATGGCATTTTAGATATAAATTTTTTCTACAACATTTCAGGCTTGGAGGATGTTCGATGGACCGATCAAGGTACGTTGGGTTCAAAATTCATCTCCTGAGGCCATATACTTTCGGAGATACAACCTGTACAAGATAGGGTTCTGGAATCATTCGGAAATGAGTCATTGCAGAATTTTCACTATAAAAAATTTTCTGTAATGTTTCAGACCCTGAACTGTGGAGGCCATTTACATAAATTAGTAAGGTATATGTGGTAAAAAATTCTTCTTTTGCATCATCTTAAATTTGTAGATACACCTTGTGTAAGATAGGGTATCTGACTAGTCTCAAGAAGGTGTTCCAGGTAAAACAATCATAACTTCTTGCTAGCATATCCAAATTGAGTGGGACTAGTTTCATCAGATCATGGACATTCTGTAGTATTTTGGGGGTGAGTTTCAGAATTTGATATCAATCATTTTGTGCGGGGCATGTTATACAAGTGAGATCTCCTGGAAAGGCCAAAAATTAGCAAGTTGTGAGGAAGTTACCGTAAATTCCACTTGGCACATCCAATTTTGATCAGACCTATGGCATTGCAGAGAAGAAATATTAGAGAACTACCTAAAATAAAGTTTCATACCTAGAAGGGCCGAAACTTGGGAGATAGAACATAATAAATATTGTCTAGAAGAATCACCTCAAAATCAAGATTCAAAAGTGATGCTTGGCCAACATGCCACCGAAAAAGGGACCTTCTATACCAAATAAGCATCCAGAAAATCCTAATTGGACTCTTGATGAAGGTGAAGAAATGTGTAGGGACATAAATGAACTACAAAATTTTATGGATTCAATAGAAGCTAAGTTGGATACTAATATGGATGGATTAAAAGGGGAGATCATGGAGGTATTGAAAAATTTCGTAACAGAGAAGACACCCAAAAGTGAAAATGCATCCCATGAAATTCATGATGAGGACACAAGGAAGTTGAATCAAGAATGGAGAAACTCCAACTTTTGTTTGAAGACCAACCATGTTCCTAAGATTGATATGAGGAAGTTTGATGGCATGGACCCAATCACATGGATACTTCAGATGGAGCAATTCTTTGATCTACATAATGTGCCACATACACAAAAGGTACAAATTGCTTCTTTATATTTAGAACCTAATCAATTTTTTGGTATCGATGACTTTTTTCTTGCAAATCACTCATCACTTGGACAATTTTCAGGGAAGAAATGATAGCACACTATGAGGATATAAGGAGAAATACCTTCTTTAGCCAATTGATAAATCTCAAGAAAAGGGTTCAGTTACCGAGGACATTGAGAACTTCCAAAGATTGAATATAAAGGTAACCGATATTCCAGATGAGCACTAGATTGATGTATTCATAGGAACTTTAAAGGATAACACTCAACATGAGGTTTTCCTTTGGGAACCCAAATCATTGGAGAATTCATTTAAGGTGGCAAGAAATGTTGAAAGTAAAAATATGGCTATGGCTACTAGAAGGACCTATCCTAGCATCTATAGAGAGAACAATGCTCCTTCTCCTAAAACACCTCAACCTACAAGGCTGACAACTCAACAATTGGAGGAAAGAAAAGAAAAAAGTTTATGCTTTAATTGTGACAACAAGTACAGTAAGGGACATAAGTGTGGTGAGAAGAAATTATTCTACATAGATTTTGAAGAGGAAGAAGAACAAGAACAAGAACCATCTCAAGATGAAAACATAGAAGCAATTTCATCTGAAGAGTTGACTCCCAGGATATCATGTAATGCATTGGCTAGAATTAGCGCTCCTCAAACCCTCAAGATAGAAGGATACATCAAAAAGAAAAAGGTAATAGTCGAAATTGATTCTGGCCGTACTCATAATTTAATTCACTACAAATTAGCCAAAGATCTCAATTGCTTTGTATATCCAGCGCCATAGTTTCAAGTAATGATTGAAAATGGAGGAACTATCAATTGCTCAGGAAAATGAATTAAGATCAATATTACTATGGTGGAATATGTAATGAATATTCCAATGATTTCTATACCCATGGGTGGTGTAGATGTTGTACTAGGAATCCAATGCTTACAATCATTAGGAATAGTGACTTTTAATTTTCAAGAACTTTTCATGAAATTTTCATTGGAAGGAAAAGAAATTGAGTTAAGAGGTATCACAGGGAAGCCCGGTAAGGTGATAAGCTCTAACAGCATGACAAAATTATTGAAAAAGGGGCATCAAGGAATTATT
>ML798139.1:30553-43764 GCA_009831015.1 Picea engelmannii
ATTAGTAATGTTATTTTATTTATGTCGGCTTTAGGCCATTAGTTGTAATTATACCTCCTAGTCTCCTATATATACCAAGGAGACATTTTCATTTTGAATCATCTTGTACTTGAACATTTAAGTGGGGTAAAAGGAGGTTTCCTTGTTGAAGTGGATTATTATCTAAAATTATCTCTTTTTCAAGGCGTTGAGTACTTTTCCTGAGGTTTTTCTATTCTATATTGATGTTTGGTTCTTAACACTCCAAGCTGTGTGCCAGGAATTGCTTCAAGATCCCAAAAGTTCACATTTGATCTAGAAATTGCGGACCAATGCTCCAGATCCCCCAGGGTACTCTTGGCTCTAGGATGAGCTTCAATACAAAGGCCATTTGTATTTAAGGAAACAATCAAAGCTTAAATCCATGGTACTTTCTGAGCTTCATGCTACACCCATAGCGGGGCACTTAGGGTTCACCAAAAGCTATGACAGGGTCAAACGTTCTTTTTTCTAGGATGGTATGAAATAGGACATCCATTATTTTGTTGCTGAATGTGTGGTGTGTCAACACAACAAGGGAGAAACAGTCAAATCTATGGGCACACTACAACCACTTCTGATTCTGCCAGCTATTTGGAAGGATATCTCTATGGAATTTATTATCGAGTTAGCCAAATCGGGGAATAAATCAATCATAATGGTGGTTGTGGATCACCTTTCCAAGTATGCTCATTTCTAAACTCTTCAACACCCATTTACTGCATCCATGGTGGCTCAAATTTTCATGGACCAGGTCTTCAAGCTTCATGGCATCCTGCACTCTATTTTTTCTAAACAAACTGTTTAAGCTACAGGGCACCCAATTGCATCTCAGCACAACTTATCATCCCCAGACTTATGGTCAAACGAAAGTTGTCAACAAGTGTTTGGAAACATATTTGAGGTGTTTTGCCTCTGAAAAACAACATCGGTGGGCTCAATGGTTACCCTTATATGAATGGTGGTACAACACTTCCTACCATATAGCTACTCGCATGACTCCTTTTGAAGTGGTATATGGATAGAAGCCACCTTCAGTTCTCTCATACTTACCAGGTACCTTGAAGGTCCAGGTGGTTGAACAAATGCTGATAGTTCAAGAGGATATTCTTCATACCCTTAAAGAGAACTTGGTCATGGCACAGAATCACATGAAGAAACAAGCAGATCAAGGTCCCTCTGAACATCAATTTGTAGAAGGGGATCAGGTGTTTCTGCGACTACAACCATACAAGCAAACTTCCCTCAAGGCCGAGCATTGTCAGAAGCTAGTGCCCAAATTTTATGGTCCTTATACAGTTCTCAAGAATGTGGGACAAGTCACATATCAGTTAGCTCTGCCCAGTCAATCCAAGCTACGTCCTATTTTTCATGTTTCATGCTTAAAGAAGGTGATTGGAACTAGGTGCCAAATTCAAACCAACCTTCCAGAGTTAGATGAAGAAGGATCCATTTGGCTGCAGCCAGAAGCAGTTTTGGACCAGCGTGAGCATCGCCTACATTAGAGAACCATCAAGGAAGTGCTCGTCCAGTGGAAAGATATGACTCCAGCAGATGTCACTTGGGAACCAGCTATCATTCTACAATAGTTTCCACATCTCAAGCCTTGAGGACAAGGCTATTTTTAAGGGGGAAGACATGCTAGGTTCCTAACCTGCACATAGGTAGATCAATATATTTGGATCGAATAAAGGTCAATATTAATAATTCCTTTCAATAGAATAGAATAAGGTATATGTAAAAAGACCTAATAGAAGATTTTGTTTCTAGAAGGATCTTCCTCTAGATGCTTCTCTTGATAGACATATTTAGTATAAATAACGGTCGAGGGTATGAAAACCCTAGCTGGGATATTATTGTAACAGAGCACTACTCGACTAGAGGTTGCCCCCTCAAAGAGGCCCGTGAACATTACTTTTTGAATCAAAGTGTTATTTTTGTTGTTGTTCTTATATCATTTATGTTTTATTGTGGAGATTATGCTGGTTATATTATTGTTATTCTGCCATTACTAACATTTTATTTTTGTTCTACATATTTATTATATTTGGTATCTTGCAACTTCACTGAGTAAAATTTAAAGAAGAAATATAGGGACCCAGAAAGGGATTGAACATATCCAAATCTGAAAATAGCAAAGCCAATAAGGCTCATTCTAATCTTGAAAATAACAATGTAGTCTCTGATCTAGAAAGGCAACTAATAAAAACCATTGTGGTCGAGAGATATACTTCCACCCTCAAGGGTAAAGATGCACATAAAGAGCCTACGTATAATCACAATCAGAAGCAGCTTGAATTTGATAGCCCTGAGAATCATAATTCCAAAGGGGATCAGACATCTTCAACTCTTGATTCCACTTCAGTATCTAGTCCTACATCCACCCTTGTATCTCCCATAAATTTGCAGATCCCTATTATTCAAACCATGGTCGTTAACATGATGAATGCCATAACTGCTTCCATATATGCACCCCTATTCCTTCATGTAGCCTTGCATGCCTTCCCAACCATAGAGTACATGAAATATTTACCGAGATATAATGGGGAAGGAAAAGTAACTATTCAGGAACATACAGAAGCCTTTTATAGCTTTGGAGACAACTTTAACATTGATTATGTAGATGCGTGGATGATGTTGTTTGTATAGATTCTAGAGGGGGGAGTAAGAAAATGGTTCACAGGTCTTCCCCCAGCCTCCATTGCATATATTGAGGCGTTGGATGAAACTTTCATAAAGAAATGGGAAGATAAGAGAGATTAACTCTACTACATTACTAAGTTTGGGGCCCTAAAGAGAATCCAAGAATAAATGTTATTTGAGGGCAAGAGCATGAGCTTCCAAAGCTACTACCTATGACCAAAATAAACAAGTTGAAGTTCCCACCAAGCCAAGTGGAAATAAAGGTATGTCAACTAAATCTCAACAACTTCCTCTATCAAAACTTGTAGTCCCTGAAGTGAAAGAATATGATAGGCCACCAACCTCTTTCATCTTAGAACATTATCTAAGAAAGATCAATATCCCTCTGCCTCTAACAGAATTTTTGAAAAACAAACCTTTCAAAAAATCCATCATGAAAGTTCTACAATCAACTCCTTCTAGTATATCTTCCAATGTCATTAGTATGCAGGATGAAAACCCAACCATTATCATGGGCCCACACATTGAATATGGCTCTGATTCTTCTTTTACATTCTATATATCTTTGAATGTCCATGATAACATCCTGCATAACTTCCTTATGGACTCTGGATCCTCCTACAATATCATTCCCAAAGTTGTTATGGAAGAACTAGGTCTGGAGATTACCAAGCCTTACCAAGACATGTACTCCTTTGATTCTAAGAAAGTAAAATTTATGGGATTGATAAAGGATATGATGGTTTATCTAGCACAATTACCCAAGAAGAGTGTAGTGATGGACATTGTTGTAGTAGGCATTCCCACAAAATTTGGTATGCTTTTATCTAGAACTTCGGATAAAAAGGTTGGAAGATCATTACAAATGGACCTCACTTGTGCCACCATCCCTATGATTGGAGGAGAACATAGGAGACTATACAGAGAGGTAAGATTATCCTACATAGTCAATGATCATGAAAACCCATGCAATCACCCAATTTATGTTTTTGAGGATGCGATTAGCTCATTTGTATTCCACTTAAACGATGATGAACCTGAAACGCAAATTAGCCAACGTAGAGATCATTCATTGACAGGTCATTCAAAAAAAGTATGGAAGATGTATTTCGACGGTTCTTCATCAAAAGAAGAATCTGGCACAAGTATTATCCTCATTTCTCATTCATAATAAGTAATAACCCTTTCTTATAAGCTTGAGTTTGAAACTACTAATAATATAACTGAATATGAAGCTCTGGTATTAGGATTGAGGGCTGCCAAAGACATGGCCATTGATTATGTAGCAATTTTTGGAGATTTTGAGTTAATCATTAATCAAGTAAGTAACATCTATCAGGATAAGTAACAAAGGCTCAAGAAATACATAAACGAGGTATGGGATGTGATTGATAATTTCTTTTTTGAATTTAACATTTCTTTCATTCCCAGAGTACAAAATCATAAGGAAGACTCTTTGGCCTTATCTTCCATCACTTTAAGACCTCCCATTGGCCCAAATATCAAATATCAGGTGGAGATAAGACATAGAACAACCATACCAGACAACTTGAAACACTGGTAGTTCTTTAGTGAGGATTTGGAGCTGAAGAGATTTTTGCACACCATTGATGAATTGTCCAATATATCAATTGGCCAAGAAATTCAAGTAGTTGAAGATGAGGAATTGGAAGATCAACAAGCTTCCCATCTACTGATCTGCTGAAGACAATGGTTGGTCATGATATTGTGGAGCTGAAAACCAACCACATTCTGAGAGGACTAGTGCCATTCGAAAGGTTGTTTCATGGTAATGATGTTTACAAAGGGGATGCCATGAAAATTATAGTAGAAGAGGTGAAAACTTGTAATATTGGGACCACTGGGAATCCTAAGATCATCAAGTTCTCCAAAACATTAGCTACAGAAAAAAAAATATAGGTATGTCGGTCTCATTAAAAAAAAATCAGTACCTTTTCATGGTCATATGAAGATTTGAAGACTTTTGACAGTGACATCATCCAACATAACATCCCCCTAAAAGCTGGATCCAATCCATTCAAATAGAATATTCCACAATTTAATCCCATGTTAATGTCCATAATTGAGAAAGAGTTGAATAGAATGTTAGATGCCAAGATTATTGTAGCATTGAGGTACTCAAGCTAGGTGGCCAACTTAGTACGTGTAAGGAAGAAAAGTGGTGAGATACACTTATTTGGTGACGTCAAAAATATCAACAAGTATTGTCTGAAGGAAAATTATCCCCTCCCCAAGATGGATCATATTTTATAGAGGGTGGTAGGTGCACACCTAATTTCCTTCTTAGATGGATACTCTGGTTATAACCAAATAGTAGTGTGTGAGGGGGATAAAGAAAATACATCATTCACCACCCCATGGGGAACATTCATGTATGAAAAAATGTCATTTAGGATGATGAACGTATGGGCCACTTTTCATAGGGCCATGGACATAGCTTTTGTGGGGGAGAAAGATAAATTTATGGTTATATACTTGGATGACATAACCATTTTCTCCAAGTTTGATGATGAACATTTGCAACACCTGGAGTAGGTTTTCAAGAAATGCAGGAGACATGGAATCTCTCTTCATCCTAGAAAGTCTCAATTTTCCATGCCAGAAGGAAATATCCTGGGCCACATCATATTAGCAGAAGGTATACAAATTGATCCAAAGAGGGTTTGTGCGTTTTAACAAATTGACATCCCTAGAAATAAGAAGGTTGTCCAGTCTTTTATTGTTAACATAAACATCCTCAGGCATTTCGTGCCAAAATTTTCTGAAATTCTGAAGCCTATTACTAACATGTTGAAGAAAGATGATGCGATAAAATGGTCCTTAGAGGAAAAATCATCTCTCCAAACAATCAAGCAAGCTTTAGTTGAGGCCCTTGTATTGGACCACCCTGACTACACCAAATATTTATTCAAATTCTATTTTTCTTATGAGGAAACCATTGTTGTTGTACTGTTGTAGAAAAATGAACAAGGGCATGAACACCCAATAGCCTTTTTCAGCAGAGCCTTCCCAGATGCTCACTTGAAGTATGATATATTAGATAAGCAGGATTATGTAATGGTCAAAGAACTCAAGGCCTTCAGGGTTTATGTGCTAAAGTCTATCATAACAACCTTTGTTCCTAGCAGCAGTGTCAAAGAGATTATTCTCCAACCAGACAGTGAGGGAAAAAGAGGAAAATGGATTTTCAAACTGTTGGAGTATGACCTACACATAAATCCAACCAAGATAATCAAGGGACATGGACTGGCCAAATTACTATCAGAATCAAATTGTAAGGTTCTATAATTGCATCAAATATTCACCCAATCAGATGCACCTATCATATAACCTAGACAAGACAACTTATTGGTATTTGAAAACTATTGTTCTTCACCTTTGTATAAAAGCATCATCTATTTTCTATAGCATTTTGAATGTCCACCAGAGGTGAAGAAGACAAAGGACTCTCAAGTTGAAAGCTATCAAGTTATGTATTTCAAACTAGATCTTATATTGGAGAGATCCTGCTAGCATCCTATTAAAGTTCCTTGATGAAAATGAAGCCAAACAGGTCACATGAGAAATGCATAGAGGAGTATGTGGAGGGCATGAGCATTGGAAAGCCACAACTCTCAAGATATTGAGGGAACTATTCTACTAACCCATGATTTTCTCTGATGTGTTTTCCACTGTTAGAGCCTACAATGAATGCCAAATGTTTGCAAGGAAACATAAGTTACTATCCCTTCCCCTAAAACCTATAAATGCCAGTAGTCAGTTTCAGCAATGGGGGTTATATTTCATCGAAGAGATAAATACACCCTCTAGTGGAAAACACAAGTGGATGCTCACTACCACTGACTACTTCATGAAATGGATTGAGGTTGTGCCCACCAGGAATGGAACTGACAAGGTGATCATGAACCTCATGGAAACCAATATTTTTCCTAGATTTGGTTTCCTAGGTAAGATTGTAATAGACAATGCCCAAGCTTTCAAGTCCAAATCCATGAGTGACTTCTGTGGCAGTCATAACATTTCCTTGACACATTGCACACCTTATTATTCTCAGTGAAATGGACTAGAAGAATCATCAAACAAGACTCTCATCAGGATCACTAAGAAGTTGTTGACTGAAATCAAGAAATCATGGGACTCTAAACTCAAATATGCTTTATGGGTTGATAGAATCAACACTAAGAAGTATCTGGGAACCTCACCATTCCATCTTGTTTATGGAATAAACATTGTTTTTCCCACTCAGCTTGGTATACCAGTCCTAAAATTCTTCCAGGATGAGATTGAGGAACACAATGACATCCAAAGAAGAATCTTACATATTATAGAAGTTCAACATAAAAGAGAAGAACTATAGCATAGTACATAAGCATAAGAGAGAAAGATCAAATCAGCCTTTGATCTTGTACCATAGATTGTTTCCTTTATTTTTTCTTTTGATTAGTTAGTTATGATAAATAAACACTCCATAGCCCAACAACACACTGGGTGTAGTTTCATTTCTTAATTCAGTAAAATGCATGTGTGGGGGACAATAATAGATACACAAGGCTAATAGACAAAAACAAAGGTAATTGATGGAAGGTAAGATCAATTATTTAATCTCAAGGAACTGATCTACACTTCTTATCACCTCAAATGGATGAGCTATCCCCAGTTGGAGCCAATGTTGTAACCTATGTTTGTACCCCTGCCCCTCCTCTCTTTTTTACCTATGCCTTCATAAATTTTTCCTCTTCTGGTTGGTTAAGTTAGTTTCTCATTATTGAGTGACTTGGTTCTTATTCATTTCTCTCTTGATTGAGAATTTTCACATTTATGTTTCTGTTTTTCCTGAAAGGATAAAATTCATGTCCTATTTTGTTCTGAATTCTTGTCATTATGTTTGCCATTGATTAAGCTCAAAATAGGTCGACCAAGTCTTTTTTAATGCACAGGAAAGGCTTGTAGACAAACACAACAATCCATAGTGGTCAATTTTAGGATCAGACTATGGGAATAAAGAGGTTAATTTTAGACAGTGGAGATCCATCAAGTCGATCAGATAAATGGCTCTCGTCCATTCAGGGTTCCAGAATCATGTGGGGTTTAACATCAAGAATTACCCAAAATAATGAACAAACAAACTTGTCGATGTCCTGAAGAGTTGAACTTCCAAAGTCCCAAACTTGTCAAAGTATGGAAGAGTTGAAGTGCCAAAGCACATGGTACCCATCGGTCATGACACGCAGCAGCAGATCATTCACTTTGGAGATTTTCCTCTGGGATATTTTTTGTGTTTCACATTCGAAACTCCCAAAGCTCTAAATTCTAAAAACCCAAAGTGAATCTGGACCATCCATCAGTAGGGACATGCGACAACAAATCATTCACTCTGAAGATTTTCCTCCCAGAGTTTTTCATGCTTCACATTTGAAACTCCCGGAGCTTGAAGTGTCGAATCACGTGGAAACCACATTTGAGACATGTGGTGCACTCCTCAGTCATGAAATGTGGCACTCATTCTAGATCATTTGGTTGTGACATTCAACCATTTCCAAATGACATGTTTCATCCTTATTTCCATGACACATCAACAATCGTGAAAACATATGAAATTAGGCCACCATGTCACTTCGACGATTTTCCTCTAGGAATTTTTCATGCCCAACATTTGAAACTCCTGAAACTTGAATTTTCGAAAAGAATATGGACCATTCATTGATCACGACACATGGAGACAGATCATTTAGTTCATATATTTTCCTTTGGGATATTTTCATGATTCACATCTAAAAAACCCAAAGCCTGAAAGTCTGAAGTGAATCTGGACCATTGATCTGAAATCAACAAGTCCCATCAATCCTTGCAGTAGGTAAATATCACCCGGAACATAGATCGTAATTAGATTGACGACCACACTTCATTGCGGGGATGTAAACTACCCAGATGTCAATTTTCTAGAGAGGTCTCGCAATTGGAACCGTATTATTGTCGGAGGGGAAAGTGGCAACATGTGGGAGATTACGGGCCCGAAAGTGGTATGGAACCATTTACAGCTCTTAAAAACTTATGCAATCATGTGCCTAAATGACATCATATCACCACATCACCTCCACTCATTCCACTCACTACCATCACTCCTCTAAACACACAACACCTGTCCTCCACTCATGACATATATATCCCTCACTACATGTCGCCAAATCCATACTCCCGATACCTACATCGTATTCATACCTCCTCTGACCTTTTGACATATATCCTCACATGTCATCTACCCTCGCACCCACTCATGTCGTATCCCCATTGGATGCTCACCTCACATCTCCCCTCATCACCATTGGGTTGTCATCCATTCCAGAGAAGTTATTTCACAAGTATAGATGGCAACTGACAAGGTCGACACAAAGTGCACTTAGTTGCCAAAATATTTGTCACAGACAGAGAACATGGAGTTGTCCTAGTTTGATGCAACCATCTCCAGAACACTTCATAAGAATACCTTCTTCCTCAATAATATATCTGACAATAAAACCAATTTTCTATAGTGGCCTCCAGCTCACATGCATGCCTTCGTTCAACGCAAAACTTTGCTCGGTCACTTCGAGTCTTTTTTTTCCATCTGAGTTCCTACATCCGATGCATCAGTTATGTATCATATATAGTAGTAGTTTTTAGTCAACTAATTTAAGCATTTTCTTATATTAGGAACAATACTAGTCTTCTCTGTGTGATAAGAACCACTCTTATTGATTAATTCCAATGTCATAGTTAAGTTAATAATTTGTTTTATGAACAGATATCTGAATTAGGTCTCAGTCCCCTAAGGATGAGAGCCTCTCCAACTCTTTAAATAGTTAGCTTTTCGATATTGTAAGGGTAATATTTTTGGGGAAAGAATAGAAATACATCAGATTGGTTGGACCTGTTCTATGCATGGATTAAATCTCTCTACATGGTGAACATACTCTTGATGATAGTGTTTCATTCAAATATTTATGTTCTTTAAGTCTTATCTTCAATATAGTTTTTGGTTTGTGCAATGTACATTTCTTTTCCTTTCAGCTATTCTATAACTTATTTTCACTGATATGCAACCTGTCAAAAAACTAATCTTTTGGTGAAGATTTTTTTTATTTGCAACCTGTGGGAGTAACTGTTTTTTTGATAGATGTTTAATGTCTTGAAATAATATTTTAAGTACTGAAATTATTGCTGCAAATTATTCATTGAGTAGTTTGTTGTTTTCCCCTGTTTTTCTCTTATTTCACTGGTCTTTCATTAGTGTGCCACCAGCCAAGGAGGACCCTCATCCCTATCATTCTTCCAACCCAACCTCTCTTTTGTCTTGATAGATTAACCCTCAGACCAACCAACACAAAAATAAAATAAAAAATCATTCTAAACTGATACGTGGCCTATATTTAACTTCTCATGAGTGGGAAGAAACTCCTTAGTGGAGTTAAGAAGGAACAAGAGATGCAGTTTTTTGTGGTGAGGAAACCCGAAGCTTTCATTACAAGTACTTCTATGGATGATTTTTCTGAAGAATTTCAGGAGATGTTTGATAATTTTGCTGACATAGTAGTGGATGAGTTTCCTAACTCATTGCCACCTATCGCAAGTATCAACCATCATATTGAATTGATATCGAGAGAAAGTATGTCGAACAAAGCAACATATAAATTGACACCTCAAGAGAACGAGGAGGTAAAGAAGCAAGTCCAAGAATTATTAGATAAGGGTTGGGTCAGAGAAATATTGAGCCCATGCACTGTATGAACTATGTTGAGTCAAAATAAGGATGGAGGATGGAGAATGTGAATAGACTCAATGTCCATAAACAAGATCACCATCAGGTACATATATCATTTTCCTAAGATGGATGACTTAATGGATTGGTTAAGTGGAGCGAGGTTTTTTTCAAAATTAGATATGAAAAGTGGATATCACCAGATAAAAATGAGAGAAGGTGATGAGTGGAAGACAACCTTTAAGACAAACAAAGGGTTGTATGAGTGGCTTGTTATGCCACTTGTCTTAACAAATGCCCCAAGTAATTTTTTGAGATTGATGGATGAAGTATTGAAGAATTTCACTGGTAAGTTTTTTATTGTGTATCTGGATGGTATATTGGTCTTCAGTAAAACTGAAGAAGAGAATTTGAGACATATGACATTAGTTATGAGGAGACTATAGTAGGAGAAGCTGTTGAAAAATCTGAAGAAGTTATATTTTATGAAGACAAAACTCATTTACTTGGGCTTCATGATATCTTCAAATGAATTGAAGATGGATCCCAAGAAGGTCAGAGAAATCAAATAATGGCCATCACCAAGGAGTATGTTTGAAGTGAGAACCTTCCATGGATTAGAAAGTTTCTATAGGAAGTTCATTAGAAATTTCAGAGGAATTTGTGCACCAGTGATGGATACAATGAAGAAGAGACACAAGTCTTTTAAATGGACACAAGAAGATAAGAAGAGTTTCAATATATTGAAGGAGAAGATAACAGAGCGACCAATTTTGGTCTTGCCTAATTTTGGGAAAACCTTTCAAGTAAGGTGTGATGCAAGTGGAATTGCAATTGGATCAGTCTTGAGCCAAGACAATAGTCCTATTGCATATCTTAGTGAGAAGATGAATGAGACTAAGGGAAAGCACTCCACATATGACAAAGAATTGTATTCCATAATTCAAGCCTCGAAGAAATGGAGGCACTACCTTGTTCCAAAGAAATTTGTCTTGTATAACGATAACCAAGATTTGCAATTCATAATGAGACATGAGAAGTTAAACCAGAGACATGATAAGTGGATAAAGTTTATGAAAAATTCCACTTTTATCATTAAACATATTTCTGGTAATGCTAACAAGTTTGTTGATGTGTTCAGCAAGAGATGTTTGATTCTACAGGAATTTCAGGTCAAGAGCTTAGGGTTTGAACACCTTAATGATATGTATTATGATGATCCATATTTTAAGGAAGCATGTGAAAAACCTATTATCAGAAACAAAAGCCAGTGGACAAAGTACATGATTCCAGATGGATTGATATTTAGAGGTTTCCAATTGTGCATACCAAGGTGCTCGATGAGGGAAAACTTATTGAAGTAAAAACACAATAGAGGTATGGAAGGACATTTTGGCCATGACAAGATGTTTGCGCAATTGAATGGTTCATACAATTGGTCAGGTATGAGAGAAGAGGTGAAAAGGTTTGTGAACAAATGTATTATTTTCTAGTATGCAAAAGGAAAGAAACATAAAACTTAATTGTATCAGCCATTGCCTATTCCAGATAGGCCTTGGGATGCAATAATCATGGATTTTGTGTTGGGATTACCAAGAACCTAGAGGGGAAGTGATTCCATATATTTTTTTGTGGATAGATTTTCAAAGATGGAACACTTTATCCCATGCCATAAGACCACTAAATCTTCTGAAGTTATGGAACCTGAAGTCCATCTGGATTGTAGATCTGTCTTGAGGTAGTGAGATTACCCCAGATCATTGGATCTAGGAAAAGATTTGTGGTTGTTACTTGTTATTTCTTTTGAGGATTCATGTATCGAAGGGTTCATAGTATCGAGGAGTTAATAATCTCGAAGCCCAAATTCATAAATCATGAAGAGATCATCGTCGTTGGTTATCATAGGGGTTGTGAACCGTATATTTGGTTTTGAATAACTCCGTTGGTTCGGAGTTCGCATGGAAAGAAGTCAACTGGATGCAAGGCAGTTGAAGCCCGAAGTTTCGAAGCATTGGGAGGACTATCCCTAGACCATAGCTCGAGGTTGTGTGAAGGAGGTGGACTAGCGGGAAGGAGTTAGTTGCGAGAAACATGGAGTTTGAAAAGCATTGAAGAAATTTTTTGTGGTTCCCATATGACCTATGCTTAAGGTGATAAAGGGCCCGTGTTAATTCAATTCAGGGCCACCAAGGTCTCGAGGAGCTAATCGAGCTCATAGAACTGAACAATCCTAGATTGGGAGGTCAAGAAGCCTTGAGGAGAGAAGGGGGGGTCTTCCTCACCATGTCAAGTCATGGAGATGGTGAGCCCGCATTGGGTGTGGTTTCCTAAGTGTCAAGTTTGGGAGGTATGATACATGCCTCCCATTAATGAAATAGCTAGAGGTAAATGCTTGCATCCCCGACCTATTAGCCACCATTAAAAACAGATCCCAAACCAATTTATTGCAGAGTCTTGTCACTAGTCGAGTAGGGTTACAAACCATTTTGGTTATGGTTTATGCTAGTTACACTATACAAAGAGTCTACGATGTTAGGGTATGAACATTTTAATCTATATGTTAAACGATAGGTATATCGTTTAGGCTAAAGTCTTACATTGCGATAGTAACCATATAACAATTTATTTGTTAAACGAGAAGTTGTGATTAATGTTAGTGTTATATGTTAAACAATGAATTATGGATAGTGTTAGTGTAGACTATCCAGGTGATAGGTCATATGGTAAACAATATATATATATATATATATATATATATATATATATATATATATATATATATATATATATATAT
>ML798139.1:46903-99356 GCA_009831015.1 Picea engelmannii
CCAGAGGGTGGGAGGGGGGGCATTAATAAAGAAAATGTATTATAATAATACATTATCTCTATTAATTCCCCCCCTCCCAGGGAGGGGGGACATCAATAGAGATAATGTATTATTATAATATAGTTTCTCTATTAATGTCCCTCCCTCCCTGAGGGTGGGAGGGGGGGCATTAGTAGAGAGGGTGGGAGAGGGGGCCATTAATAGAGAAAATATATTATAGTGATACATTTTCTCTATTAATGAGGGTGGGGCATTAATAAAGAAAATGTATTATTATAATACGGTTTCTCTATTAATGCCCCTCCCTCCCAGAGGGTGGGAGGGGGGGGCATTAATAGAGATAATGTATTATTATAATACATTTTATTTATTAATGCCCCTCCCTCCTAGAGGGTGGGAGGGGGGGCATTAATAGAGATAATGTATTATTATAATTTTTCTATTAATGTCTCTCCCTCCCTGAGGGTGGGAGGGGGGCATTAATAGAGAAAATGTATTATTATAATACATTTTCTTTATTAATTCTCCCCCTTCCCACCCTCCCACCCTCAATATTATGTATCGTTCATATATGACGGCACTTTGCCTCTGTATGATAAAATATATATATTGTTTTGTCGATGGCTGTCTTCCTTCATTAGAGTAGGTATGTATCATGTTAATGGATTTTATATCTATTTATAATATATTTATTATTCAGAAAAAAAAGTTTTATTATTTTGTTTAAAATAATATTTATTATTAGGATTTTATACTTTTATTTTTATATATATGTTTTGGTTTTCTTACATGATTAGATATTACCCATTCTGGTAAACAAAGATTCTTGCCTATGTTTCAATTATATATTCACTATTTGTTAAACCGAGAATTCTTCCTCTCTGTTAGAATATATATATATAGATAAGCTTTAAATAGATATTTAAAGTTTAGAGAGTTTCTTGTCTTTATTTATTTTTAATATTTTGATTTCCTAAATGTATTTAAATATTACAGAAATGCAGTAATCCTTTCTATTTTGCAATTCTTAAAATCAATAAAATTTATCACTAAAAAGTTTTTGAATCTATTTTCATAAAAATGAATAAATATTTTTGTCTTTAACAACTTGAAGAAAGATAACACAATTAAGATAGTTTAGATTTTCATAATAACACTGAATAACATCACTAATATATGCAAAACAAAATTTACTTCTTATACATAATTACGTAAGTTTCCTAATACAAAAGAAAGAATGACACTAGGATTGACTTGCATGCCTTGTCACCCCTAAAGTAAGTTTCCTAATCCAAAATGAGGAATGGCACTTGCAACGAAGAACACAAATTGCACAGGTTCCCACTTTCCCTTTTCAAGTTTTGGGCCTTCCATCCTCTTTGTGCACTCCTAAGGTTTTTTCTAAGGTTTTTTTTAACACATTTACTAGCCTCCCTTGTCAAACCTTAATCCTACACTTATCTTTTCAGATTTCCTAGAAATCTAGGATTATTTCTCTGCCAGTTTAAGTTCAGCTAGACTGGCTCTGCCACTTGTCTTTGTCTCTTTATGTTGCTACTGATCATTCCTATAAATAGATCATCAACTTCCTCTTCTACCACTCTTACCGAACGTGCTCCAATAAAATATTTTTTTGATATCTGAAGATCTATATAATCAAAATAATATAATAAAAAATAAATCATAATTATTTTTATAATTCAAATTATTACATTTTTATTTATTTATTTAAATTCTAAATATTTATAAATGAAATTTTCTCTCATAATAATAACCAAATCCTAAATCTTAAAATTCAAATTAATAACCGAATCCTAAATAAATCTTAAAATTCTGGTCTACAACATTTTACATATTCAAAACGAAGATAGTATATTTTTTATTAAACATTTTTTTTAATTTATGTACATAAGATACCTTTGTACATATACCTTTCTACATAGTCATAGTTAGAACCATTATTAAAAACTCAGTTATGTGATATCTCAGTTATAAAAACTCAAACCTTTTACTCAATAAAAATTCTAAATCATACTTATAAATAATAATAAAAATATTCTAAATCATATTTATAAATAATAATAAAAAAAAAATTATTTACCAGGTTTTAGATTTTATATAAAAAAATATTTATCTTATATATAAATAAATAATAATAAAAAAAAATATTTACACCTTCCAAGTTAATTTGAATTTTATTCAATAAATAATTTAAATATTATTTATAAAAAAAATAATAAAAAAAAATATTTGTTCCATTCCAAGTTAACTTTGGTAGCAGCACATATTTCCCAGTTTATGAATATCTTATAGTTTAATCTGTGGAAGATTACCTACTTAATAAGAGAAATAGTAATACTTCCTATTGCATTTATCTCATCTCGAATGGGCCAACTTCGGCTCATGAATTGATTTAGCTAATTTTAATAAAGAAAGGACCAGTTGAAGGTAAACGGTTATGATGAGGGTAACATAAGCGCTAAGGTCGACAGAACTATAGATAGAAAGGTCTATATACAATTGGGAGAAAGATATTGGAGGTAACTAGACAGAAAAGAGGAAGCATGATGATTAGACATTGACAAAAAAACTCATGTCTATACTGTAGAAATCTATAGGATATGTGAAAGATACTTGATATATTGTGGAAAAACAGGACATATCAAGAATCTTTGTTGGAATAAGACTAATTATATTAAGAAAAAGGTTAAAAGACTTGAAGTTGAGGTGTTTACTCATCTACTTTTTTCACAAACTATACTTATTTCAGCTGGCAGATAATTCCACATGATACCAAGTGTGTACATATAATAAGTATAAAGGCAGGAGGTGAATTGTAAAGTGTGTTTAAATGTTTTATTTTTTGGTTGTTTTCTTGTTATTTTCTTTTATTTGATTTTGTCCAAAATCCAGTAAGGAATGGTTAGATTTGAAAATTTAAAAAACAAAAAAATAGAGATTTTATCTAAATTTAAATAGCAGTTTCAAACCATAAACATCAAAAGATAGAACTTTTAGCCAAAACAGAATTCTAACACACAATACTTAATACCTAATACCCAATGTGTAACTGACTGCACACATAATAAGGATAAAAGCCAGAGGCGAATTCAACACACAATACCTAAACTAGAAAGGAGGTTAGAGTGGCATTTATTTAGAAAGAATAGCATAGAAATGTGGTAGCAGAGTTGTATTTATATAGAAAGAGTAATGTGAAATATTGTTTATTTTGGTAGATCTATTTCATCACTGTGTTTTCATACAATTATAGATAAAATTTTGATAAAAAGAAATTCCAAATCAAATATCCAATATCCATGCTCAAACAGATAGATGTAATTAACATGAAGCAGATGACTAGCATAGAACAACAATCTATTCTAAAATTTTATATTGAAATTCCAGATTTTATAAAGTATTCTAAAATTTTATATTGAAATTCCAGATCTTATAAAGTATAAAAAAGTAGAAGAGTAGAGTAAAACACAACTGCATCAACTAATAGTGTTTCCTTTCTTATTATCCCAACAACAATATCAACTACTAGCATAGATAGCAAATTTATCCATTTTTCTTCAAACCGACAAGAGTAAACCTAGTGGATCAAAGTGTCTTTGTCCATAAGTTCATAATATTAAGAACAAAAATCATATTTATAACAATAGATAAACCTAGTGATTCAAAGCGTTCATAATATTAGGAACTAAAATCATATTTATAACCGTAGTGTCCAATAATAGCTATTATCACTTACCAGTCCATTCAAATATCACAATATAATAGTTACTGGTGTATATAAATCTGGCATATTGATTAGATATAAAAGATAAATTCGCATATCTTTTCGGGTATCTTTCCTTCTTCATCAGCTCTCTTCAAATGCAACCATTTTTCTGTAAACCATTTTCTCGGCTTATCTTCATTCTCCGTAGGAAAGAAGAATTTAAACTTTGTGAGGTTAGGAGATCTTTGAAGCATGCAGCGCAAGAAACCAATTTCTCTCTCGTCATATTGGCTGATGCTTATGTGCAGTGACTGAAGATTAGCGACTGGAGAACTTAAATACGATGGCATTGGATTTCTCTGTAACTCCTCCTACATTGCAAAAGGTAATACTCAGAAATTAAAATCATTTAAACATGTATGTATGTTTTGTTGTATAATAAATTCAGGGCTGATTCTTAATAAATTCAAGGCTTTTATATATATATATAGGAAGACGAAAGTTGTTTTCTTTTATATATATATATAGGAAGGGAAAGCTCGTGAAACGACACTTCATTCACTCTCAATTCCTTTACTTGTCTAAAGTTTTTGAATTTTTGAAGTTTGGGGCACTTCACATTCAAAACTTCCACGCCATGAAGAGACAGATTTAAATGTGTAATCTTGAGAGCGGAGATGACGGGCCTCCGCAAGCCAACACAATCCTTTAAGCAAAGTTTCAGAAGAAGAGGGCACTGGGAAATAAAGATGGCTAAAGAGTCATCTGTCAGTTCGATGGATATGAAGTCGCAAATCAAGAGATGTTTGAATCCGGCGAATTGGGTTGGAATACGTGTGAAAATATAGTTGTAGAGTCTGAGCTGAGTGAGACGACTGCAGGAAAAAAGGGCTTCCGGGACCGGGCTTTCCCTAGCCGTGGAATCTCTGAGCATAAGCATTTTGACATTCTTCCTGGAAATGCACTGCAACCAATTCGATACACTTTGGCGGGTAAACTGACTCGGGATTGAATTTACAGGAGTGGTAAAGGGATTCCATGGGGCAGTGTCGATGTTGAGACGAACGGCCATTAGATCAGACGAGTGCGACTGCAATATGTTGGATATTATATTCTCCACGGTTGCCATGGAGTGGGGATCGGGTGAGGGAGGTTGGAGATGGGGCGGTGTCAGAAGATAGGGAGAGAGGAGGAGAGTGGGCATTTCTCTGTAAAGGAATCTCCATCTCTTAGAGAGGACGGAACATTGGACGACCTCTCTAAAGGGGAGTTTGGAAAGGATGAGACAAAGAAGGCTGTCTGACAGTGTGGACAATCTGTCCAAAACTACGTCCATTGCTGGACTACCACACTTAAATTTATCAAGCGCTTAGCAACAAAGTTTCCAAAGTACGCGTGCAACCACGGGAAAGATGGTTCGTGCAACCACAGGAAAAATGGTTCTCTGCTCTATCAACTTAAATTTATCTCACTGTAGAAGGTCGAAAACATACCTGAGAACTCGAAGAGGTTCAAAAGGATCTTTGTTGCTCTCCTTTTATTCAACTCTTATCAGAATTTTACTTCGACTTCTTGTGTCAATACGAATTGCTTTTATAACAAGAAAGTCTCCTCTCCCCCTTTACATACGACACATCAAATATCAATGTTAAAATAAATCTATAGTATATATAGAAAGGAAGAGTGTGGTAGAGGATATGGAGGTTAGTGGAAGTAGGTTAATTTGTTATCTTTCATGTCAAAGGGGCTTTAAAAATTGGTGGAAATGAGGTGTTGTTATTATTATAATAATAATAATCTATTTTTAAGGTTACTGTATCAAATTGGTGTAAGAGACTTCCAATATATGGGGTGGTATTATTAACGATATTTCGGTTTGAATCTTTGGAAGGTGGGCTGTTGAGGTGTCATGAGTTATCATGCACTTTTATAAAGTGGTTCTTGTGTGTTAGAAGCCATCATAAATGGAGTAAGTTAAAAAGTGGACAAACTCAATCATTTTTTCACCGAATTTCTCTTTTAAATTTGGTAGGAATTTTCGAGAAGTTATAACTAAATTTTTCAGATTGTCCACTTTTTAAGTCAATCCATATTAAACCACTAAAAACCATCATAAACCACTAAATAAATTTCCAATGATTTTTTTTGTATTTATTTTAAGTTAATAAGTGGACATTAATCACAAAATGGGTTTAAGTTAATAAGTGGACAAAGCCAACCTCCTTCCTTGTTATTTTTTCGGAAGTAATATCTCACGGGAAACCCCAAGTACTTCCCCACTTCGTGGGTAAACTGTAGACCAGATGTCCCCAAATATAGTGAGAATTTTACGGTAACTTATAGTTCCACCTCATTAATGGAAATTTGACCATGGAAGTTGGCCTCAAAAGTTTTTCCATGTTATAGGAAGCAATTTCAGCTCTTCACTGAAGTCACTCCCACAAATTTATCTTCGGAGGTTTTTTCTTTCCTGTAGTTCTCTAATGTAAAAATAATAGTATTAATAATATTTTTAGGAAAAGGGTAAATTGTCAAAATTTTCTCTCTCATGGTGGAAGCAAACAAATGTAATGATTTTTCCCAAGGTTTTGGGATAATTTTTAGAGGCTAAAATAGTTTATTTAGAGGCTAATTTTTTGGAGCCTCTTTTTATGGCAAGGACTTGGGAAGGTGATGGTTGGTATGTCTTACCTACACTCTACTAGGTTGGTCACCTTTGTCTTGGTTATGCACAGTTTATTCCTAAGCTTCTTCTTGTGGGATGTGCAATATGCATATAGAACCCTTATTTTGCATAATTGGTGGCTTTAGCATAGGATGTAGAGATCATGCATGTTCCCTCCAATGACTTATACTTTGTCATGCTTGAAGTTTCTTCATGTGAGATTTGTAATTTTACCATGTAATGTAGAGATTCAAAACTTTGTCTAAAACTTGAAAGGGTTTTGTGGTTGATTGAATGTAGGCTCTCATCATGATTTTAAGTTGTTGTATCAAGTTTATTAGAGTTGTCAGTTCCTTGAAGAGTTTACTATTATGTGTGCATTTGTCATTAAGACAAACAAATTTTGAGGGATTTTCATAGGTCTTATTATATTTTCCAAGATAACAAGACTCTTAAGCTTATGAGTGCCTTTAGCATTTTTCATAGTTTTATGAGAATCTATTGGTATTCCTAGGTTTGTGACAAATTATGATGGATGCTTCCTCTCAAAATGACATATGTATGCTCTTTATGATGTTTCCCTATTTATTATGAATATCCTTTGCAATAGCCACTTCACACATTTTTTCCAAGATTTTTCTTTTACTTTTTATTCAATTGAAAATGCAATCCTTAGGTGTTGATGCACATACAATGTATGACTAGTTTTATGTGGCCTACAAGTCCACTACCAATATATTTTTCATAAGTTCTTCCAAAAGTTTAAATATCTAATTGATTTCTAATCAAAATATGTCATCATCAATTGACATGTTAGAGGTCAACAACCAAATAAGATCAAAATTATAAAAAGAAAGAAGACCTCCAGGAAAACAAATGTCCCCCAATAAATTCATCTAAGACAAGAAAACCTTTATCCAAGTGAAAAGATTCCTTAGATAGTGAATCGACAAAACTATTTAGCTCTCTCTCTCTCTCTCTCTCTCTCTCTCTCTCTCTATATATATATATATATATATATATATATATATAACTAATCAACTAAAAAGGACCAAAGATATCCTTCAAGTGTAATGTCAGCTATGAAAAACCAGTATCTGTGGGCGTGGATTTTATTATTCATCCATTTGATAGTCACCGTAGAGTCTCCAAATACCTATAGTTGCACAATAAGTTTCTCTAAATCCACTTCACTCATTATTATAGGTAATAATATTAGCACACCCTTAAGTCATTTCCTTAATGAGAGATATGCCAATATATTTGTCTTTTTTATCCTTCTATCCATCGCCAACCATTGCAAAGATTCCATTGAGGCCTCAACTAGCTCCAAAATTTTAAAACTTAGGGATCCATTTAAAATTTAAAATGTTCCTCATCAACTAGACTTTTCTCTCCCCCTAGACTTTGTTACATTCACTTGATTTACCGTTGTAGGTTGTTTCTTTAAATCCTTGGATGGACAATTTCATATTCTAATATGATCATGTTATTTTCATTTTAAAATCCATCGCAGTCTATGTTTATTTTAATGCTTTTCCTCTTTTACTTTCTAATTAAAGAGATAACTTTTCATAGTCACTTTTTGTAGCCTTTTCATGAGATTGAGAATGAGGAATGATCACATCATTTCAAGTTCAATGCAAATATAATGTTCTAGTGGCGAGGGATGAAATCCATTGTGTGGAAACCAGCTTACATGCATGCATTAAGTATGTTTCCTAGCCTTGTCATGTCTTCCCTTTTATTTCCGTGCCTTTCCATGTCTATCCTTTCCTTGCATTTCCTTTCCTTGACTTGACTTGAAATTTCATGCCTTGCCTTTCCATACCTTACATTTCCTTGCCATGCCTTGCATTTCCTTGCCATGCATTTCCTTTCCTTGTCTTGGAAAACCTAGAACCATACGTATACCTATACCTTTCCTTGCCATGCCTTTCCATGCCTTGACTTGCCTTGCATTTCCCTATCCTTTCTTTACTTTCCATGCATTTCCTTTTTTTTCCATGCCATGCATATCCTTTTCTTTCCATGCCATGCCTTGCCTTGCCATGCCTTTCCTTGTATTGCCTTGCCATACCTAGACCTAGACCTTGCATTGAGTTTCCATGCCATGATTTTCCTTGTCATGCCTTGTTGTTCCTTTCCTTTCCATTTCTATTATTTCCTTTCATTGTCTTTACTTTCCTTTTATTTCCATTTCTTTCCTTTCCTTTCCTTTCCTTTCCATTTATTTCATTTCCTTATTGTTCCTTGTGTTACATTGTCTTGTCATCCATTGTCTTTCCATGCCTTTCCTTTCCTTGACATTTATTATCTTTCCATGGTCTAGGGTATGGTATATGTCATGGTCTACAACATGGTCTAGGTCATGGTCATGGTGCAGATATATGACTAGGTATAGGTCATGGTTTAGGTCTAGGTCTAGGTTTATGGAATGGTCTAGGTCTAGGTCATGGTCTAGTTCATGGTCTAGGTCTAGGTCTAGGTCATGCCATGTCTAACCTTGAATTACCCTAACATGTAATGGCATGCCTTACATTTCCATGCCTTTCCTTTCCTTGACATGCCTTACATTTCCTTACCTTTCCTTATCATACCTAGACCTATACCTTTCCTTGATATGCCTTTCCCTACCTTTCTTTGTCGTGTATCTCCTTTCCTAGCCTTTACATGTCTTCCATCTACTTGCCTTGCCTTTCCATGTCGTGCCTTGCCTTTGCATTCCTTTCCTTGTCATGCCTCATATTTCCTTGCATTACCTTTCCTTGTCTTGCATTAACTTTACTTTCCTTGACTTGACTTGCCATGGCATGCCTTGCCTTGCCATGCACTTCCTTGCCTTTCCATTCCTTACATTTCCTTTCCATGTCTTTCGTTACCTTGCCGCTCAGTTAGGATTTTATGCCCCTAAACCAAATTGTGAGCATGTCCTTGAATGGCTTGAGGAGGTGAGTTGCAACTCACGATAAAACTCTAATTAGGCCTTGGATGGATGAATTTTCAATTTCATTGGATTGAGGGAACCTATTTTCATATAGGGGGTACCTCTGCCATCATTCCATTTCATATAAAAGAGCTTGTTGGAGGATATTTGGAGCTAGGGTTTTCTTAGTGACGCACAATCCAATTTATGAACAAGTGGTTGATTTTGAGGAACACTGTGCCAGGATATTGTGGGTAGACCGGTCATGTCGTCCTTGGCCGAAAAAACATGAGGGATATTATGGAACTTTATTATGTCCCTCGTTTTGTATTTTATTCCCTCGAACCAAATTCCTAGCATGTCCCTTAATGGCTTGAGGAGGCGAGTTGAAAATCACAATAAAACTATAATTGACCCTCATATGGATGAATCATCAGTTTAAATGGATTCGGGGAAACCAATTTCAGATATGGGGAGCCCTTTGTTGTCATTTTGTTGTGCAAAAAAAGTTTTTGTTGGAGAATCTCCATAACTAGGTTTTTTCTTAATGAGGCACAATGCAATTTATGAACAAGTGGTCAATTTTGAAGAACATTGTGTCGGGAAATTATGGGTAGCATGGTTGCATGGTCCTTGGACAAATAAAAATGTGGGAGATTACATAAATCCATTATTCCATTGGATTTGTATTTTATTCCCCCAGACCAAATTGCCATCATGTCCCTAAATGGATTGAGGAGGTGAGTTACTACTCACAATAAAAATATAACCATGCCTCAAATGGAAATTTTGTCAATTGCATTGGACTTGAGGTACCCAATTTTAACTAAGGGGAACCTGTCACCATCATTCCATTTCCTTGAAAAGTGTTTATTGGAGGATAATTCGGAACTAGGGTTTTTCTCAATGAGGCACAATGAAATTTCTAAACAAGTGGTTGATTTTGATGAAAAATGTGTCAGGATATTATGGGTGGTGTGGTTGCATGGACCTTGGACAAATATATGTGTCAGATCTTACAAAACTTTTTGATTCCGCAAAGTTTGGATTTTATGCCCCTAGACCAAATTGCCAACATGTCCCTCAATCGCTTGAGGAGGTGAGTTGAAACTCACAATAAAACTCTAACCTGGCCTTAGATATATGAACCGTCAATTGAATTGGATTTGGGGCACCCTATTTCAACCAGGGTGACCCTTCCACCATCATTATGTTTCCTTATAAAGAATTTGTTGGAGGACTCTGAAACTAGGGTTTTACTAAGTGAGGCACAATGCAATTTCTGAACAAGTGGTGTATTTTGAAGAACATTGTTCTAGGAAATTATGGGTAACATGGTTGCATGGGCCTTAGCAAAGAGACATATGTGAGCTTACAAAACTATGTTATTCCACTTGATTTGGATTTTATGCCCCCATACCAAATTTCCAATGTGTCCCTAAATTACTTCAGAAGGCAAATTTCATCTCATGATAAAACTCTAATAGAGCCTTGGATGGATGAACTATCCATTGCATTGGATTCAAGGAACTTTCTTTCAACTATGGGGACCCCTCTGTTGTGATTTCATTTCCTGGAAAAGTGTTTATTGGAGGATCTATAGAACTAGTGTTTTTCTCAGTTCTTATTACATATGCTTGACAATTTAACATGTTGTAAGGCAAGGCACAAAAAGACAAGGAAATAAATGGAAAGAAAATACAAGTAAACAAAAGGAAAGGAAAGGTAAGGTAAGGAAGGGAAAGGAAAGGAAAGGCTAAGCAAGCAAGGGAAGCAAAGGAAAGGAAAGGCTAGGAAAGAAAAGGTGGAAAGGATAGACATGGAAAGACAAGACATGTCATGGAAAGGTTAGGGAAGAAAAATAAATGCAAGGCGAGGGAAGTAAAGGAAATATAAGGAAAGCCAAGACAAGTCAAGACAAGCAAGATAAGGCAAGGCATGGAAAGACACACAAGAAAATGAAAGGCAACCAAGAAAATCCAAGGCATGGAAATACAAGGAAGGGAACATAAGGCAAGGAAAGGTAAGACAAGGCAAGGTAAGACAAGGAAAGAAAAGACAAGGCAGGTAAATATAAGTCATGGCAAGGCAAGGAAAGGCAAGACACAGTTCCCTAACAACAAAAATGAACCAAAAAATACAAGATTACCATAACAACCATAAGATGAAGACAAAATATCATTCATTCATAAATATTAAATATTTTTTCAATTATTCCTTTTACAATTTTTTTCAATTGAAAGTGAAAGTAAGACCAGACAAATCTAGCAAGAAAAGGAAAGGAAAGTCATGGAAAGGAAAGTTAAGGTAAGACAATGCAAGGTAAGGCAAGACAAGGAAAGAAAAGGTAAGGTAAAGCAAGGCAATGAAACAAATGGCAAGGAAAGGCAAGGAGAGGCTAAGCAATCAAGGAAATGCAAGGAAAGGCTAAGAAATCAAGGCAAGGAAAGGAAAGCAAAGGAGAGGAAATACAAGGAAAGGAAAGAAAAGACATGGGAAGGAAAGGATAGGCAAGATAAGGCAATGAAAATTTCTAATAACCAAGTTTGTAAAGTGGTATAAAACTTCACCTAGTATATAATATTGAAATACATAACCATATCTTTCGCGTTCTGTCATCCTATTTCAAATATTCTCCTTTAATAACCATCAAAATGCCATTGGAGTTTGTTACTGAGAGAATGAGGGTTTGATTTCCCTCTAAGCAATGTCCCGACCAATATTCAGTTCCCTATTCATTACCTCTTGGGGAAACAACTGCATATATGTGCCCTACAAAAAATGGAGTGCCAACATGTGAGTCCACTAAATGACCAAAGCATAAAACATTAATATTAGTTATTTTCAATTTAATCGAAGGTTTCACCGAACCTGGTAGTACGAGATCTATAATGATCCCCCTGACCAACCTGAGGCTAGGGTACGCCGCTCCAGAGAAACCACTCATTCTCTGACGCCAGTCAGTAACATTCCCAGCCATTAGACCATGCCATGCTACTCTAAGGAACACTTTTGTTCCCATACCACGGAACATACAATAGCATGCCCAGTAGTTAACTAAGCAATGCCACCTAAATTTACTCTTTAGACTACATGCAACTAAAACATATACATACAACACGCTCATGGAAGATTAACATCTAAACATAAACAACAATTAATTTCTGTAACATATGAATTTTATGTTAAAATAACAATAATTACTGATATGCATCATTTACAGGAAATTACCCATAAGCGCACAAGCAATCATAGTCACATATATGATAAAATCGTAACATGGGCATGTAAATCACAAAACATCATATCCATATATCATGCAATTGGTACTTATCTTAGAAATATTGTCACCAACTGCTTACAAATCGTCCGTGAACCTCCCATCCATAGACTACACTATTCATCACTCTTAACAGTGAATCACCCCTGAGCTGAGACTGAACTCCACCCAGGGTAAAGAAATTCCTATCCAGGCTAAGGCTCATGGACAATAGGAAGGACTTTGTCTCAGGTGCTCACTCAACTAATAGCCTACAACCTCTCATTCCCCACATGCCTGTCCCACCCAAGGAAGTGTGCCCCTTCTCTACTTAATAGTCCCTTGGCTGCCCCACTTCCTTTTCAGGGCTTCAACATTAGACTGAACTAGAAGTATCAAAGCACTGTGGCTATAGTTTAGCACCTATGGAAATAAATCTCCAACAATTCTCTCACCCAAAGAACTACTCATGGGCCTGAAAAATCGCTTCTTCAATACCGCTCCAAGCTAACTAGGTACACCAACCTAAAATGATGGGGAAACAGGCTTCGAAAAGGTGAACTGGTTGTCTCAAGGATAACAGAATGTATGAGTGACATGGTCATGGATTCATTGAATGGATAACTAAGTGTATTTTTGGATTCACTGTGAACTCTTTATTTCCTAAAAATGATGGTCAGTCTACCGATTCCCCCCCTTTTCCTGTTCATAAGCTATCTGTGTGAAAAATCCCCCTAAGTTAAGTTTACCCGTGATATGAATGCATGTCCCCAACTTGAAACTTGTCATATCAAAATTTACTTTTGTTCACTTGTACCCAACTTTAGAACCTAGGATAAACTAATTATCCATACTTTATGTTTTAGGAAATATTAATATAATATTCCCTTGACTTTTGGCCCTCCCTTTCCCTAACTAGTTAAGTTCAGTGCCCCATCTCTTTTATCGTGGTTGGTCTGTGCAGTGATGTATTTTATATTAATCATGGGTCATGTACAAAGTAGTCTCTCTAGCCTTTAACATCTAGGCATGCTGGCCTAATTCCAAGACATAAGCATTCTAGCTTATAATACTGGCTCAACAACCTATAATGCATATTATATACAAAAAGGTTCGATGACCTTAATATTGTGTGAACTTTTTTACTGCGCGTTATATCCTCTTTCTTTAAGTTTGTGCGGACTTTAGTTACTGTGGGCAGTATTCAGAAATGTGCACATTACATCGATTTACTGCGCAGTATATGCACACACCATGCCATGAAAGGTGTATTACAAAAATGATGTCTAAACAGCTCACCATATTAAATATACTTGTATTATATTTACATTTGGGTTCAGTCGAGGGATATTACAATCCCCTCCCCTTATTTATGCACTGTCTTCAGTGCACCATGGACCCATATACAACAAAATTCTCAAAATTCTTCAAAAATATGTGGGTATTCTGCCTGCATTGCATCCTCATGCTCCTAAGTAGAATATTTAGGTTTGTACCAGGTCCATTGTATATTTACAATCCCTATGGATCGATTCTGGTGTTGTTTTTTCTTTGATTCGGGATGCGCACCGGATCCACTTGGAAAGTGCCTTCTTGCTCCACCTGAATAATATTCCAATCAATAACATGATTAGCATTGGGTATATATTTCTTTATCAATGATACATGGAAGACATTATAAATAGACATATATGCAGGCAATGCAATCATATAAGAAATTGGACCAATCCTCTCTAAGATTTCGAATGGTCCACAAAATCTGGCTGCTAACTTGGCGCAACTTCCCAGCTTCAGGGAGCTCCTGTTAGCTTTCACTTTCAGGAAAACATGATCACCCACTTTGAATCCTCTGTGCATTATGTTTTTATCAGCATAACGTTTCTGTCTGTTTTGGGAAACTTTCAAATTCTGCTTAATTTTAACCATTTGTTCCTCCATTTCCTTGAGCAATTATGGCCCGACTACTGTTCTATCAGTTGGGTTATCCCAACTTACTGGAGTGTTGCACCTTCTACCGTAAAGTGCTTCAAATGGAATCATCTTTATTGATGCTCGATACCCATTATTGTAATTGAATTATACCAAGTGTTGGTAGTCTTCCCATTTCGATGGTTTGTCCATCACATACATTCTCAACATATCTTCTATCACTCTATTCACCCTCTCTCTCTATCCATCATTCTTAGGATGGTAAGTTGTACTAAATTCAGATTCATTCTTAATCCTTTGAACAATCCTTTCTAGAAACTCGAGGTGAATTTCAGGTCTCTGTCAGACACAATCATTTTAGGAATTTCATGCAATCATGCCACTTCCTTCATGAAAATATCAACAACATTTGTTTATTTGTGAGTAGCTTTTAGTGGCATAAAATGGACAAGTTTTGTAAGCTTGTCCACCAATACCATAATAGAATCATTTAGCTTGCATGTTCTGGGAAATCCTGTAACAAAATCCATTATCACCACTTCCCACTTCCATTCAGGAATGGGAAAAGGTTGCAACAATCCTGTTGGGTGCCTATGCTCTGTTTTAAATTTCTGCCATTCCATACACCTAGATATGTATTCTATAATTTCTCTCTTCATACCTGGCCAAAAGTATTAGCTCTTGACCGCTGCTACGGTTTTCTAATATCTAGGGTGCCCTGCAATAGGAGCATTATGCATCTCATGCAAAATTATACATTTCAAGTCTTGGAAATTTGGTACAAAATTTTTATTCTTGTGTAACAGTATTCCATCTACTCCCAACTTATAAATATCCATCTTCTTTGGTGTCTTACACTGCTGAAGTTTTGCTATTAATTCTTTGTACTGCAGATCTGTATTTGCAGCCTCCAGAAATTTTCTTTTAACATCATTCTAATTAATGTTGATGGTTGTAAAACGTAGTTCATGCACCCTCCTGCTGAGTGCATCAGCCACTTTATTTTCTTTACCTTTGATATGATTTATATCAAAGTTATATTCGCTTAGAAATTCTAACCATCTGTTTTGTCTAGCATTTGGATTTGGCTGATCAAATAAATATTTCAAACCATTGTGGTATGTTCTTAACTCAAACCTTTTTCCCATGAAGTAGTGTCTCCATTTTCTTAGGGCATGCACTATGCCTGCCAACTCCAAATCATGAGTGGCATAGTTTCTTTCATTTTCTTTCAACTTCCTTGATTCATAACATATCACAAATCCATTTTGACCGAGGACTCCACCCAATCCTTCATTACATGCATTTGTGCATACAATGAAATCTTCATTTGGGTCTGCAATCCTTAGTATTGGAGCACTTGTCAATAATTGTTTCAAATGTTGGAAACTTCTTTCATAGTCTGATGTCCACTGAAAATTCATACCTTTCCTTTGCAAGGAAGTGATTGGGTGTGCTATCTTCAAGAATCCTCCAATGAATCTCTTGTAGTAGCCTGCAAGGCGCATGAAAGATCTAACCTCTGTCACATTCTTTGGTGCTGACCATTCTCTAATGGCTTCTACCTTCTCAAGGTCCACTGTTATCCCATCTTTTGATATGATATGCCCCAAATAATGAATTTGTTTCTGATAAAATGAGCACTTGCTCAATTTGGCATACAACTAATGTTCCCTTAATACTTGCAACACCATCGTCAAATGATGTTCATGCTCTTCCCCTAACTTGGAATATATAAGAATGTCATCCAAAAAGACAATGACAAACTTATCCAAATACTCTCGGAAAACACCATTCATTAAGCACATGAAAACAGCTAGTGCATTTGACAATCCAAATGGTACCACTATGAACTCATAATGACCATACCTTGTTTTGAAGGTGGTCTTTCTAATATCCTCTTCTTTAATTCTTACCTGATGGTATCCTGATCTAAGATATATCTTTGAAAATATCCTTGTATCGTTCAATTGATCAAAGAGGTCATCAATCCTTGGTAGAGGATATTTGTTCTTCACAGTCACTTTATTCAATTGTTTGAAGTCAATGCACAATATTAACGTTCCATCATTCTTTTTCACAAACAAGACTAGGGCACCCCAAGGTGATACACTTGGGCATATATACCCCTTATTTATAAGTTCTTCAAGATGCATTTGCAACTCCGTCAATTCCATTGTACTCATTATGTAAGGAGTCTTTGATACCGGCGCTGGTCCAGGCATCAAATCTATAGAGAAATCAATGTCTCTCCTTGGTGGTAGTCCTGGTACTTCCTTGACTACATCTTCAAACTTTTTCAAGACTGCATAATTCTCCAAATTTGGAGCCTTGTCTTCAGGTGTCTCCTCCATATGAGTTGCAAATATTTGACATCATCCTCTAAAACATTTGTTCAGCTGCAATGTTGAAATTTCTCCAACGGTTACTGCCCTGGGAATTCCCTGCACTTTCCTTTGGTTGCCTTCTTCATCAAAGCAAGTGAATGATTTTTTATTACAATCCAATATATCATGATGTGGGTCTAACCAATCCATACCAATTAAACAATCATAGGAACCTGAGGGTAAGATGTTCAAATCTACCCCAGTATTTAGTCCATTCATGTCTATGAGGCAGGACTTAACCATCTCATTAACTTTTCTTCTGGCTTCTATAGCTAGTTGCACCAACCAAGACTTCCCATGATTGCTTCTTGGAAATTGAAGACTTTCCACCATATTAGGGTATATATAACTATGGCTAGCTCCTGAATCAATTAAAATAGAAAGTGTTTGGTTGTTGGTCATACCTTACACTTCAATCATGTGGGACTGATACTCTGCTTTTTTTTTGTCTAGGGCTGCATAAATCCTTGGCACATTTCTTCCCTTGTCCTCTAATATCTCAACTCATTGTACATTGTGAACAACCTTACCTTTTTCGCCTCTGTGAGGACAATATCTGAACCTATGGTCTCCTTAACAACCCCAACATTGCATAGGTGGATGTTTTGGTCATTGAATCCCTGAGTCAATCACTCTGGTTTCCTTATGCATTTGCTACCACTGTGGGTTATTTCTGAATAATAGTGGCTTAGCTCCCTTCTTCCTCTGATCCATATTGAATTTCTTATTGTCTTCCCAAGCCTTTTGGAAATATGGTCTTTCTTTTAGCTGGTCATATAAGCATTTAGCTCTCATTATGGTCTCTTCTAATGTCTTAGGGTCATCATACTGTATTTTTTCATTGATGAACGATGGAAATCCACTTAAGTATCATTGAATCTTGACTATTTCATCCGTAATGAAAGAGACATACTTCAATAGTTCTAGAAACTGTTAATGTTTATGCCATTATTATAGTTCTTTGCATTTCATAAGATAAGAGCATAATAAGAGCAAGATCACTGATAAATACACATTCACAAGAGACACAACATTTATCCTGGGAAACCCTCTAGGGGAAGAAAACCCAGCAAAAACTTCCTTATCATAAATGGCTTATACAATGTTCAAGAGATAACTCAAACCAATACAGATAGTCCTCCCCAAGAGATGCACCACTCTTCTTCTCCTCTCTCCAACTTCTAATTGCAGCTTGCCTCATAAGAGAATGAGCAAGTGAGTGTGTGTAAGAATTGAGGTGCTATCTTATTATTTATATCAACCTGGCACGTGTGAAAGGTCACCATTTGGTAGGGTTGACCTCTCACTCTGGGTGGGTAAAACCACCTTTAATTAATTTTGGGTCTTCCATTATAATTGTTGGGGCCCACTTCTTATTATGCCCTTTGTAATTGTCCGATGACCAATCCGCAAAAGGGGATTTGGTCCTTATGCAATTACCAACATGATTAATCCTCAATGGGGATTAATCCAATAACAATAATAATAATAATGGCATGATTAATCCACAATGGGAATTTAATCCAATAATGAAATAATAATAAGAATACTCTTTGCAGTTACATTATTTCAACACTCCCCCTTAACAAGAAGGGTATTCTTCATCAACATCAGGTGAGAGAGGTCTGCATCATCATTGGCATCTGGAGGACAGTATCGTCAATATCATCTTGAACCATTGTCTAGCACATTTATGAGTCATCGAAAGTTTTCTTCATCAACAACATCATCATTCTTGAAAGAATGCTATCATCATTTGCATCAAACATGTATCAGTAAAAATGATACCTCATCACAGCAGTAGGCTGGCACATCACAATACTACACTAGCTCAATGTGACAGCGGTTAAGCTGGTAGCTCAGTGTCAGTCACATCTTGCTTTATGTCTAACAACTAGGTCAGAAGAAAGTAATATCATCATCTTGCTTTACGTATAACAACTAGGTCAGAAGCGAGGAATCACAACATCATGCTTTACGTCTAACAACTAGGTCAGAAGCATGACTCATCTTCCTTTACGTCTAACAACGAGGTCAGAAGTAAGGAACACATCAACATCTGGCTTTACGTCTAACAATGACGTTAGAAGCGAGGAATCATTGGCATTATGCTTTACATCGAACAACTAGGTCAGAAGCATAACTCATCTTGCTTTACGTCTAACAATGAGGTCAGAAGAAAGGATCACATAGCGTCATGCTTTATGTTTAACAACGAGGTTAGAGGCATGACACATCTTTCTTTGCATCTAACAACTAGGTTAGAATAAAGGAATCAGCAGTGTTATGCTTTACATCTAACAACTAGGTCAGAAGCATAACTCATCTTGCTTTACGTCTAACAATGAGGTCAGAAGCAAGGATCGCATGGCGTCATGCTTTATGTCTAACAACAAGGTCAGAAGCATGACTCATCTTGCTTTATGTCTAACAACGAGGTCACAAGAAAGGAATACATCTACTCCCTCTTTTAGGGAAGGTCCTTTCGGACAATACCAAGCTTATCTCGAAAGTGTTCAAACTTTACACGAGATAGAGGCTTAGTCATCACATCGGCAACCTGTTCATTCATGCTAATGTATTGGAGCTTCAAGGCTCCTCTCTGTACCATGTCACAGATGAAATGATAGTGGATCTCTATGTGCTTTGACCTGTCATGGAACACAGGATTCTCTGTCATTTTAATACAACTTTGATTGTCACATAGAATCGTGGTTGCTCTCATCTCCAAATCAAATAGGCCTATCAACAACTTTCGAAGCCATATAGCTTCGTAGCTAGTAGAACATGCGGCAATGTACTCTACTTATACTGTGCTGAGAGAAATACTGGATTGCTTCCTACTCTACCATGAGATCATAGCTGATCCCAAACTGAAACAACATCTGAAAGTGCTTTTTCTGTCAGCAACACTTTCTACCCAATTTGCATCAGTATATCCACTCAGTGTGAAGTCATGATCTCCATCATAGCTGAGAACATAATACATTGTACCTTTAAGGTACCTCATCACATGTTTTGCAGCCACTAAATGAACACGTCTGGTCTCTACCAGAAACTGAATCAAGGTGTTCACTGCAAAATATAAGTCTGGTCTAGTGTTCGTCAGGTAAATCAGCGATCCAATAATCTGTCCCTACATAGTGGCATCTATCAAATCTGACGAAGTATCGACCAACAGCTTCAGCTTTGCTTCCATGGGTGTATTCATGGACTTGCATTCTAGCATGTCAAATCTCTTTAAGATTTCGACCGTGTACTTCCCTTGGTTAAGGAAGATTCTTTCCAGACTCTGCCATACCTCAAGACCTAAGAAGTAATGCATTAGTCCAATATATTTCATTTCAAATTCAGTGGCAAGTCTCTATTTACATTCAACGATGAGCTTTTCTTCTCCATTTAAGAATAAGTCATCCACATACAGTAATAGTATTATTGGTTCATTCTCCATGATCTTGAAGTAGAGATTTGAATCATCTTTACTCTTGGTAAAGTCCAAGCTCGTCAAGAAACTGTCTATACGGCCATACCAAGCTCTGGGAGCTTGCTTCAATCTGTATAAGGCTTTCTTCAATCGACAGACATGAGACTTCTTATCTTCAACCTCAAATCCTTGGGGTTGCTCTATATGCACTTCCTCTTCAATGATACCATTCACAAAAGCTATCTTCACATCCATCTGGTGCAGCTTCTATTTCATCTTGGAAGCAAGAGCTATAATGGTTTTGATTGAAGTGTATCTAGCCACAGGAGTGAATGTCTCTTCATAGTCGATTCCTTCCTTCTAGGGAAAGCCACGAGTGACAAAACTTGCTTTATATTTCTCAATACTTCCATCAGCAGCATGTTTTATCCTGAAGAGCCATTTTGATGACACCACATCCTTACCTTTTAGTCTGGGAACAATTTCCCATACATCATTCTTTATTATGGATTGGTATTCCTCTGTCATGGCATCTGCCCATTCCTTCTTCTGGATGGCCTCCTCAAAACATGTAGGTTCCTCATCAAGTAGATTGCACATCAAAGATATGTAACTAGAGAATGGCTTTGGTCTCTTAACCTGTCTTGTGGTTCCTTCTGGAACACCATACTTCTCTCCATATTGAATAAGCTCTCTTGCCCAAGAAGGCTTTCTTTTATGGGAGAAGGTCATTTGAGGAGGTTCTTGAACTTATGTGATATCATGATCTTCAGGAGTCTCCTCATCAAGGGAAGCTATGACTTCCCTTACAGGTTCTACAGCTCTAGGAACTTCCCTCACGGATTCTGTCGTCTTGGGATTTACAGGTTCCTCTTCATATACCTCTTCAAGCTGGCATCTTCTTGATTTCTTAAGTGCAGCTTCTTCATCAAAGGTCATGTCCGTACTGATTTCAATATGGCGGTGACTAGGTATGTAGATTCTGAAGGCCTTGGAGACCTCATAGTATCCCACAAATATTCCCTTCTTCCTGAAGGGTTCCAGCTTGTTTCTTTTCTCTTTCAGTATATGGATAAACACTAGACAGCTAAATATTTTGAGATGGCTTACCTCTAGGTTCTTTCCGGTGAGCATCCCTTCTGGTGTCTTGAGCCCAAGTGCACTATGGGGCAATCGATTTTGCACATAAACAATTGTGATTGCTGCTTCTGCCCATAAGCACATAGGAAGATCTCGATCTTCATAGCTTCCAGCATGGTTCTGTTCTTCCATTTAGCTACACCCTTTTGTTGGGGATCTTGATCCCAACATCCTTGCAGAAGTTCATGAGCTCTTCTAAGGTATATTTTCCTCCATTATTTAACATGAGTATCTTAATCTTCCTTACAGAAGGGTTCTCTTATCAAGGCTTTGAATTCCTTGATCTTGCTAAATACTTCAAATATATCCAGGTCTTTTACGAGAATAATCATTAACGAATGATACATAGTATAGATACCCATTATTTGAGGATGATGGCATTGGGCCACATACATATGAATGAATGAGTTCTAGGACTCCTTCTGCCTTGTTGTCCCTCCTCGAAAATGGGTTCTTGACGTTCTTCCCTTGTGCCCATCCATCGCATATGCCTTCATGGTCACCTTTCAGTTCTGGTAAACTTGTGATAGCTTTGCATATGTATGGTAGCTCCTTGTAGTTGATGTGAGCTAATCTTCTAGAGTTCACATGGATTCTTCAATAGTGTGGGTCATGACAGCTTCTAAGTGACCCACCCTCTTCTTTTTCACTGATGATTTCTTCATTAATGATCTCTCCTTTAGCACGTTGCCTTATGCATGTGACCTGGAGAAAGGTCAACAAAACAACAAGAAAGAATAATATCCTTCTTGATAATATAGAGAAATAGCACAAACAATCATCACAATGGCTCCTTTAGAGATATTACTTATAATTTAGCAAAGATTAAAGGTAAGGAATACAATACGAAATGAGTTCAACACTCTCTTAGTGTTGTGACCAAGCATTCTTCCATGGAAATCTGAAACTAACACACGAGGTTTCTCCTAGAGGAGGTGTTAGTCATATCAAACAAAGTATTCTCACATGTTATCAAGTATAATACTTTAAGATGATTGTTATCTCAACTAAAGTCATTAGATTGTCATGTGTACCTTTGAATCTTGATTAATCAAACCTGGAGCCTTGTCCTCAAGACTGAGTGCTTGCTTTTCTTCTAGGTCTCCTTCACTCAAGTCAGGAGTGCTTTCTTCAACCTATCTGTTGTATTAAGACAATATGCGATCTTGACAAAAGGTTAGGTTATAGGATAAGATCTATGATCAACTTTTAATCCTTCTAATGATTTGATCATAGCTTCAACATGCAACACTGATCAAGATAATTTCATAACAAATAGATGCATATTAGAATAATCACACATAGGTTGCATCATTCCTCTGAATGTGTTGGATCTTGAGATCCTTCTAGATCTATGGCAAAAGATCTCTTCTCCTGCAAATACTCTTTAGGGTTTAACCATTAACCATATGTGAGTACATACCTCGGATAGCATTTGTAGGTAGTGGCTCCATATGGTAGAAGTGGTAATCATTACCAAAAACTTCAAGAGTGATTGCAACTGGTTCTACGGCTATAACTGCAACTTAGGGTTTTATGACGAAACCCTAATTTTTAAACTTCGAATTTTGAAATTTTGATCCAAGGATAGATGCGTTGGGCTGAGGCGAGTTAGCTGGTGCAGTCGAAATTTTGAAAATCCAACTTTTACCCCCTCAAAATTGATCTGCGGATTTTTGGACTAGTGCTTTTGGTTTTCTGGTACTTCTGGTACTCTGGTACTTCTGGTACTTCTGGTACTCTGGTTTTCTGGTTTTCTGGTACTTTGTGAAACTAGGGTTTCACTTTTCAGGAGATCTAGCCACTAAAAAGGTGTGCTCTAAGTGCCAAAATGATCCTTGGGGGAGGGCACAACTTTCTAGGAGGTTAGGGAGCTGAAAATACTCACTTTTGCAAAACCCTAATTTTGGGGTACGGTAACAGTGACATTTTTCCTCTTGCAAATTGTGCTTCCTTCAGGTTGGCTCTGATACCATGTTAATGTTTATGCCATTATTATAGTTCTTTGCATTTCATAAGATAAGAGCATAATAAGAACAAGATCACTAAGAAATACACATTCACAAGAGACACAACATTTATCCCGGGAAACCCTCGAGGGGAAGAAAACCCAACAAAAACTTCCTTATCATAAATGCCTTATACATTGTTCAAGAGATAAATCAAGCCAATACAGAGAGTCCTCCCCAAGAGATGCGCCACTCTTCTTCTCCTCTCTCCAACTTCTAATTGCAGCTTTCCTCATAAGAGAATGAGCAAGTGTGTGTGTGTAAGAAGTGAGGTGCTAGCCTATTATTTATATCAACCTGGCATGTGTGAAAGGTCACCATCTGGCAGGGTTGACCTCTCACTCTGGGTGGGTAAACCCACCTTTAATTAATTCTGGGTCTTCCATTATAACTGCTAGGGACTTCTTATTCTGCCCTTTGTAATTGTCCGATGACTAATCCGCAAAAGGGGATTTGGTCCTTATACAATTACCGACATGATTAATCCTCAATGGGGATTAATCCAATAACAATAATAATAATAGTAGCACGATTAGTCCACAATGGGGATTTAATCCAATAACAAAATAATAATAATAATGCTCTTTATAGTTACAGTATTTCAATAGAAACCTTCTCTCATATTCATCTATGGTTGTACTTCCAAGCTTGTGTTCAAAGAACTCTTTCATTTTATTTTCATAGTATCTCTTGGTCAAGTACTTCTTTTCAAAATACTTCTTGAATTCTCTCCAAGTAACACTTTTCTCTACAATGTGTTGTACCTGCATAAGTTGATCCCGCCACATGGAAGCCTTTCCTTTGAGTTGATAGATAGTGATTCTACCTTCAACATGAGAAGAGTAATTATGCAATTGAAAATGCTTACTCATGCCTAGAAACCATGTTTCGACATCTCATCCACCCTAGATCTCTTATACCATCTGACAGGGGATAGACTTGAGTTGTTCCCTTCTCTCTTATGGGAATTCCTATGGGGATGATGGTGATGTATACTATCACCTTTTACCTCTCCCTTCTCCTCTAAAGATTTGTGACTCTCAGATCTACTTGAGTCACTCTCCGTGACTCTCATATGTACTTGAGTCACTCTCCTTAACCAATTTCTTCTCTATTTTTTTCAAACCTTCCAATAGCTTCATGTTGAAGTCATCTTGCTACTCTTTGGCTTTCATAAGCCTTTCATTATCAACTTTATGGTTTTGGACATCCTTATGCAAATTCTTAATGGTCTCAGCCATATTCATATCTTCATTCATTTCTTCTCCATGTTCGTTGGAGTTCATTCCTTCCATTCCCAAATGGACATCCATACCTTTTCTCTTCTTTGGATGACTATAATTCCCCTATGCCTCTTCCATTCCTACAGAATTTGCACTAGTCTGACCTGACCGAGTTATTTTTAATTATGAAAAACGTGTAGCCATTGAAACTAATCAGACTAACAAATCAACAATTCATGAGAATATGTACCATTTCGATTCAACATACAAATCAACATTATCACTCTCAGTTTCCTGGTGTTATCACCATGACAATTCTAGATAAGTCCCAAGTCTTGAGAACATTGACATGTAGTGCCTTCCAAGATACATTTGTGCAAGAAGGTGGTTTTTTCGAAACCACTTTCACCAAGATGTGGTATTATGTGTCTCAACAGGTCAAATCCACTACTCTTGGAGTGGGCGATGACTAGTCAGATCACCCTTCTTCATTCATTTAGTACTTCACATCCATGTGACGTCAGCTGAACACCGCCATGTAACGGAATCAAAAGTTAATCGTTCTAAATGGATTGGCTAAGTATGGAAACCCAACGCTCTTTGTACACAATTTGTCTGTGCTTCATAAATGGAGTTCTATAATTACCACTTTCCAAGTATGAAGATATCTTCATATACATAACCATGGTAATATTCAAGCTCCTCAACTTCCTGCTCTCTGTAAAGACACATTTCGTTATCCCCAACCCTGGATACATGGAAAAAGATAAGTCGAATGAAACTGGTTATTCGAGCAACATGCTAGGCTTTCCTATAAATAAGGAGGAAAGGGTCCTTGCGCACCTTCTAGAAACTAAGTGTCACAGAGAGCCAGTTATAGACTCGTGAATAGAAGTCAGGATGAATCCCACTATAAAGGATTTAGTCATCAACAGGCCAGTTGCTATGAAGAAAAGGAATAAGCAGCATAAGAAGGAGGAATCTACGGTTAAAGTGACCGAAAGTGTTGGAGAAAATAAACCAGTCTGGTTAGACTCCTCTTTAAAGGCAGAGATTGCTAAGATGAAGTAAGTCTTCAAATAAGATAAGCATGTCTCAGCAAATTTTGAACATCCAGTAGCGGAGGTAAAGAGTACAAGAGATGATAGGCATGTTCTTCAATGACCCTTTTTACAACATAGTAACTGTTGTCATCACCCTTTTGTAATTTTGTGATTAATATGATTATATAAATACAAAAATGGATTTTAGACTATTTTATTACAATTTCTATCTGGAGATGTTACGACTGTTGTTTTCTTTTATAATAAGTTTTTCTTGTAATATTATATTTTGTTTTCATCTATCTAAATCAGAAGAAATTTAAATTCATGATTCTTTTTAATTAATGTGTTAAGGTCCTAACCCGCACATAGGTAGATCAATGTATTCAGATGTAATAAAGGTCAATATTAATAAGGCCTTTCAATAAAATAGAATAAGGAAGATGTAAGAAGATCTAATAGAAGCTTCTGCTTCCAGAAGGATCTTCATGTAGATGCTTCTCTTAATAGACATATTTAGTATAAATTAGGGTCGAGGGTATGAGAACCCTAGCTTGGATATTATTGTAACAGAGAACTGCTCGATTGGAGGTTGCCCCCTCAAAGAGGCCTGTGAACATTGCTTTCTGAATCAAAGTGTTATTTCTATTGCTATTGTTATATCATTTCTATGTATTGTGAAGATTATGATGGATATTTTACTGTTATTCTGCCATTTCTAGCATTTTATTTTTGTTCTGCATATTTTATATATCTGGTATCTTGCAAGTGGTATCAGAGCACTTTCCTTGGCATAAACTATGGGTATTTTTTCCAGGGTAGAGACGTATTCCGACGTATTTAAGCCACAGAGATCTGTCATTACGTGCATAAACCCGCGGTTGAGGGATTCATACACACAGGAAATACAAGTGGTTCTTAAGCACACATCTGTTAGCCACCCTTGTAACCCCTGTTGGTACCCCTTCGAGTGGTAGTGCATTAGACAACACCTATGTACGAATCGACCTAGATTTCTTCAAGCCCTCTTTAGATAAACCTATTGGCCATTGGACTACTATAGTGTCACCGAGAATAACACTCGGGAAGATACTCTCTAGTACCTGGGTAGTCGGGTAGTACGGCTAAGGGTATGGTCTATCCTCCTTAGTTAGTGCCCTGAGATATTGGGCCGAGTACTACTATTGGACCCTACACATATATCAGAGAGCTATAGCACAGGGAAAACCCTTGTCTGTAGAGCCCTTTAATACCTAACCCTTGGGGAACATAAACATAAACATAAACAAATTACACCAGCAAGATCTATTACTGTGCATCTATGTTCGGGTTGCTAAGTAAATACACATTTCTCTCTGGTTTAGAATTTGGGGATTTTAGCACTGCAACATTCTTCAAACCAAAGTATAACCCCAAAACTGTAAAAAAATTTAATAATAATAAAAAAATTAGATTCATCTCTTCTCCCTTATCACATTCATCCATATCATGTTTCTGCAAAAAATTTATGACCCTGCCCGCTCCCTTTTCAGTTCACCCATCCTCATGGCCCATACTCGTAGCCAAGAACTAGAGTCTCGCTTCAACACCTTGCAATCTAGTTTCCTCGAGAACCAACAAGAAGTGAAACAACTTAGTGCTACTATTGCCTCCCATGATGCATCCATCAATACCACCATAAATGCATCCATAAATGTAGTTGTGTAGTCTGCAATGGCAGAAGTAAACATGAACTGACCACCCAGCTTGAATATTTCTTTGCATCACTCTGCACCAAACTCAAGATCCCTACTGATGACTCTTTTTCTGATGCACATAAAAATACTGAAGGTGAAACTTCTTCCCATTCCTTTCAACCCCAGCACTTTCAACGGGACATACGCCTCCCGTGGGTGGATGTAACCAAATTTGATGGCTCACACCCCACTAGTTGGGTCACCCAAATGGAACATTATTTCTCTCTCTATAACATTACAGATGACTTGGCCAAACTCCGGTATGGTGTTCTCCATATAGATCAAGAACGCTGGCAATGGTGGCAATGGAGAAAAACTTCCCTTCAAGGGTATATTGCTTGGACCCAGTTTGTGACTGAGCTTTATGAATGCTTTAACACTGATACCAACCATTTGGGTCGTTTGAAAAAATTGAACCAATCAGGCATAGTAGAAGACCTCATAGCTTCATTTGAGCGACTAGATTTTCGAACAGAGGGCATGAATGATGCTTTCTTTCAAGAGTGTTTTAGCCTCAAGGAGGAGATTCGGGCCCATGTCCTCATGGCTCGACCTACAACTTGGGTGGAGGCTACCAAAAAAGCTAAAGAAGCACAAAAAATTGTTTCCTGTCAAAACCATAAGCCTTCCTTTATCCCTCGCCCTAAACCAGTAAACCCCACTACTCCCTCCACCCCATTAAAAATCCAAAAATTGACCAGGGCTGAAATGGATCAACGCCAACTCAAAGGCCTCTGTTATAATTGTGATGACAAATATTTCTCACGCCACAAATGTAAGGAACAAAATCTTTTTATGGCCATCTCTAAGGATATTCTGAAAGAGGATGTTGACACTCCCCTTGTGCCCAATTCACTAGAAATCACTGACATAAACCCTCCCTCTGACCCTCCCGAAGTGGAACCAATCATTTCCCCCAATGCTCTCACTGGCTTCTCTGCCCCCCAAACCCTCAAGTTAATCGGTTACATCAAGCACCAAAAGGTCATCATTCTGGTTGATAGTGGAAACACCCACAATTTTATTCATCACCGCATTGCCCAAGAAACCCATTGCTACATCCATCCTGTCAGCAATTTCCAAATCATGATTGCCAATGGTGGTTCTATGAAATATGGCAGGCGCTGTGAAAATGTGCATCTCCAAATCAGTGACTACCACCTAAAATCCCATATGTTTTCTATTGACATGGGTGGCTGTGACATTGTGTTGGGTGCAGACTGGCTAAGGAATTCGGGTCCCATTCTCATGGATTTTTAGAATTTAACCATGCAATTCGACCAAGGAGGCCACCAATATAAATTTCAAGGCATCATTGTTGGTTCACCTGAGGTCATCAGTTCTCATCGCATGGAAAAACTGCTCAAAAAAGGTCATTCTGATGTCATTGCCCAACTCCATGCCATACAAGACACACAGACGCCACCAGTGCCCCAAGACATCCAAACCCTCCTTTCTAAACATCAAATGGTATTTTCCACTCCCCAAGGACTCCCTCCTTCCCATGGTGTCCATGATCATTCCATTCCCCTTGTCCCAGGAATCCTTCCCCCCAATATACGTCCATATCGCCACCCCTTTGCACAAAAAAATGAAATTGAAAAAATGGTCCAGGAACTCCTTATTGTTGGTGTCATCCATCCTAGTACGAGCCCTTACTCCTCTTCGGTCGTCATGGTACTGAAGAAAGAAGGTTATTGGAGAATGTGTCCTGACTTCCGTGCTCTCAACAAACTAACCATCAAAGACAAATTTCCCATTCCTGTCATTGATGACCTCCTAGATGAATTGAGTGGTGCCCAATTCTTTACCAAACTTGATCTTCGCTCGGGCTATCACCAGATACATATGAAAGAGGCCAACATTCCAAAGACCACCTTTTGCACTCATGAGGGTCACTATGAGTTTTTGGTCATGCCCTTTGGTTTGTGTAACCCCCCTCCACCTTCCAGAGCCTCATGAATCATGTCTTCCGCCCTTTTCTTCATCATTTTGTCTTAGTTTTCGTTGATGATATCATCATCTATAGAAAAACATGGAAAGACCATCCTACTCATATCGATCAAGTTCTCCACCTACTCTCTCAGCACCAACTTTTCCTGAAACAGTCCAAATGTTCTTTTGGTGCCTCAGAAGTAGAATACTTGGGTCATTTAGTGGGAAAGGACGACGTAAGGGTGTACCCAAAAAATATTGAATCTATGCAAGACTGGCCACACCCAAAGACTCACAAAATCTTGCGTGGATTTTTGGGCCTCATAGGGTATTATCGCAAGTTCATTATAAAATATGGAAAGATTGTAACACCTCTCACGAATCTCCTCAAAAAGAACTCTTTCACTTGGACTCCAGCAGCTGCTCAAGCTTTTCAAACCTTGAATATTTCCATGTGCACCACTCCGGTTCTGGCCCTTCCCGACTTCACAAAGACCTTTGTGTTGGAATTTGATGCCTTACGGAAAGGAATCAACATTGTCCTTATGCAAGAGGGTCGAGCTTTGGCCTTCACTAGCAAGTAACTGTCTTAAAAGAATCTAGGCAAACCCATTTATTCAAAAGAAATGTTGGTGATTCTGCATGCCGTTGATTTGTGGCTTCCGTATCTCTTGGGGCAATGCTTCCAAATTAAGACATACCATCAAAGCCTCAAGTATTTTCTGGAACAACGCATTTCCTCCCAGGAACAACAAAAATGGGTGACTAAGCTCTTTGGATATGATTATGAGATCATTTACAAGAAGGGAAAAGAAATGTCGTGGCAGATGCACTATCTTGGAAATATGAAGATGAAGGATTTTTTTTTTCTCTTTCCTTCATTGTACCCGATTAGCTCCAGGCTATGAGCCAAGAATGGCTTCAAGATCCCAAAAGTTCACATTTGATCCAACAACTACAGAACAAGGCTCCGGCTCCCCTAGGGTACTCCTGGCTCCATAATGAGCTTCGATACAAAGGCCTCTTGTATTTAAGTAAACAATCCAAGCTCAAATCCACGGTGATTTATGAGCTTCATGCCACACCCACAGTGGGGCACTCAGGGTTCACCAAAACATATGACCGAGTCAAACGTTCTTTTTTCTGGGATGGTATGAAACAATACATCTGTAAGTTTGTCGTTGAAGGTGAGGTGTGTCAATGCAACAAGGAAGAAACAGTCAAATATCCAGGCACCCTCCAACTGCTTCCGATTCCCCCAGCTATTTGGAAGGATATCTCTATGGACTTTATTACAGGCTTACCCAAATTGGGGAATAAATCAGTCATAATGGTGGTGGTGGATCGTCTTTCCAAGTATGATCATTTTTGCGCTCTTCCCCACCCATTTACTACATCCACGGTGGCTCAAATTTTCATGGAATAGGTCTTCAAGCCTCATGGCATGCCGCACTCTATTGTTTCTGATTGAGACCCAATTTTCATAAGGAATTTTTGGCAAGAGTTGTTTAAGCTACAAGGCACACAATTGCATCTCAGCTTAGCTTATCATCCCTAGACGGATGGTCAAACGGAAGTTCTCAACAAGTGTTTGGAAACATATCTGAGGTGCTTTGCCTATGAAAAACAACACCAATGGGCTCAATAGTCACCCCTCACCGAATCGTGGTACAACACTACATACCATACAACCACTCACATGACTCCTTTTGAAGTGGTATATGGATAGAAGCCACCTTCAATTCTATCATACTTACTGGGTACCTCGAAGGTCCAGGCAGTTGACCAAACACTTACAGCCCGAGAGGATATCCTTCATACCCTTAAAGATGTAACATCCCGCTCTAGTGCACTGAGAAAACTTATTCTTTGAGGACACTTGCTCGCAAGTGATCTGGACTTTTATATTAAAACATTTATCCTTGATTATGATGCGTTATGATAGATGACATGATGTTTTACTTCTTTGACATAGACATGTGCTATTGACTCAGTTTTATTGAGTGTGTAGGTTTTTGGACCTTGACAATGCAGAGGCATCAATGGAACCCCTTGGACTCCGGATTAAGTCAGGGAGTGTGCTATTTGGGTTGATTTATTTACTGTGATATTTCATTGATTTGATGATTGATGCGTACATGTTATGACATGATTGTTGATGATGCAGGCTGACAATAGCTTGCCGACCAGACTCACATAGGGAGTAAAGGGGCCACACATGATTTCCAAAGAGGTTGAGGGAGAGGGGTGGACAATAGCCCTGCCACAGCCTACTAGCACTCCCATCGTGGCTCGAACTATAGGTTAACGATTAACTAGTTTGAGAGGATCCACAATGCCATGAGGGAAGACTACGACAGTCGCTCACGATGATTCGAAGGGGTGTACAATAAGGTGGGGGACTCATTCCTTAGAGCCCTTAGTCTCCCACAAATTCACCTATCGGAGTGTTGACTTCAGGGGTTATAGATGTCTACCAATTAGTCAAGTTGGCGAGTGGCACCCTTAGAGCACGCGGTGCATCCTGAAGAGCACGTCGCACGAAAGAAACACAAGTTAGCGAGTGGCACCCTTGGAGCATGTGGTGCATCCTGAAGGGCACGTCATGCAAAAGAAACAACCAAGGCAAGCGGCACCCTTGGAGCACATGGTGCATCCTGAAGGGCATGTCACATTGATGTTGAGGAAGGAACAAACCTAGATGGACCTAAGACATTTAACACCTTAAGAAATCCTTAAAACGACTTCCCTAAATAATTGTCACCTAGTTCAGAATCTAAGTCCTAAGTCTAAAACTTCTCTAGGGTAGAAATTTAGTCTAACCTTCAGAAAAAGACCCTAAAAATAAAAATAAAAATTTAAACTAAAACCCACTTAAGTAATAGTTTAGTCTTCACAAAATTCTTGGGGTAAATGTAGAGAGTAAGAATTTAATTAAAACTAGTGGATTTAAAAATTGCAAAGAAGAAATTAATTATTTAACTTGTGGAAGTATAAAAAGATTTTAAATTAATAATAAAGGGAAAAGAGTAAAATAGCGCAACTGCTATTTTGGCTCTAATAAAAAGGGGAAAGAAGAGAATAATAATAATTTGGAAACTAAGTAATGGACGAAACATAATAAAGGAAAGTTGGGAACTTATGGTAAAAAGTGAGGTCAACATAGTAAGGAATTTGCAGTTAAGAACCTTCTAATTTGAGATAATTTAGCAACTTCTTTTTTTAGGGAAATTATTTAAAACATGTAAGGGGATCTAGGAAAACCTAGGAGGAAATTTAGTAGCAACTCTAGGTGGATGAGGGAAATGAGTCAATTAATAATTTAAAGAAAATAATAATTGGAGGAAGGAGAGGGATGGACGACACTTGTGCGAAGGAGAATATTTAGAATATTTTTATTAAAACTTAAATAAAAAGTGATTTAGGGAAAGTGTGAGGTTTGGACAACTCTATAAAAGAAAGGGAAGATGAGGAAGAAAGGGATGGGCTATTAGCGTAACCTCACGTTGTCGGATTACTGACTTGACTGATTGCTTGTGGGGAGTTGGGTTTTCCCAGCTCGGATAGGAGTGGTAGCTCAGTCTTGCGAGGTGAGCTAGGAGCTAGATGTACCATATGGATAGTGTGTGGTTCCTTTGTAGCTCGGGGGGCTAAGGGGGAAGCAGAGTACCCCTAGCAATTAGCTGGGAGGTACTAGTGAGGTCTCAACGGTTGGCGAGTGGGAGCGGCACAGAGCGCGTGGATGACTCTCGAAGCAGGTGAACAGACAAAGGTACGCCCCTTCGATTGAATGAAATATTGTGTAGGATGTATCATTTAGACTTGTATGTGTATTATTGTGGTTGTAGTTGGTTTTGTCGTGTCTGAAAATTCTTACGGCGGAAATTATATATCTGGATTTTGGGACTAAAACTCGTAAGTCTGAATCAATTTTTGGACATTTATGTTTAAATTGTTGGTCTAAATTGATACATATTTGAATCAATGGGTTGAGCGAATGCCATAGTGGTATTCACTTACCTCGAACAGTCCGGATGTATGACTCTCCTTGCCGTTTGAATGATGGAATTAAAACACAAAAAAAAAACTAAATACTCTTGTCTGTTTCAATTCCTGAAGATTGTATGCCGAAATTTATTGATTCTACATGTTTGCAACGCCTTTAGGGTATGATTCGATTGCTGCGCACTTTAAGTTCAAATGGGTACAATGAAATTTAGGTAATGAAGTTTCATTAGAATTTGGTAATCAGAACTAGCCCTAATGCCTTTGTTAATTGAGTTACTTGCCTCCGTTGTTTGCCAGATAATAATTTTTTTTTGCTGTCACTTACATCTACAATTGAAGTTATTTACCTCTATTTTCAAACAGATGGGAAAAAAAAATTGATTTCGTTCTTTGATGGGTGAATGGAAAATTTGTCTTGTTCCCTTTCATCACTGGCAGTTTCCTTGTAAAAATTTTGTTCCTGGCCTTCTCAACTATGATTTTAATTCTGAGATTTCATCTCTGAAGTGGTTCTGGCAAATTGCCTGGTAAATTGGTTATTGAAGATAACTCTTATGGAAATTTCATTTTGTGTTTGGATACAATGATTTTTGTTTCTTAAAAACATGCCCTTTGTGTGCACCGTTCAAATCTATGTGTGCACTGGTAGATATTTATCTCACATGGACTGTTAAATGAATAAAGACAAAAGACCCTTGTTTAGTCAAAGTGGGTACCATTACCAACTCTCCTATCCTAACTTGTATTGTATTTCAAATTTCTGTATCGATACAAGGACTTTTAAATTGCTATGGTCGCTTGATGTCGACGTTATTCTTGATTGGCGTGTTGGTTGACTGCATTTTTAATGAAATAAAGCTCTGTGTTTTGTTTGTAATCCCTGCGTTGGGTGTTTTACATCCTCTGCAATTTGGCAGAGGTTTTCCCCACCAGTTTCGGCCACTAAATCTACGTGTTGGTGTTTAATTCTCTGTGTTTGGGTGTTTGATTCTGTGCGTGCGTTAATTCTGCATGTTGGTGTTTAATTCTCTGTGTTGGGTGTTTAATTATGTGCGTGCGTGAATTCTACGTGTTGGTGTTCAATTCTCTACGTGTGGGTGTTTAATTCTGTGTGTTTTGGGAGGGGGGAATATACCCACACATTTTTTTTTAACCACTCCAGTCTATGCATTCTGGTGAAAACATATCTCTGCCAGTCATGGCAAAGTGGTAACCTATCGGCCTGCAAATTTCTAATTTAAGAATTGTATTCAATTACCTCTGCCCGAGTGTAATTACAGCTGTGAAAGAATTTCCTCTGACAGTCGTGAGCTACCTCCCCTAACCTTCACCTTGACCTGGAAAATTTTTAACTACATATCTTTATATGGTAATTTTATATCCTTATAGGAATTATTATTATTGGTAGTGAAACTGTTAGTAATATAATTTATATCCTGGCAATTTTTAATTAGATATGTTTAAATGGTAATGAAACTGTTAAGTTTTGATTAGTATAGTTAGATTCATAAGGTGTTGTCTCTATTATTATTAGTGGAATGAGAATTTTGGGCAAGGATTGTTGAGATGTACACAAATCTCTTCTTGGGACATGGTCATATACCTACTTGATTATTAGCTATCAACCTTAAAACAAACACTCATAGCACCCATTAATATTTAAGGCAAGATGAATTAAACAGTATCTCGATGCCCGATTTGTAATTTAAAATGGCCCCATGAGTTGGTTTAAAGACTAAATTAGATTTTACTATAATTTCATTATGTACCTTAGACATGCAAGGTTGGGCTTGCATTGGAGGTCAGAATAGACTGAGTTAATTGCCTTACTGGTTGTTTAGTTGTCATTGTCTTGTAAGGAGATTCTTTTTATTGCAAAGTGATGGTAATTTAAAATATAACGGGTTGTCGTTTCATGGTAATGATATTATAGTTCCATTGTTGATGATAACAATTAAAGTGTATAGTTATTATTAGTTAAATTGCAATGCTATCGTAATATTAAAGTACGGTAATGATTTCTTTTTATTATTAATTCATTGCCAAGGTTATGGTAATATAAATGTAATGTTGATTTATTTATGGTAAAATTATGGTAACTTCATTACATTGATAGCATACCAGGAGTAATGTGATTGGTGATCGATTTTTTAGTTGCAAGGTTATTATAACATAAGATGTGAGGTTGTTAAGATAATGTTATTGTAATTTTATGGTATATGTAATATATAGGATGTATTGAGATTTTTAATTAATTTCAGGGTTATTACTATAATTGGAATTGTCCAAACTCACTGTTGTATGATATCAGACTCTTTGATTTGATAAAGCTAGTCACTCTGTATATAATTCTGTGTGTGTGATTATTTTTTGTGTAAAGAATCCAGTGTCGTATCAAGAGTCTCGGGCCCTTTAAAGGTAGGGTTTCCACACTTGCGACATACCTCTAAGGTTGTATCAGTAGTATCAGGCTCTTTCAAGGTATATTTCCTACCATTGCGACCTCCTGACAGAGATTACTAGTTTCTGCCTGAGCAGTCGGCTAGGAGCCTATCTGACATTCTCTCTCTCTGGAGCAGAGAACTAAGATTAAACGCTCTGCTTTCCTGTGCTGAAATAGTAAAATCTACTACTACGGATTCTTCCATCTGTGTTCGTACTGTACATAACATAGTATGTCGTTTAATGCTTGCAGTTACTTGTTGTGTGCCTTATGTCTTCTTGTTGTGATCATCATGGTTGCGTCTTGTTAGTCGTCGGGTGGCAATGTAGAGTCAAGTGTGTCTATTTCCTTTTTACAAGCGCACACACACCTTAAACAAAAAAAAATAAAAATTGCACATGTTATCAGAGTTGTTGTCATAACGAGGAGGCTGTTACATATGGTATTAGAGCGGGTTCGACTCACGACCTGGGATTCGCTATGACTTTCGTGACATGATTTGATTTGATTATACTGTTGCTGATCAAGTGGATTGTGTGCATGAAGGTAACCATGGTTAGAGGATTCCGTGGAGGTAGACGATAGGGTGTTAGGGGAGGAGGCATGACGCCTCCAGTAGCATCCATGCCTAAGGGGTCTAACCCCCGGGGAGACGAGCAGGTTCTCGAATAGAAGTAGATAGCAGTTGGCGCTATGGTCGGGATGATGCGATCTTTTCAGTGCATGTTCGAGGCACTGATCAGCCACTTGGATAGAGATGAGGCCAGGGTGTCAACACCTGCTGAGGTTTCACTATGCACAACGATCGTTACTGGTGGCATTCACCGTAAACTCGAGAAGGTTAAATTTCCCAAGTTCTTTGGTGCCCCAGATGGAACTGCCTCCAAGGCATGGTTGGATAATATGGTGATGTGCTTCACACTTCACAATTATACCTCCAACATGAAGGTCTGCATGGCGGTATTTCAACTGAAGGGAAGTGCTCTTCTATGGTGGAAGACGCTACCAAGGGTGTTGGACATGTGGGGAGCCACACTACCAGTGCAACTATCCTGTGGAGAGGAACAGAGTGTCCAGATCAGTCAGACCCACTACAATGGGAGATATGGGCAAGGCCCATTGGATTCATGCAACGGTGAATAACCGCTAGGCAAAGCACCAGTCAACTGTGCTCGAGATGACAGGTACTGTCACTGACCAGACCCTTTGTATTTTGATAGACCCAGGTGCTACTGAGAGTTTCATTTCTGGTGCAGCGCTAAGAAGGATTAAGGTAAAGGTAGTAAAACATAATGATTTCAACTTCGTAGAGATGGCTTCGGGAGCCAAACAGAAGGTTGTAGGAAAGGTGACAGGATGTGCCCTTAACCTGGGAAAGTTTGTCATGAGGGTCAACTTGTACATCACGATCTTAGGATCTTATGACATCATGATTGGTATGGATTGGTTGGAATCGCATGAAGCAATACTCAACTGTAAGACAAAATGGTTGATCTTGATCGATGATGAGGGATAGAGACATGTGATTGTACAATGGAACCAGGGGGTTTCCCAGAGGTTCATCTCTTCCTTACAGTTACGGAAGAGTATGCGCAAGGGGTGCAAGATTTATGTGATCCTTGTGCGAAAGGTCTAGAACACCTTCTGGTGGTGAGAGAGTTTGCGGATGTATTTCCAGAGGAGTTACCTGGGATGTCGCGGGAGAGAGAATTGGAGCTTACCATAGACCTGAAACCAGGGACCAAACCGATAGCAAGAATGCCTTATCAGATGTCGACCCCGGAGTTGCAAGAGTTGAAAATGCAACTGAAGGAATTTTTGGACCTGGGACTGATACGTCCTACTGTGTCACTGTGGGGAGCACCTGTTATTTTCACATGAAATAAGGACAGATCTTGGAGGCTTTGCATTGACTACCATCAATTGATTAAGGCTATGATCAAGAATCAGTATCCCTTACCAAGAATTGATGATCTGTTCGATCAAATGAAGGGTGCGATGATGTTCTCCAAGATCGATTTGTGATCAAGGTATCACCAGTTGTGGATCAAGGAGGATGACATCCCTAAGACCACCTTTAAGATGAGATTTGAACATTACGAGTTTACTATTTTTCCATTCGGACTGACAAACTCCCCAGGAGTATTTATGACTTAGATGAATGGGGTGTTCCGCGAGTACTTGGACAAGTTCATCCAAGTATTCATTGATGACATTTTGATCTACTATCAGACGATGGAGGATCATGACAAGCACTTGTGCCTGGTACTACAGTGTCTGCGAAAGCACAAACTGTATGGGAAATTGTCAAAATGCTCTTTCTATCAATCGAGGATTCACTACTTAGGGCATGTCATTTCCGGCAAAGGTATCATTGTGGATCCAACCAAGGTTGAGGCTAGTATGGAATGGCCTGCACCGATGAATGTCACAGAAATGTGTAGATTTATGGGTTTAGCAGGATACTATCGACGATTTGTCGAGGGATTTTCATAGATAACAAATCCGATCACGGAATTGCAGAAGAAAAGAAAGAAGTTTGTTTGGACCAAGAAATGCGTAGAAGCATTTCAAAGGCTTAAATAGTTGTTGACCACGACACCGATACTAAAGGTCCCCAACATGGATGCAGACTTCTTGGTATGCACAAACGCATCCCAGGAAGGTTTAGGTGGAGTCTTGATGCAAGACGGATGAGTGATTGCTTACATTTCGAGGAAACTAAGAAGGCATGAAGAGAACTATGCGATGCACGATTTGGAGTTATTAGCCATCGTTTATGCCTTGAAGGTTTGGATACACTACCTTGTTGGTCAAAAATTTGAATTAAAGACTAATCATTTTGGACTACAACACATTTTTACACAAAGCGACCTGAACGCGCAACAACGGCGTTGGTCGGAATTTCTTAGCGAGTATGACTTTGAGATCACTTACATAAAGGGAACAATGAACCTAGTGGCGGATGCTTTGAGTCGAAAGCTGCGCATCTTTTTGGTGTTGCCTCTTCAGACATATCTACGTGAGAAGATTCTCACTTTACAGCGTGATGATGATTGGTACAAAGTGGTCGACGGTTTTATTGGACAAAACACCATGATGGTACCACACTACGAGGGATTTTCATTTGATAGCGATGGGTTATTGAGGTTTAGAAGTCGGATTTACATATAACCAAACGACCGGTTAAGGATGTTGATCCTGAGCGAGGCACATAGAGCATTTTACATGGCTCACCCAGGAGTTATGAAGATGAGGGCAAACCTTAAACCCTTATTCTTCTGGAAGGGAATGAAGGCCGACATAGTCAACTTTGTGGCAAGATGTCTAAAGTGTCAATAGGTAAAGGATGAACATAGACACTCGACAGGATTACTTCAACCACATGCCATTCCGGAATCGAAATGGGAAGTTATTTCGATGGATTTTATTGTTGGATTGCCACTGATGGCAAGGAGACATGACTCGATTTTTGTAGTAGTAGACACTTTGATGAAGAGTGATCTGTGTGTATGACATATCAGGCACCTGAAATAGCTAGAGTTTTCATTAGTGAGAATGTGAGGTTGCATGGCATGCCTAAGAGGATTATATCTGATCAAGGATCGGTGTTTACGAGACGATTTTGGATGATTTTCCAAGAGGCCTTGGGAACTCAACTTAACTTTAGTACTGTGTATCACCTAGAGACTGACAGATAGATATAACGAACAAACCAAACCTTGGAAGACATGTTGCGCATGTATGTGATGGACCAACAAAAGTGTTGAGAAGAATTCTTGCCTCTAGTAGAGTTCTCTTACAACAACAGTTACTAGAGCACCATTAAGATGGCGCCTTTTGAGTTTTTGTACGGGCGACTGTGTCGGATGCCTTTGAGTTGGGATCGACTTGAGGATAGGGTCCGGGTGGGACCAAAAGTGATCCAAGAAATGGAATACCAAATGCAAACCATAAGACAAAGGATTAAAGAAGCACAGGATCGACAGAAGAGTTATGCCTATGTGCACCGAGTCGACCGTAGCTACGAGGTCGATGATCCAGTCTTCTTGTGGGTTAAACCACATAAGAGTTCAATCAAGGTTTGGAAGGGAGCTAAAATCTCTCCTAGGTTTGTGGGACCTTTCAAGATTGTGGAGAGAAAGGGGCCCATGGCCTATCGACTAGCCTTGCCTAATTCTTGAGGTGTATGCATGATGTTTTTCATGTATCTATTGTGAGACATTATATTAGTGATCCTACACATGTGATTGACATGAGTTCCTTGCAGGTACCGGATGAGGGAGTAATCATGGCTAAGCCGGTCCGCATCTTAGATCATCGCATTTGATAATTACGATGTCGAATGGTAGATCAGGTCAAGGTCCAGTGGGACAGATATAGTTCGCACTCAGCGACCTGGGAGGATGCATATGATATGCGCCAACAATTTCCATTTTTGTTTGACAGATGCACTTATGATACTGTCATACATTTATTTTGGCATTTGTACTGAGAAACTTCGGGATGAATTTTAGACCAATAGAGGGTGTATATAACATCCCACTCTGGAGCACTAAGAAAACTTATTCTTTGAGGACACTTGCTCGCAAGTGATCTGGAATTTTATATTAAAACATTTATCATTGATTATGATGTGTTATGATAGATGACATGATGTTTTACTTCTTTGACATAGATAGGTGCTATTGTCTCAGTTTTATTGATGCAGGAGCATCTCTCCACATCAGCCAACCAGCCAGCCAACCACGCCAGCAAATTCAAATCACACGCTAAGAGGGAGGCGCAACCTCATTTAAAATCTAAATTCAATGTAATTAAATGTTGTAGGCTGGTGAGCCATAGAAGCCGTGCCTTTGTGCAGGCATTAGGTAGATCAACTTTAATGCTATATCGGCTGAGATCTAGATCCAGATGTTGGACTAGAAAACCATTTATTGTAATTGAATAGAGTAGGTAGATTTGGAGGGAAGCGCTCGATGATCCCCTCAGGTAAAAGATATTTTCAGATCTCATTTTGGTAGTTAGAAGATATAAGAGGTTGGGTTGAGGAGAGCCAGAGAGAGATCGAGAACACCTTGTACAAACAAACATTTTCCATTTTAATATAATACAGAAGTATTTTTTTCTGCACATGTTCTGTGTTATATGGATGTTGGTGTGTGTTCTTTCATATGCTGTGAATGTATGTGTGTTAGATTTTCATTTGCAGGGAGTTTGTGTGATTTCAGGTGAAGGTCTTTGAGGCCTCATACAAGGAGGGTGTGACAGAATGCTATGGGTTCTAAGAGCCATGCATAGAGGTTGCACTTCTGAACACTGCAGGGTTCAGACAAAGGCGTGCTGAGGCACAAGAGATGAAATCAACAACTTAGGAGGAACACCTTTGAGGTTGCTAAACACCTCAGGAGGCAAGGCTGTGTGGGAGAAGAAACAGTTGCAAACAAAATATCTTAGGAGTTTTGTAAGGCTCTGTCAAGTGGGCATTGAGCACGGGCACAAGGTACAGTTGGAGGAACTCTATTGTGATTTCAGACAGAATCATAGAGGATTTTGTGAATCCCTGCCAGGTGGGCATTGAGCTAGCGCAAGGAGTGCACAAAGGAAGACTTCTGTTGAGAATTTCAAGAAGAAGAGATAGAATCACTAAATATTCTGAGAGCTCTGCCAGGTGGGTGTTGAGCAGGTGCATAGGTGCACAGAAGAAGAAGATAGAACTGTTGAACGTTCTGTGAAAGGTAAACTCTGCCAGGTGGGCATTGAGACTGTGTGCAAGTAGGCACAGGAGAAGAGAACCCTTTGAGTTCTGGAGCTAGAGGAAGTATTCACTGAAGGATCTTCACTGGGTTGTTGAACACCCAAAAAGACTCAGCAAGTGGTTGCTTGAGCAGAGACACTGCCAAGAATACATTACATTTTCCATTTGTGGGAGAAAGGAACAAGGATGAATTCCTGTGGAGGTCGAAGCTATAGGAGAAGCTCGGGACAGATAGCACTTTGCGGGCGATGATTTTGCAGAGGCATAGAGGTCAAAAGAGTCCTTTAAGGATTTGAAGGAAGAAATCTTAGGAGGAGTTAGCATTTTCATACGCGCAGCGAAGTCCCAAGAGGAAAGGAATTCATAGAGGAAGAGAAGCCAAAGGCCGAGGCCTTTGAGAAAAATTGAATTTATCCCAAGATTGGGAAGAAAGTGCATAAGCTCAGGAGGGAGCAATAACAACCGTCAGATCTGGAGCAGATACCTCTCAGCCATTGGATTGGATAGGAGCTACATGAGGTGTAGCTATCGGGATATCAGCACTCAAGAAATCGAAGTTCTCGAGATCATAAAAGTTGGGACATCAGAAATCCCGAATCAGTGAAAGAATATGAGCCATCTGTCTGAGGAGAGGACACGTGTTGCGTGATCGTCCATCCCAGAGATCCAGACACTAGGCATCGGGATATCAGGGCTCGGGTTATTGGAGATCCTTAGGTCGAAAGGAATGGGACATTAACAGTCTCGAAATCTCGAGAGGAGATCAGGACCATTCGTTTGAGGTAGGATGCATGGTAGCGAATTGAGCACCATTAGGGAAAGCTCGATAGGAGGCTTCATCAGAGAATCGGGATTCAGAGATTCATGAGTCCCATGAATATCTACAGCTGGAGTTGTGATATCACGAAATGCAATACTCCGACAGGCAGAGAATAGTGTGGGGCCACAGAGGAGTCAGCGAGGAGGACAGGTGGCATCCCACATCGGGTATCAGGATATCGTGGATCTCATGAGTGAAATGTTCATGCACTTCAGTTTCACAAAGTCCAAAACCCCGATAGGGTAAAGGACCGTTGAAAGGTCAAGGCCGTGAGTGTGATCGGAGGATAGGCGTATCGGGGATCGGGATATCAGATATCCCGTGCACAAGGTGTTTATGCATTTCAGAATCACGAAGTTCGAAACCCCGACAAGGAGGAAGGAGCCATAGTGGGGGCCAACTGTCAGCAGATCATAGAAGGAAGAAAGCGTCGTTTGAGGGGCCAGCTGTCAGCAAACTAGAGAGTCAAGATTCGAGGAATCGGGAATCCCATGGGAAAATGTTTTGCAGCAGTTGAAACCCCGTAGACCTGACAAGGGTAAGACTGTGGTCACGGGGATAGTGATCATATTGGCCACGAGCCTAGCCGAGGGAGCTAGCGCATCGGGATTCAAGGAATCCCGAGTTCTGTGGGTATGTGCATCTGGACATTAGAAAGTATGAAGCCCCAATGAGGATTATGACTACGGTCATATAAGGGAAGGTCACGTGGACCAGGAACTTAGCCTGGAGGGCTAATGGGAAAAGAACTCATCGGGAAATTGAAATCCAAAAAACTGATAGAAAGAAGATAAGGTTGTGGTCTTGTGAGTAGGGTTGTGTGGACCAGGGCATAGCCAGGAGGGGCTAAGGTCGGAAGAGAACTCATCAGTGATCAGGGAATCGAGAGGATAGTGACTCTCGACATCAAGAAGCACAAAACTGTGAACCCCGAAACTAAGTTGGAGACAACCACGGTTAGGTGTAGAAGGTCGTGAGAGGGAAGAAAGGACCTGTGGATCAGGTTTTGAAGAGAGATTCCATGGAGGAATCCAAAGAGCCACTCGGGCTCAAAAGGTGAACTTTGAATGATCCTTAAATATTAGGAGGTCAGGCGCAGAGACCCTGCGGGGTATGTAGGAGCATTCCTCGTGCCATCATTTATTGAGTGTGCAGGGTTTTTGACGTTGACGATGTAGAAGCATCAATGGAACCTCTTGGACTCTGGATTGAGTCAGGGAGTGTTCTATTTGGGTTGATTTATTTACTGTGATATTTCATTGATTTCATGATTGATGTGGACATGTTCTGACACGATTATTGATGATGCAGGATGATGATAGCTTGCCGACCAGAATCACATATGGATTAAAGGGGCCATAGATGATTTCTAGAGAGGTTGAGGGAAAGGGGTGGACAGCAGCCCTGCCACAGCCTACTAGCACTCTCGCCATGGCTCGAACTGTAGGTTAATGATTACCTAGTTCGAGAGGATCCACGATGCCGTGAGGGCAGACTGTGACAGTCGCTCACGATGATTCTAAAGGGCATGCAATAAGGTGAGGACCTTATTCCTTAGAGCCCTTAATCTCCCACAAGTTCACCTAGTGGAGTGTTGACTCCAGGGGTTATATATGTCTACCAATCAGTCAAGTTGGCAAGTGGCACCCTTGGAGCACGGGGTGCATCCTGAAGGGCATGTCACACGAAAGAAACACAAGTTAGCAAGTGGCACGCTTGGAGCATGTGGTGCATCCTAAAGGGCACGTCGCGCAAAAGAAACAATTGAGGTGAGTGGCACCCTTGGAGCACGTGGTGCGTCTTGAAGGGCACGTCGCATTTATGTTGAGGAAGGAACAAACCTAGATGGCCTTAAGATATTTAACACCTTAATAAATTCTTAAAACGACTTCCCTAAATAATTGTCGCCCAGCTCATAATCTAAGTCCTAAATCTAAAACTTCTCTAGGGTAAAAAATTAGTCTAACCTTAAGAAAAAGACCCTAAAAATAAAAATAAAAATTAAAACTAAAACCCACTTAAGTAATAGTTTAGTCTTCATAAAATTCTAGGGGTAAATGAAGAGAGTAAGAATTTAATTAAAACTAGTGGATTTAAAAATTGCAAAGAAGAAATTAATTATTTAACTTGTGGAAGTATAAAAAGATTTTAAATTAATAATAAAGGGAAAAGAATAAAATAGCGCAACTACCATTTTGGCTCTAAAAAAAAGGGGAAAGAAGGGAATAATAAGAATTAGGAATCTAAGTAATGGAGGAAACATAATAAAGGAAAGTTGGGAACTTATGGTAAAAAGTGAGGTCAACATAGTAAGGCATCTGCAATTAAGAACCTTCTAATTTGAGCTAATTTAGCAACTTATTTTTTTAGGGAAATTATTTAAAACATGTAAGGGGATCTAGGAACACCTAGGAGGAAATTTAGGAGCAACTCTAGATGGGTGAGGGAAATGAGTCAATTAATAATTTAAAGAAAATAATTATTGGAGGAAGGAGGGGGATGGATGAGACTTGTGTGAAGGAGAATATTTAGAATATTTTTATTAAAACTTAAATTAAAAGTGATTTAGGGAAAGTGTGAGGTTTGGGTAACTATATAAAAGAAAGGGAAGATGAGGAAGAAAGGGATGGGCTATTAGCATAACGTCACACTGCCGGATTACTGGCCTGACTGATTGGTTGTGGGGAGTTGGGTTTTCCTAGCTCAGATAGGAGTGGTAGCTCGACCTTCCAAGGTGATCTGGGAGCTAGACGTACCATCTGGATAGTGTGTGGCCCATTTGTGGCTCAGGGGGCTAAGGGGGAAGTAGAGTACCCCTAGCGATTGGCTGGGAGGTACCGATGAGGTCTCGATGGTCGGCGAGAGGGAGTGGCACGGAGTGCGTGAATGACTCTCGGAGAAGGCAAACAGGCAAAGGTACGCCCCTTCGGTTGAATGATAGATTGTGTAGGATTTATAATTTAGACTTGTATGTGTATTGTTGTGGTTGTAGTTGGTTTTGCTGTGTTTGAAAATTCTTACGGCGGAAATTATAGATCTGGATCTTGGGACTAAAACTTGTAAGTCTGAATCGATTTCTGGACATTTATGTTTAAATTATTGGTCTAAATTGATACATATTTGAATCAATGGGTTGAGAGAATGCCATAGTGGTATTAACTTACCCCGAACAGTCTGGATGCATGACTTCCCTTTCCATTTGAATGCTGGCATTAAAACACACAAAAAAAACTAAATACTCTTGTCTGTTTCAATTCCTTAAGATTGTATGCCAAAATTTATTGAGTCTACATGTATGCAACGCCTTTAGGGTCTAATTCGATTGCTGTGCACTTTAAGTTCAAATGAGTACAGTCAAATTTAGGTAATGAAGTTTCATTAGAATTTGGCAATGAATCTTGAATTGGAATTTTTATGCTCTAAGATTTTCTTATTATAGTTTATAATCAGAGCTAGCCCTAATGCCTTTGTTAATTGAGTTACTTGCCTTCGTTGTTTGCGAGATAATAATTTTTTTTTGCTGTCACTTACATCTGCAATTGAATTTATTTACCTCTGTTTTCAAATAGATGAAAAAAAAAAATTTAATTTCGTTGTTTGATGGGTGAATGGCGAATTTGTCTTGCTCCCTTTCATCACTAGCAATTTCCTTGTAAAAATTTCATTCCTGGCCTTCTCAACCGTGAGTTAAATTCTGAGATTTCATCTCTGAAGTGGTTTTGGCAAATTGCCTGGTAAATTGGTTGCTGAAGATAACTCTTCTGGAAATTTCGTTTTGTGTTTGGATACAATGATTTTTGTTTCTGAAAAACGTGCCCTCTGTGTGCACCGTTCAAATCTATGTGTGCACTGGTAGATATTCATCTCACATGGACTGTTAAATGAATAAATACAAAAGACCCTTGTTCAGTCCAAGTGGGTACCTTTACCAACTCTCGCATCCTAACTTGTATTGCATTTCGAATTTCTATATCGATACAAGGATTTTTAAATTGCTATGGCCACTTGATGTCCACGTTCTTCTTGATTGGCGTTTTGGTTGACTTCATTTTTACTGAAATGAAGCTTTGTGTTTTTTTTGTAATCCCTGTGTTGGGTGTTTTACATCCTCTGCGATTTGGCAGAGGTTTTCCCCACCAGTTTCAGCCACTAAATCTGTGTGTTGGTGTTTAATTCTCTACGTTTGGGTGTTTGATTCTATGCATGCATTAATTCTACGTGTTGGTGTTTAATTATCTACGTTGGTTGTTTAATTCTGTGCATGCGTGAATTTTGCATGTTGGTGTTCAATTCTCTACGTGTGGGTGCTTAATTTTGTGCATTTTTGGAGGGGGGAAGATACCCACGCATTTTTTTTTAACCACTCCAGTCTATGCATTCTGGGGAAAACATATCTCTGCCAATCATGGCAAAGTGGTAACCTATGGCCCTGCAAATTTCTAATTTAAGAATCGTATTCAATTACCTCTGCCCAAGTGTAATTATGGCTATTAAAGGATTTCCTCTGACAGCTGTGAGCTACCTCTCATTACCTTCACCCTGACCTGGCAAATTTTTAACTACATATATTTATATGGTAATTTTATATCCTTATAGGAATTATTATTATTCGTAGTGAAACTGTTAGTAATATAATTTATATCCTGGCAATTTTTAATTAGATATATTTAAATGGTAATGAAACTATTAAGTTTTGATTAGTAGAGTTAGAGTCATAAGGTGTTTTATCTATTATTATTAGTGGAATGAGAATTTTGGGCAAGGATTGTTGAGATGTACATAATTCTCTTCTTGGGACATGGTCATATACCTACTTGATTATTAGCTATCAACCTTAAAACAAACACTCATAGAAACCATTAATATTTAAGGCAAGATGAATTAAACAGTATCTCGATGCCCAGTTTGTAATTTAAAATGGCTCCATGAGTTGGTTTAAAGACTAAATTAGATTTTACTATAATGTCATTATGTACCTTATACATGCAAGGTTGGGCTTGCATTGTAGGTCAAAATAGACTGAGTTAATTGCCTTACTGGTTGTTTAGTTGTCATTGTCTTGTAAGGAGATTCTTTTTATTGCAAAGTGATGGTAATTTAAAATATAATGGGTTGTCGTTTCATGGAAAAGATATTATAGTTCCATTGTTGATGATAACAATTAAAGTGTAAAGTTATTATTAGTTAAATTGCAATGCTATCGTAATATTAAAGTACAATAATGATTTCTTTTTATTATTAATTCATTAGGAAGGTTATGGTAATATAAATGTAATGTTGATTTATTTATGGTAAAGTTATTGTAACTACATTGCATTGGTAGCATACCAGGAGTAATGTGATTGGTGATTGATGTTTTAGTTGCAAGGTTATTATAATATAAGATGTGAGGTTGTTAAGATAATGTTATTGTAATTTTATGGTATATGTAACATATAGGATGTATTGAAATTGTTAATTGGGTTAGTACTATAATTGGAATTGTCGAAACTCACAGTTGTATGATATCAGACTCTTCAATTTGATAAAGCTAGTCGCTCTATATATAAGTCTGTGTGTGTGATTATTTTCTGTGTAAAGAATTCAGTGCCGTATCAAGAGTCTCAGGCCATTTAAAGGCAGGGTTTCCACTCTTGCGACACACCTCTAAGGTCGTATCAGTAGTCTCGGGCTCTTTCAAGGCAGAGTTCCCACCACTGTGACCTCCTGATAGAGATTACTAGTTTCTACCTGAGCAGTTGGCCAGGAGCCTATCTGACATTCTCTCTCTCTGAAGAAAAGCACTAAGATTAAACGCCTTGCTTTCCTGTGCAAAAATAGTAAAATCTACTACTACGGATTCTTCCATCTGTGTTCGTACTGTACATAACACAGTATGTCATTTAATGCTTGTAGTTACTTGTTGTGTGCCTTATGTATTCTTGTTGTGATCATCGTGGTTGTGTCTTGTTATTCGTCGGGTGGCGATGTAGAGTCAAGTGTGTCTATTTCTTTTTTACACACGTGGACACACCTTAAACCAAAAAAAAAAATTGCACCTGTTATCATAGTTTTTGTCATAACGAGGAGGTTGTTACAAAAGAGAACTTGGTCATGGAACATAATAGAATGAAGAAGCAAGCAAATCAAGGTCACTCTGAACATCAATTTGTAGAAGGGGATCAGGTGTTTATGAGACTACAACCATATAAGCAAACTTCCCTCAAGTTCGAGCATTGTCAGAAGCTAGCACCCAAATTTTATGGCCCTTACACAGTTCTCAAGCATGTGGGACAAGTCACATATCAGTTAGCTCTGCCCAGTCAGTTGAAGCTACATCCTGTTTTTCATGTTTCATGCTTGAAGAAGGTGATTGGAACTGGGTGCCAAATTCAAACCAACCTTCCAGGGTTAGCTGAAGAAGGATCCATTTGGCTACAACCATAAGCAGTTTTGGACCAGCATGAGCATCACCTGCGTCAGAGAACCATCAAGGATGTGCGAGTATAGTGGAAATATATGACTCCAACAGATGCCACTTGGGAACCAACTACCATTCTGCAACAATTTTCACATCTCAAGCCTTGAGGACAAGGTTGTTTTTAAGGGGGCGGACATGTTAAGGTCCTAACCCACACATAGGTAGATCAATGTATTCAAATGTAATAAAGTTCAATATTAATAAGGCCTTTCAATAAAACAGAATATGGCAGATATAAGAAGACCTAATAGAATCTTTCTCTTCTAGAAGGATCTTCCTCTATATGCTTCTCTTAATAGACATATTTAGTATAAATAAGGGTTGAGTGTATGAGAACCCTACCTTGGAGATTATTGTAACAGAGATCTGCTCAATTGGAGGTTTCCCCCTCAAAGAGGCCTGTGAAGATTGCTTTCTAAATCAAAGTGCTATTTCTATTGCTATTGTTATATCATTTCTATGTACTGTGAAGATTATGTTGGATATTTTACTGTTATTCTGCCATTTCTAGCATTTTATTTCTGTTCTGCATATTTTATATATCTGGTGTCTTGCATAATGCTTCAATGCAATTATGTTTTTATTTTTCTTTTATTATTATGCAATTTAAACTCAGACTCTTTGCCTTCCAAGTGACTTCGCTGCATTAGCTTATCTTGTTCATTTATATTACCGTGCATAGAAATATTACAAAGTGAATTCTTCTCCATGCACCTAAATCTACTGTGCATTTCTTCTTTGTCGTATCACCTACTTACATGCACTATTCTGGAATTGTGTGCCAATATTCACTGCACACAGTTTCGATACTGTGCACTAATATTCCACATTCATTTTTGTCCTATGCATGCACCATGTCAAGTTTAACATACTCCTTCATGCTCAAATATCTTTGAACACTACTGAATAAACTTCGCGAAACAACTTATAATTATACTTATGCACATACCAACAAAAATCCTCTGCGTTAAGCAATATTTGCACACCCCATGTGCACCTTACTATGTGTGTGCTTATAGCGCAAGGCTAATTTCATCACCTACATCTACACATAATAATATTTTGCGTAGCGCCATAATTTACCGTGCACACTGGCATGCCATGGTTTCCCATGCAGTGTAAAATTTACCACGCACACTAGCATGCCACAGTTTCCCGCACAGTGCCAAATTTACCACACACACTAGTACGCCAACCTTTTCCAAGGACACTCTATGACTCTAATTCTGGTCACTTCGAAGTTACTTTTATGTGAACATACACTTCAATTGCACCCTTCTGACCCATCCAAGTTCAATGTTGAATTGAGGCTCCAATACCATACTGTAATGATCCCCCCGACCAACCTGAGGCTTAGGTACACCACTCCAGAGAAACCACTCATGCTCTGACGCCAGTTGGTAGCATTCCCATCCATTAGGCTAGGCCATGCTACTCTAGGGAACACTTTTGTTCCAATATCGCAGAACATACAGTAGCATACCTAGTAGTTAACTAAGCAATGCATGCAACTAAAACATATACATACAAAACACTCGCGGAAGCTTAACATCTAAACATAAACAACAATTACTTTCTGTAACATACGACTCTTATATTAAAATAACAATAATTACTAATATGCATCATTTACAGGAAATTACCCATAAGAACACAGGCAATCATAGTCACATATATGATAAAATCGTAACATGGGCATGTAAAAAACAAAACAACATATCCATATAACGTGCAATTGGTACTTATCTTAGAAATACTATCACTAACTGCTTGTAGACCATCCATGACATTCCCAACCATAGACTACACTATTCATCACCTTGAATAGTGAATCACCCTCGAGCTGTGACTAAAATCCACCCAGGATAAATGGATTCCTATCTAGGCTAAGGCTCATGGACAACAGGAAAGACTCAGCCTTATATGTTCACTCAAATAATAACCTACAACCTCTCATTCCCCACATGCCTACCCCACCCAAGCAAGTGTGCCCCTCCTCTACTTAGCAGTCCCTCGGCTGCCCCACTTCACTTCTAGGGCTTCAACAATAGGCTAGAATGGAAGTCTCAGAGCATTGTAGCTATAGTTTAGCACCTACTTAAATCAATACCCATCAATTCTCTCACCTAGAGAACCACTCACAGGCCTGACAACTCGCTTCTTCAATCCCGCCCCAAGCTAACCAGGTACACCAACCAAAAGTGATGGGGAAACAGGCTTCGAAAAGGTGAAATGGTTGTCTCAAGGATAACATAATGTATGAGTGAAATGATCATTGAGTCATTGACTAGATAACTAAGTGTGTTTTTGGATTCACTGTGAACTCTTTGTTCCCCAAAAATGATGGTCAATATGATGGCTCCCCCACTTTTCCCATTTGTAAGCCATTTGTGTGAAAAATCCCCCTAAGTTAAGTTTCCCCATGATATGAATGCATGTCCCCAAATTGACACTTCTCATATTGGAAGTTACTTTTGTCCACTTGTCGCCAACTTTAGAACTTAGGATAAACTAATTATCCATACTTTATGTTTTAGAAAATATTAATATAATATTCCCTTGACTTTTGGCCCTCCCTTTCCCTAACTAGTGAAGTTCAGTCCCCCATCTATTTTATCGTAGTTGGTCTGCGCGTTGGAATGCATTTTATATTAATCATGGGTCATGTACAAAGTAGGTGCTCTAGCCTTTAACATCTAGGCATGTTGGCCTAATTCCAAGACATAAGCATTCTAACTTATAATACTATCTCACCAACCTATAATGCATATTATATACACAAAGGTTCACTGACCTTAATATTGCACACACTTAGTTGTTGCACATTGTATCCTCTATCTTTAAGGTTGCACATACCTTAGTTACTACATGTAGTATTTAGAAATGTGCACATTACATCCTTTTACTGCGCAGTATATGTGCGCACCATGCCATGAAAGGTGTCTTACAAAAATGATGTCTAAACAACTCACCAGCTTAAATATACTTGGATTATATTTACATTTGGGTTCGACCAAGGGATATTATGAGATCTAATACATTATCAGAATCTGTTGAAATATTTGACTATTCCACCTCCAACTGGGATAATTATAGATTTATACATTGACCAATGGGGAGTGATATATGATCCCATCTATGAAATCATCCTGTGTATTCACAATCACCCCTTTCATTACTACTACATGGACCACATAAGAAAGCGAGCTTTCTCATCGATATTTCAACTGTTGTATTATCTGATGTTTGAACTAAATGGAATCCACGAGTTGCCTTCATTGTTTTGTATTCATACCACTTTAATTGATCTACATTAACCAATTCTGAAAAAATATCTATGTACATGTACTTTCCTGGGTATTGGTCTTGACGGGTTCTTGTTCCCTCTCCCATTACTGAAGATCATGATTCAACAATGGATTTTTTATATCAAATGAGGGAAGAAGTTGTGAACTTCATTTATTTCGTGTATAACTGTCTATAAAGGGTGGGAGGGGATTAATAGAGAAAATGTATTATAATAATACATTTTCTCTATTAATGCGCCCCCTTAGGAGGGGG
>ML798139.1:101933-116577 GCA_009831015.1 Picea engelmannii
ATATATATATATATATATATATATATATATATATATATATATATGTATATATATACATAACTAATCAGCTAAAAAGGACCAAAGATATCCTTCAAGTGTAATCCCAGCTATGAAAAACCAGTATTTGTGGGTGTGGATTTTATTATTCATCCATTTGATAGTCACCATAGAGTCTCCAAATACCTATAGTTGCTCAATAAGTTTCTCTAAAGCAACTTCACACGTTATTAGAGGTAATAATATTAGCATACCCTTTAGTCATTTCCTTAATGAGAGATATGCCAATATATTTTTCTTTTTTATCCTTCTATCCATCGCCAACCATTGCAAAGAGCCCATTGAGGCCTCAACTAGCCCCAAAATTTTAAAACTTATGGATCCCTTTAAAATTTAAAATGTTCCTCATCAAGTAGACTTTTCTCTCCCCTTAAACTTTGTTACATTCACTTGATTTACAATTATAGGTAGTTTCTTTAAATCATTGGATGGACACTTTCATATTCTAATATGATCATGTTATTTTGATGTTAAAATCCATTGCAGTCTACGTTTATCTTAATGCTTTTCCTCTTTTACTTTGTAATTAAAGAGATATCTTTTCATAGTCACTTTTTGTAGCCTTTTCATGAGATTGAGAATGAGGAATGATCACATCATTTCAAGTTCAATGCAAATATAATCTTCCAATGGTGAGGGATGAAATCCATTGCATGGAAACCAACTTACATGCATTCATTAAGTATGTTTCCTAGCCTTGTCATGTCTTCCCTTTCCTTTCCATGCCTTTCCATGTCTATCATTTCCTTACATTTCCTTTCCTTGAATTGACTTGAAATTTCATGCCTTTCCTTTCCTTTCCATGCCTTGCATCTCCTTGCCATGCATTTCCTTTCCTTGCCTTGGAAAACCTAGAACCATACCTATACCTATACCTTACCTTGCCATGCATTTCCATGCCTTGACTTGCCTTGCATTTCCCTATCCTTCCTTTAATTTCCATGCATTTCCTTTTTTTTCCATGCCATGCATATCCTTTTATTTCCATGCCATGCCTTGCCTTGCCATGCCTTTCCTTGTATTGCCTTGCCATACCTAGACCTACACCTTCCATTGACTTGCCATGCCATGATTTTCCTTGTCATGCCTTGTTGTTCCTTTCATTTCCATTTCTATCCTTTCCTTTCATTGTATTTACTTTCCTTTTATTTCCATGTCTTTCCTTTCCTTTCCTTTCCTTTCCATTTATTTCATTTCCTTATCGTTCCCTGTGTTACATTGTCTTGTCATCCATTGTCTTTCTATGCCTTTCCTTTCCTTGTTTTTCCTTGACATTTATTATCTTTCCATGGTCTAGGGTATGGTATATGTCATGGTCTACAACATGGTCTAGGTCATGGTCATGGTGCAGATATAGGACTAGGTATAGGTCATGGTTTAGGTCTAGGTCTAGGTTTATGGAATGGTGTAGGTCTAGGTCTAGGTCCAGGTCTAGGTCATGGTCTAGTTCATGGTCTAGGTCTAGGTCATGCCATGTCTATCCTTGATTTACCCTAACATGTAATGGCATGCCTTACATTTCCTTACATTTCCTTATCATACCTAGACCTATACCTTTCCTTGATATGCCTTTCCCTGCCTTTCTTTGCTGTGTATATCCTTTCCTAACCTTTACATGTCTTTCATTTCCTTGCCTTGCCTTTCCATGTTGTGACTTGCCTTTCCATTCCTTTCCTTGTCATGCCTCATATTCCCTTGCATTAACTTTCCTTTTCTTGCATTGACTTTCCTTTCCTTGACTTGACTTTCCATGTCATGCCTTGCCTTTCCATGCACTTCCTTGCCTTTCCATTCCTTTCATTTCCTTTCCATTTATTTCCTTACCTTGCCGCTTGGTTTCCCCCAAACCAAATTGTTAGCATGTCCCTGAATGGCTTGAGGAGGTGAGTTGCAACTCACAATAAAACTCTAATCAAGCCTTGGATGGATGAATTGTCAATTTCATTGGATTGAGGGAACCTATTTTCATATAGGGGGACCCCTCCTCCATCATTCCATTTTGTATAAAAGAGTTTGTTGGAGGATATTTGGAACTAGGGTTTTCTTAGTGATGTACAATGCAATTTATGAACTGGTCATGTGGTCCTTGGCCAAAAAAACATGAGGGATATTATGGAACTTCATTATGTCCCTCGTTTTGGATTTTATGCCCCCGAACCAAATTCCTAACATGTCCCTAAATGGATTGAGGAGGCGAGTTGAAACTCACAATAAAACTATAATTGAGTCTCACATGGATGAATCATCAGTTTAACTGGATTTTGGGAAACCAATTTTAGCTATGGGGAGCCCTTCATCGTCATTTTTTTGCACGAAAAAAGTGTCTGTTAGAGAATCTCCATAACTAGGTTTTTTCTTAATGAGGCACAATGCAATTTATGAACAAGTGGTCGATTTTGAAGAACATTGCACTGGGAAATTATGGGTATCATGGTTGCATGGTCCTTGGACAAATAAAAACGTGGGATCTTACATAACTCCATTATTCCATTGGATTTGTATTTTATTCCCCCGGACCAAATTTCCATCATGTCCCTAAATGGATTGAGGAGGTGAGTTAATACTCACAATAAAAATATAACCATGCCTCGAATGGAAATTTTGTCAATTTCATTGGATTCGGGGCACCCGATTTTAACTAGGGGGAACCCTTCACCATCATTCCATTTCCATGAAAAGTGTTTATTGGAGGATCTTCGGAACTAGGGTTTTTCTCAATGAGGCACAATGAAATTTCTAAACAAGTGGTTGATTTTGATGAAAAATGTGTCAGGATATTATGGTTGGTGTGGTTGAATGGTCCTTGGACAAATATATGTGTCAGAGCTTACGAAACTCTTTTATTCCGCACAGTTTGGATTTTATGCCCCTAGACCAAATTGCCAACATGTCCCTTAATCGCTTGAGGAGGTGAGTTGAAACTCACAATAAAACTCTAACCTGGCCTCAGATAGATGAACCATCAATTGAATTGGATTTGGGGCACCCTATTTTAGCCAGGGGGACCCTTCCACCATCATTATGTTTCCTTAGAAAGAATTTGTTGGAGGACTCTGAAACTAGGGTTTTACTAAGTGAGGCACAATGCAATTTATGAACAAGTGGTCTATTTTGAAGAACATTGTGCTAGGAAATTATGGGTAACATGGTTGCATGGGCCTTAGCCAAGAGACATATGTGAGCTTACAAAACTATGTTATTCCACTCGATTTGGATTTTATGCCCCCATACCAAATTTCCAACATGTCCCTAAATGACTTGAGAAGGCAAGTTGCATCTCATGATAAAACTCTAATAGAGCCTTGGATGGATGAACTATCCATTTCATTGGATTCAAGGAACCTGATTTCAACTATGGGGACTCCTCTGTTGTGATTTCATTTTGTGGAAAAGTGTTTATTGGAGGATCTACAAAACTAGTGTTTTTCTCAGTTCTTATTACATATGCTTGACAATTTAAGATGTTGCAAGGCAAGGCACAAAAATACAAGGAAAGGAATGGAAAGAAAAGGCAAGTAAATAAAAGGAAAGACAAGGTAAGGTAAGGAAAGGAAAGGAAAGGAAAGGCTAAGCAAGCAAGGCAAGCAAAGGCAAGGAAAGGCTAGGAAAGCAAAGGTGGAAAGGATAGACATGGAAAGACAAGACATGTCATGGAAAGGTTAGGGAAAAAAAATAAATGCAAGGCGAGGAAAGTAAAGGAAAGATAAGGCAAGCCAAGACAAGGAAAGACAAGCAAGATAAGGCAAGGCATGGAAAGACACGCAAGAAAATGAAAGGCAACCAAGAAAATCCAAGGCATGGAAATACAAGGGAACATAAGGCAAGGAAAGGTGACAAGGCAAGGTAAGACAGGGAAAGGCAATACAAGGTAGGTAAATATAAGGCATGACAAGGAAAGGAAAGGCAAGACATAGTTCCCTAACAACAAAAATGAACCAGAAAATACAAGAATACCATAACAACCATAATATGAAGACAAAATTTCATTCATTCATAAATATTAATTTTTTTTTCAATTATTCCTTTTACAAATTTTTTCAATGGAAAGTGAAAGCAAGAACAGACAAATCCAGCAAGACAAGGAAAGGAAAGTCATGGAAAGGAAAGTTAAGGTAAGACAATGCAAGGTAAGGCAAGACAAGGCAAGCAAAGGTAAGGTAAAGCAAGGCAATGAAACAAATGGCAAGGAAAGGCAAGGAGAGGCTATGTAATCAAGGAAATGCAAGGAAAGGATAATAAATCAAGACAAGGAAAGGAAAGGAAAGGCATGAAAATACAACGAAAGGAAATAAAATACATGCGAAGGAAATGAAGGGCAAGGAAAGGATAGCCCAGGTAAGGTAAGGAAATGGAAATTTCCAATAACCAAGTTTTTAAAGTGGTATAAAACTTCACCTAGTATATAATATTGAAATACATAACCATATCTTTCGTGTTCTATCATCCTATGTAAAATAATTTCCTTTAATTACCATCGAAATGCCATTGCAGTTTGTTACTGAGAAAATGAGGGTTTGATTTCCCTCTAAGCAATGTCCTAACCAATAGTCAGTTCCCTATTCATTACCTCTTGTGGAAACAACTGCATATATGTGTCCTGCAAAAAATGGAGTTCCAACATGTGAGTCCACTAAATTACCAAAGCATAAAACATTAATGTTAGTTATTTTGAGTTTAATAGAAGGTTTCAACGAACCTGGTAGTACGAGATCTGTAATGATCCCCCCAACCAACCTGAGGCCGGGGTACGCCACTCTAGAGAAACCACTCATGCTCTGACGTCGATTGGTAACATTCCCATCCATTAGGCCGGTCCATGCTACTCTAGGGAACACTTTTGTTCCCATACTGCGGAACATACATTAACATACCTAGTAGTTAACTAATCAATGCCACCTAAATTTACTCTTTAGACTGCATGCAACTAAAGCATATACATACAACACGCTCACGGAAGATTAACATCTAAACATAAACAACAATTTCTTTCTGTAACATACAAATTTTATGTTAAAATAACAATAATTACTGATATACATCATTTACAGGAAATTACCCATAAGCACACAAGAAATCATAGTCACATATATGATAAAATCGTAACATGGGCATGTAAATAACAAAACATCATATCCATATATCATGCAATTGGTACTTATCTTAGAAAGACTGTCACCAACTGCTTATAGACCATCCATGAACCTCCCAGCCATAGACTACATTGTTCATCACTCTCAACAGTGAATCACCCCTGAGCTGAGACTGAACTCCACCTAGGGTAAAGGGATTCGTATCCAGGCTAAGGCTCATGGACAACAGGAAAGACTCTATCTCAGGTTCTCACTCAACTAACAGCCTACAACCTCTCATTCCCCACATGCCTATCCCACCCAAGGAAGTGTGCCCCTTCTCTGCTCAACAGTCCCTCGTCTGCCCCACTTCCCTTCCAGGGCTTCAACATTAGGCCACACTGGAAGTCTTAGGGCACTGTAGCTACAGTTTAGCACCTACATAAATCAATCTCCAACAATTCTCTCGTGCAAAGAACTGCTCACGGGCCTGACAACCCACTTCTTCAATACCGCTCCAAGCTAACTAGGTATACCAACCAAAAATGATGGGGAAACAAGCTTCGAAAAGGTGAAATGGTTGTCTCAAGGATAAGAGAATGTATGAGTGAAATTGTCATGTAGTCATTGAATGGATAACTTAGTGTGTTTTTGGATTCACTTTGAACTCTTTGTTTCCTAAAAATGATGGTCAGTCTACTGGCTCCCCCCCTTTTCCCGTTCATAAGCTATCTGTGTGAAAAATCCCCCTGATTTAAGTTTACCCACGATATGAATGCATATCCCCAACTTGACACTTGTCATATCATAAGTTACTTTTTTCCACTTGTACCCAACTTTAGAACTTAGGATAAACTAATTATCCATACTTTATGTTTTAGGAAATATTAATATAATATTCCCTTGACTTTTATCCCTCCCTTTTCCTAACTAGTGAAGTTCAGTACCCCATCTCTTTTATCATGGTCGGTCTACGCGCAGTGATGTATTTTATATTAATCATGGGTCATGTACAAAGTAGGCTCTCTAGCCTTTAACATCTAGGCACGCTGGCCTAATTCCAAGACATAAGCATTCTGGCTTATAATACTGGCTCACCAGCCTATAATGCATATTATATACGCAAATGTTCGCTGACCTTAATATTGTGTACACTTAGTTACTGCACACTATATCCTTTGTCTTTAAGTTTGTGCGGACCTTAGTTACTGGGCATGGTATTGAGAAATGTGCACATTACATCCCTTTACTACACAGTATATGCGTGCACCATGCCATGAATGGTGTATTACAAAAATGATGTCTAAACAACTCACCATATTAAATATACTTGGATTATATTTAAATTTGGGTTCGGCCGAGGGATATTACAATCCCCCCCTCTTATTTATGCACTGTCTTCAGTGCATCATGTACCCATATACAAAAAAAATAACAAAATTCTTCAAAAATATGCAGGTATTCTTCCCGCATTGCATCCTCATGCTCCCAAGTAGTGTCTTCAGGTCCGTACCAGGTCCATTGTACCTTTACAATCCCTATGGCTTGATTATGGTGTTGTTTTATTTTTCGATATAGGATGCGCACTGGATGCACTTGGAAAGTGCCTTCTTGCTCCACCTGAATACTATTCCAATCAATAACATGAATAGCATCTGGTATATATTTCTTTAGCAATGATACATGGAAGACATTATGAACATACATAGATGCAGACAATGAAATCATATAATCAATTGGACCAATCCTCTCTAGGATTTCAAATGGTCCACAAAATCTGGCTGTTAACTTGGCGCAACTTCCCAGCTTCAGGGAGCTCATGTTAGCTTTCACTTTCAGGAAAACACTATCACCCACTTTGAATTCTCTGTGGATTCTGTTTTTATCAGCATAATGTTTCTGTCTGTTTTGGGCAGCTTTCAAATTCTGCTTAATTTTTAAGATTTTGTCCTCCATGTCCTTGAGCAATTCTGCCCCGACTATTGCTCTATCAGCTAGGTTATCCTAGCTTACTGGAGTGTTGCACCTTCTACCATAAAGTGCTTCAAATGGACTCATCTTTACTGATGCCTAATACCCATTATTGTAATCGAATTCTACCAAGTGTAGGTAGTCTTCCCATTTTGATGGTTTGTCCATCACATACATTCTCAACATATCTTATATCACTCTATTCACCCTCTATCTCTGTCCATCAGTCTTAGAATGGTAAGTTGTACTAAAGTTCAGATTCCTTCTGAATCCTTTGAACAATCCTTTCCAAAAATTCGAAGTGAATTTTGGGTCTCTGACAGACACAATCATTTTAGGAATTCCGTGCAATCATCCCACTTCCTTCATGAAAATATCAGCAACATATGATGCTTTGTGAGTATTTTTTAGTGGAATAAAATGGGCAACTTTTGTAAGATTGTCCACCAATACCATAATCAAATCATTGATCTTTCTTTTTCTGGGAAATCCCGTAACAAAATCCATTATCACCACTTCCCACTTCCATTCAGGAATGGGCAAAAGTTGCAACAATCCTGTTGGGTGCCTATGCTCTTTTTTAAATTTCTGGCATTCCATACACCTAGCAATGTATTCTACAATTTCTCTCTTCATAACTGGCCAAAAGTATTGGCTCTTGACCGTTGCTAGGGTTTTCTGATATCCAAGGTTCCCTGCATAAGGAGAATTATGCATCTCATGCAAAATTATATGTTTCAAGTCCTGGACATTTGGTACAAAAATTATATTCTTGTACAACAATATTCCATCTACTCCCAACTTATAAATATCCATCTTCTGTGGTGTCTTACCTTGCTGAAGTTTTTCTATTAATTCTTCATACTGCAGATCTGTATTTGCAGCCTCCAGAATTTTTCTTTTAACATCGGTCTGATACATGTTGATGGTTGTAGAACATAGTTCATGCACCCTCCTGTTGAGTGCATCATCCACTTTATTTTCTTTCCCTTTGATATGGTTTATATCAAAGTTATATTCTCTTAGAAATTCTAACCATCTATTTTGTCTAGCATTTAGATTTGGATGATCAAATAAATATCTCAAACCATTGGGGTATGTTCTTAACTCAAACCTTTTTCCCATGAAGTAGTGTCTCCATTTCCTTAGGGCATGCACTATGCCTACCAACTCCAAATCATGAGTGGCATAGTTTCTTTCATGCTCTTTCAACTTCCTTGATTCATAACATATCATGAATCAATTTTGATTGAGGACTCCACCCAATCCTTCATTACATGCATCTATGCATACAATGAAATCTTCATTTGGGTCTGCAATCCTTAGTATTGGAGCACTTGTCAATAATTGTTTCAAATTTTGGAAACTCCTTTCTCAGTCCGACATCCACTAAAACTTCATACCTTTATTTTGCAAGGAAGCGATTGGGTGTGCTATCTTCGAGAATCCTCCAATGAATATCCTGTAGTAGCCTGCAAGGTCCATGAAATATCTAACCTCTATCAAATTCTTTGGTGTTGACCATTCTATAATGGCTTCTACCTTCTCAGGGTCCACTTTTATCCCATCTTTTGAGATGATATTCCCCAAATAATGAATATTTTTCTAATAAAATGATCACTTTCTCAATTTGGCATACAACTGATGTTCATTAATACTTGCAACACCATCGTCAAATGATGTTCATGCTCTTCCTCTGACTTGGAATATATAAGAATGTCATCCAAAAAGACAATGGAAAACTTGTCAAAATACTCTCGGTAAACACCATTCATTAAGCACATGAAAACAACTGGTGCATTTGACAATCCAAATGGTGCCACTGTGAACTCATAATGACCATACCTTGTTTTGAAGGAAGTGTTGTTAATATCCTCTTCTTTAATTCTTACCTGATGGTATCTTGATCTGAGATCTATCTTTGAAAATATCCTTGTATCCTTCAATTGATCAAAGAGGTCATCAATCCTTGGTAGAGGATATTTGTTCTTAACAGTCACTTTATTCAATTGTCTAAAGTCAATGCACAATCTTAACGTTGCATATTTATTTTTCACAAACAAGACTGGGGCACCCCAAGGTGATACACTTGGCTGTATATACCCCTTCTTTAGAAGTTCTTCAAGATGCGTTTACAACTCCTTCAATTCCATTGTACTCATTCTGTAAGGAGTCTTTGATGCTGGCGTTGCTCCAGGCATCAAATCTATAGAGAAATCAATGTCTCTCCTTGGGGGTAGTCCTAGTACTTCCTTGAATACAACTTCAAACTCTTTCGGGACTGCATAATTCTCCAAATTTGTCACCTTGTCTTTAGGTGTCTCCTCCATATGAGCTAACGATATTTGACATCCTCTTCTAAAACATTTCTTCAGCTACAATGCTGAAATTTCTCCAATGGTTATTGCTCTGGGAATTCCCTGCACTTTCCTTTGGTCTCCTTCTTCATCAAAGCAAGTGAATGTTTTTTTAATACAATCCAATAGATCATGATGTGGGTCCAACCAATCCATACCAATTAAAAAGTCATAGGAACCTAAGGGTAAGATGTTCAAATCTTTCCTGGTATTTAGTCCATTCACGTCTATGAGGAAAGACTTAGCCATCTCATTAACTTTTCTTCTGGCTCATGTAGCTAGTTGCACCAACCAGGATTTCCCATGCTTGCTTCTTGGAAATTGAAAAATTTCCACCATCTTAGTGTTTATATAACTATGGCTAGATACTGAATCAATTAAAATAGCAAGGGTTTGGTTGTTGATCATACCTTCCACTTTAATCATGTGGGACTGATACTCTGCTTTCTTGTTGTCTAGGGCTGCATAAATCCTCGGCACATTTCTTCCCATGTCCTCTACTATCTCAACTCGTTGCACATTGTGAACAACCTTACCTTTTTCACCTCTGTGAGGACAATCTCTGAACCCTTAACAACCCCAACATTGCATAGGTGGATGTTTTGGCCCTTGAATCCCTATGTCAATCACTCTGGTTTCCTTATGCATTTGGTGCCATTGTGGATTATTTCTGAAGAATGGTGGCTTAGCTCCCTTCTTCCTCTGATCCATATTGAATTTCTTATTGTCTTACCAAGCCTTTTGGAAAGATGGTCTTTCTTTCAGCTGGTCATATATGCATTTAGCTCTCATTATGGTCTCTTCTAATGTCTTGGGATCATCATACTATATTTTGTCACTGATGAACGATGGAAATCCACTTAAGTACCGTTGAATCTTGACTGTCTCATCCGTAATGAAAGAGACATACTTCAACATTTCTAGAAACCTTCTCTCATATTCATCTATGGTCGTAATTCCAAGCTTGTGTTCAAAGAACTCTTTCATTTTCTTGTCATAGTATCTGTTGGTCAAGTACTTCTTCTCAAAATACTTCTTGAATTCTCTCCAAGTTACATTTTTCTCTACAATGTGTTGTACCTGCATAAGTTGATCCCACCACATGGAAGCCTTTCCTTTGAGTTGATAGATAGTGATTCTACCTTTAGCATGAGAAGAGTAATTATGTAATTGAAAATACTTCCTCATTCCTAGAAACCATTTTTTAACATCTTCATCCTTCTAGTGCTCACCATCAAATATATGATGTTTTGTTTTGTTCATTTCTCCTCGTAGCTCATCCACCTTAGATCTCTTATACCTTCTGACAAGGGATAAACTTGAGTTGTTTCCTGCTCTGTTATGGGAATTCCTATGGGGATGATGGTGATGTCTACTAGCACCTTTTATTTCTCCCTTCTCATCTGAAGATTTGTGACTCTCAGATCTACTTGAGTCACTCTCCTTAACCAATTTCTTCTCTGTTTTTTTCAAACCTTCCAATAGCTTCATGTTGAAGTCATCCTGTTGATCTTTGGCTTTCATAAGCCTTTCATTATCATCTTTATGGCTTTGGACATCCTTCTGCAAATTCTTAATGGTCTCAGCCATATTCATATCTTCATTCATTTCTTCTCCATGTCCATTGGAGTTCATTCCTTCCATGCCCAAATGGAAATCCATACCTCTTCTCTTCTCTGGATGACTATAATTCCCCTATGCCTCTTCCATTCCTACAGACTCTGCACTATTTTGACCTGACCGATTTGTTGTTAATTCTGAAAAACGGGTAGCCATTGAAACTAATCAGACTAACAAATCAACAATTCATGAGAATATGCACCATTTCGATTCAACATACACATCAACATTATCACTCTTAGTTTCCTAGTGTTATCACCATGACAATTCTAGATAAGTCCCAAGTATCAAGAACACTGACACACAGTGCCTTCCGAGATACATTTGTGCAAGAAGGTGGTTTTGTCGAAACCACTTTCACCAAGACATGGTATTATGTGTCTCAATAGGTCAAATCCACCACTCGTGGAGTGGGCGAGGACTAGTTAGATCACCCTTCTTCATTCGTTCGGTACTTCATAGCCATGTGACGTCAACTGAAATCTGCCATGTAATGAACTCAAAATCTAATCATTTTAAATGGATTGGCCGAGTATGGAAACCCAATGCTTTTTGTACGCAATTTGTTTGCGCTTCATAAATGGAGTTCTATAATTAACACTCCCCAAGTATGAAGATATCTGCGTATCCATAACCGTGGTAATATTCAAGATCCTCGACTTCCTTCTCTTTGTAAATACACATTTCGGTATCCCCAACCCGGGATACATGGAAAAAGCTAAGTCAAGTGAGACTGGTTATTCGAGCAATATTCTAGGCTTTCCTACAAATAAGGAGGAAAGGGTCCTTGTGCACCTTCTAGAAACTAAGTTCCACACATAGCCAGTTATAGACTCATGATTGGAAGTTAGGATGAATCCCACTATAAAGGATTTAGTCATCAACAGGCAGCTACTAAGAAGAAAAGGAGTAAGCAACATAAGAAGGAGGAATCTACGGTTAAAGTGACCGGAAGTGTTGGAGAAAATCAACCGGCCTGGTTAGAATCCTCTTTAAAGGTGGAAATCGCTAAGATGAAGTATTTCTTCAACTAAGATAAGCGTGTCTCAATGAATTTTGAATGTCCAACAGCGGAGGTAAAGAGTACAAGAGATGATAGGCTGTTCTTCAACGACGCTTTTTACAACAGGCTAACCGTTGTCATCACCCTTTTGTAATTTTGTGATTAATATGACTATATAAATATAGAAACAGATTTTAGACTTTTTTATTACAATTTCTATTTGGAGATGTTATGACTCTTGTTTTATTTTATAATATTTTTTTCTTGTAATCTTATATTTTATTTTCATCTGTCTAAATCGGAAGAAATTAAAATTCATAATTCTTTTTAATTAATGCTTCAATGCGGTTATGTGTTTATTTTTATTTTATTATTATGAAATTTAAACTCAGAATCTTCGCCTTCCAAGCGACTTCGTGCGCATTAACGTGTCCTATTCATTTATATTACCATGCATATAAATATTACAAGTTAAACGCTTCTCCATGCACCTAAATCTACTGTGCATTTCTTCTTCGTCGTACCGACTACTTCCGTGCACTACTCTGGCATTATGCGTCAATATCCACTGCGCACAGTTTCGATACTGTGCACCAATATTCCACATTCATTTTCTTCCTATGCATGCACCATGTCAAGTTTAACATACTCCTTCGTGCTCAAATATCTGCGCACACTACTGAATACACCGTCGCGAAACAACTTATAATCATACTTATGCACATACCAACAAAACTCCTCTGCATTAAGAAATACTTGTGCACCCCATGTGCACCTTACTATGTGCATGCTTATAGAGCAAGGTTAATTTCAGCACCTACATCTACACATAATAATCTTCCGTGCAATGCCACAATTTACCGCGCACACTGGAACGCCACAGTTTCCCCTGCGGTGCCAAATTTACCATGCACACTAGCATGCCATGGTTTCCCATGCGGTGCCAAATTTACCACACACACTAGTACGCCAACGTTTTCCAAGGACACTCTATGACTCTAATTCTGGTCACTTCGAAGTGACTTTTCTGTGAACATACACTTCAATTGCACCCTTCTGGCCCATCCAAGCTCAGTGTTGAATTGAGGCTCTGATACCATACTATAACAATCCCCCCGACCAACTTGAGGCTGAGGTACGCCACTCCAAAGTAACCACTCATTCTCTGACACCATTCGGTAACATTCCCAGCCATCAAGCCAGGCCATGCTACTCTAGGGAACACTTTTTTTCTAATATTGAGAAACATATAGTAGCATAGCCAGTAGTTAACTAAGCAATGCCACCTAAATTTACTCTTTAGGTTGCATGCAACTAAAACATATACATACAACATGCTCGCGGAAGCCTAACATGTAAACATAAACAACAATTACTTTCTGTAACATACGACTTTTATATTAAAATAACAATAATTATTGATATGCATCATTTACAGGAAATTACCCATAAGAACACAGGCAATCATAGTCACATATATGATAAAATTGTAGCATGGGCATGTAAACAACAAAACAACATATCCATATATCATGCAATTGATCCTTATCTTAGAAATACTGTCACCAACTGCTTACAGACCGCCCACAAACCTCATAGCCTTAGGCTACACTATTCATCACTCTCAAAAGCGAATCACCCCCGAGCTGGGACTGAAATTCACCTAGGGTAAAGGGATTCCTATCCAGGCTAAGGCTCATGGACAACAGGAAAGACTCTGTCTCAGTTGCTCACTCAACTAACATCCTACAATGTCTCATTCCCCACATGCCTATCCCACCCAAGGAAGTGGGCCCCTTCTCTGCTCAACAGTCCCTCGACTGCACCACTTCCCTTCCAGGGCTTCAACAATAGGTCGGACTGGAAGTCTCAGAGCGCTGTAGCTATATTTTAGCACCTACATAAATCAATCCCCATCAATTCTCTCACCCAGATAATAGCTCACGATCCTGACAACCCGCTTCTTCAATCCCGCTCCAAGCTAACCAGGTGCACCAACCAAAAATGACGGGGAAACAGGCTTCAGAAAGGTGAAATTGTTGTTTCAAGGATAACATAATGTATGAGTGAAATGCTCATGGACTCATTGACTAGATAACTGAGTGTGTTTTTGGATTCACTGTGAACTCTTTGTTCCCCAAAAATGATGGTCAATATGATGTCTCCCCCCCTTTTCCCGTTCATAAGCTATCTGTGTGAAAAATCCCCCTGAGTTAAGTTTCCCCATGATATGAATGCATGTCCCCAAATTGACACTTCTCATATCGAAAGTTACTTTTGTTCACTTGTCACCAACTTTAGAACTTCGGATAAACTAATTATCCATACTTTATGTTTTAGGAAATATTAATATAATATTCCCTTGACTTTTGGCCCTCCCTTTCCCTAACTGGTGAAGTTCAGTACCCCATCTCTTTTATCGTGGCCGGTCTACATGCAGTGATGTATCTTATATTAATCATGGGTCATGTACAAAGTAGGGGCTCTAGCCTTTAACATCTAGGTGTGTTGGCCTAATTCCAAGACATAAGCATTCCGGCTTATAATACTATATTAGAAGCCTATAA
>ML798139.1:120803-143265 GCA_009831015.1 Picea engelmannii
TAGATAGCTTGTTATAGTGAAAATAAAGATTTGTTTTATCTCTTTATTCACAAGACAACATATAGATTAGTGCCCTTAGGGATATGGAGTATTTTACAATAGCAATACAATATAATTGGAGATGATAGTAGCAATATCTAAGAGGTAGGGTGTGAAATATAAGTTGATAGTACTTTAGGGCCTTAGATTTCATTCCTTAAAGAGAAGGGTGTTGAGGAAAATATATGAAATGATCTTACTCAAGCATCTTCAGATTCTTCATGGCTAAAGAAGAATAGACGAGAATATCACCCTATGTTTATATCAAACAAAAATAACATTCTAACTCACAACTATTGATTACAAGTGCTTAGGATAGTCTTTTATAGGTAAAAAGCTTGCTGGAAATTCAATTTTTATATGATTTTCTAAATATAACAATTGCTGAAATAAATGTAGATATAGAAGCAAAGACACCAAAATGATAATCAAGATAGACGAAACATAAAGCAATCCTTTATTTCATTTAAATTCACCAAAGGTTCATTCTTTTTTAAAAAAATCGTACATAAATTTCAGACCAAAGTTAAACTTAGACATCCCCGATGGAGCATACAAAAGGACCTCTGACAGAGATTTTCCTCGAGGATATTTTTCATGTTTCACATTCAAAACTCCTGAAGCCCGAAGTTCTAAAAAACTAAATTGATTCTGGACCATCCATTAGTGGGGACACATGGAAATAGATCATTCACTTCGGATATTTTCCTTCGGGAGTTTTTCATGCTTCACATTTGAAACTTCTAGAGCTTGAAGTGTTGAAGTATGTGGAAACGAGCATTTGAGACACATGACACACTCATAAGTCATGAAACGTGGCACTCATTCCAGGTCATTTGGTTGTGACATTCGCCCATTTCCACGTGACACGTTTCATCCTTCTTTCCATGACACATCAACAACAATGAAATCATATGACGTCAGGCCAACATGTCACTCCGATGATTTTTCTCCAGGGGTTTTTCATGCCCAACATTTGAAACTCTTGAAACCAGAATTTCCAAAAAGAATTTGGACCGTTCATTGATCACGACACATGATGACAGATCATTTACTTCAGAGATTTTCCTCTAGGATATTTCCATTCTTCACATCCAAAACACCCAAAGCCCAAAAGTTCGATGTGAATCTAGACCATTGATCTCAAATCGAAAAGACCCCTCGATGCTTGTAGTAGGGAAATATCACCTGAATCACATATCATAATCATATCGACAACCACACTTGATTGCGGGGACGTAAACTGCATGGAAGTTAATTTTCTAGAGAGGTCCCACAATTCAAACCATGGTATTGTTGGATGGGTCAGTGGCAACATGCATGGGATTGCGGGCCCAAAAGAGGTATGGACTGAAATCACCCTCAACAACTTCCAAAATCACATGCCTAAATGACATCATATCACCACGTCACCTCAACTCATTCCACTCACTACCTTCGCTCCTCTCACCACCTGACACTTGTCCTCCACTCATGACACATGTACCCCTCACTACACATCGACAAATCCATACTCCTGATACCTACATCGTATTCATAACTCCTCTCACCTTTTGACATCTGTCCTCACATTTCATCTACCCTCGCATCCATTCATCTCATATCCCAATTGGATGCTCGCTTCCATGTCTCCCCTCATGACTATTGGGCCGTCAACCAATCCGACGAATTTATTTCACAGGTACATATGGTATCCGAAGGGGTCGATGCAAAGTGTGATTAGCTACCGAAATATTTTTCACAGAGAGATCATCCCAGTTCGATGCAACTAGCTCTAGGACAGTTAAGAAGAATACCTTCTCCCTCAAGAAGATATGTACCAATACAACCAATTGTCTCTAGTGGCATCCATCTCATAGGCGTGCCTTTGTTCAATGCAAAAATTTGTTCTTCCACTTCGAGTATTTTTCTGCTATCTCAATTCCTCCGACACACGCATCAGTTTTGTCTCATAGACAGTAGTATTTTTTAGTCGATTAATTCCATCATTTTCTTAGATTAGGAACAAGATTGGTCTTATGTGTGTGATAAGAACAACTCTTATTGATAAAGTCTAATGTCATTTTCAAGTTAATAATTTGTTTTATGAATAGATACTTGAATTAGGTATCAGTCCCCTAAGGATGTAAGTCTCTCCAACTTTTAAATAGTTAGCTTTTGGATATTGGAACGGTTGGATTTTTGGGGAAATAATAGAAATACATTAGACTGGTTGGACCTATTCTATGCATGGATTAAAGATCTCTACCCGATGAACATAATCTTGATGATAGTGTTTTGTTCAAATATTTATGTGTTTTTATTCTTATCTTGAATACAACTTTTGGTTTGTGCAATGTACATTTCATTTCCTTTCAGCTATTGTATAACTTGTTTTCACTCATATGCAACATGTCAAACATCTATTGCTTTGGTGAAGATTTGTTTTATTTGCAACCTGTGGGAGTAACTATATTTTGATACATGTTTAATGTCTTGAAATAATAGTTGAAGTATTGAACTTCTTGCAGTAGATTATTCATTTAGTAGTTTGTTATTTCCCCCTATTTTTATATTTATTCACTGGTCTGTCATTAGTGTGTTGGAAGCCACGCAGGACCCTCATCCCTATCATTCTTCCAACCCAACCTTCCTTTTGTCTTAATAGAATAACTCTCTGACCAACCAACAAAAAATAAAAGAAACAATCATTCTAAACATATAGGTGGCATAGATTTTCCCTTTAGTAGTTAGGTGCAAAACTTAGGACCAACATCTTCTGGCATCATTGTCGAGGAACAGAGTAATGAAATATCTTTCCCTGGGAGAATGACAATTGATCAGCTCTAGCCTTTGATGGTGAAAAACTATCAGACATAGAAAGACTGCCATATTTCACCTGGAGACTTCACTGAGTAAAATTTAAAGAAGAAATATTGGTGCCCAGAAAGGGATTCAACATATCCAAATCTGAAAATAGAAAATCCAATAACGCTCATTCTAATCCTGACAATAACAAAGTAGTCTCTGATCCATAAAGGAAATTAATAAAATCCATTGTAGCCCAGAGATATACTTCCACCCTCAAGGGTAAATCTACACACAAAGAGCCTACATCTAATCACAATCAAAAGTAGCTTGAATTTGATAGCCTTAAGAATCATAATTCCAAAGGGGATCATACATATTCAACTCCCGATTCCACTTCAGTATCTAGTCCTGCATCCACCCCTGTATCTCCCATAAATTTGTAGATCCCTATTATTCAAACCATGGTCGTTAATAGGATGGATGCCATAATTGGTTCCAGATATGCACCCCTAGTCCTTCCTGTAGCCTTGCATGCCTTCCCAGCCACAGATTACATGAAATATTTACCGAGATATAATTGGGAAGGAGAAGTAACTATTGAGGAACATACAAAAGCCTTTTATAGCTTTGAAAACAACTTTAACATTGATTATGCAGATGTGTGGATGAGGTTGTTTGTACAGAGTCTAGAGGGGGAAGTAAGAAAATGGTTAAGAGGTCTTCCCCTAGCCTCCATTGCACATATTGAGGCGTTGGATGAAAATTTCATAAAGAAATGGGAATATAGGAGAGATTAACTCTACTACATTACTAAGTTTGGGGCCCTAAAGAGAAAGAATGGTGAATCTATTTTAGATTTCACTTAGAGATTCAATAAGATGTATGATAGAATCCCAGATGAGATCAAACCAACAAAAGCCTCTGCCAATATCACCTATGCCAATTCATTTTATGCAAAGTTCTCCCTCCTCCTGAGAGAGAGAATATACACCACACCGTTGTCCATGTAAGAAGCAACCATTGAAGTTGAATCTAATATTTTTCATCAAACAAACCAAATACTATATCCGATAAATATAAGAAACAACAGAGAGAGGATCCCCCTACCCCCTCTAACTCAGCCACGCCTGATCCCAAACTCTAGGAAATGACCAAGACTTTGAAGGGTCTGACTTATGAAATATCTAAGCTAAAATGTGAATCCAAACAACCAAACAGAACATTTCAAGGGGGTGGGAATAGAAATTGAAATTAGTTCAGGAGGCCTAATGATGCCACCCCCATAATGCAGAGAGAAAGAAGAAATCTTGATGATCAAAGGGTAGTAACTCCTTTCCAAAACAATCATATTAAGGATATGGATGCAAATAGTGATGTTGTGTATGATACTGTTGTTCTTTTCAATGAAATAGATTATTATACCATCCATTTAACACAACAAGAATATGAGGTAGCTCAATTATCACATCAGTTTGATGATCAAATAGCAGAAGAGGGAGTTATTGAAGGTCAACCCAAGAATAAATATTATTTGAGGGCAAGAGCATGAGCTTCCAAGGATACTACCTATGATCAAAACAAACAAGTTGAAGTTCCCACCAAGCCAAGTGAAAATAAAGGTATGTCATCTAAAGCTCAAAAACTTCCTCTATAAAAGCACGTAGTCCCTAAAGTGAAAGAATATAATAGGCCACCAACCTCTTTCAGCTTAGAACATGATCTGAGAAAGATCAATATCCCTCTGCCTCTAACAAAATTGTTGGAAAATGAACCTTTCAAAAAATCCATCATGAAAGTTTTGCAGCCAACTCCTTCTAGTATATCTTCCGATGTCATTAGTATGAAGGATGAAAACCAAGCCATTACCATGGGCCCGCACATTGAAGATGGCTCTGATTCTTCTCATCCATTCTATATATCTTTGAATGTCCATGATAACATCCTGCATAACCTTCTTATGGACTTAGGATCCTCCTACAATGTTATTCCCAAAGTTTTTATGGAAGAACTAGGGCTGGAGACTACCAAGACTTACTAAGACTTGTACTCCTTTGATTCTAGGAAAGTAAAATTTATGGGATTGATAAAGGATATGGTGGTTTATCTAGCACAATTACCCAGGAAGAGTGTAGTGATGGACATTGTTGTAGTAGGCATTCCAACAAACTTTGGTATGCTTTTATCTAGAACGTCGGATAAAAAGGTTGGAGGATCATTACAAATGGACCTCACTTGTGCCACCATACCTATGTTTGGAGGAGAACATAGGAGAATATACAGAGAGGTAGGATTATCCTACATAGTTAGTGATCATGAAAACCCATGCAATCACCCAATTTATGCTATCAAGGATGATATTGGCTCATTTGTATTCCACTTAAACGATGATGAACCTGGAATGTGAGTTAGCCAACGTAGAGATCATTCGTTGACAGGTCATTCAAACAAAATATGGAAGATGTATTTCAATGGTTCTTCATCAAAACAAGGATCTGGCACAAGTATTATCCTCATTTCCCATTCAGAAGAAGTAATAACCCTCTCTTGTAAGCTAGAGTTTGAAACTACTAATAATATAACTGAATATGAAGCTCTGGTATTGGGATTGAGGGCTACCAAATACATGGCCATTGATTATGTAGTAGTTTTTGGTGATTCTGAGTAAATCATTAATCAAGTAAGGAACACCTATCCGGATAAGTAACAAAGGTTCAAGCAATACATAAACAAGGTATGGGATCTGATTGATAATTTCTTTTTGGAATTTAACATTTCTTTCATTCCCAGAAAATAGAATCGAAAGGAAGACTCTTTGGCCTTAGCTTCCATCACTTTCATTCCTCCCATTAACCCAAATATCAAATATTAGGTGGAGATAAGACATAGAACAGCCATACCAGACAACATGCAACAATGGAAATTCTTTAGTGAGGATCTGGAGCTACAAATATTTTTGCACACCATTGATGAATTGTCCAATATATCAATTGGCAAAGAAAGTCAAGTAGTTGAAGATGAGGAATTGGAAGATCAACAAGCATCCCATCTGCTGAAGACAATGGTTGGTTATGATATTGTGGAGCTGGAAACCAACCACATTCTAAGAGGAATAGTGCCATTCGAAAGGTTGTTTGATAGTAATGATGTTTACAAAGGGGATGCCATGAAAAATACAGAAGAAGAGGTGACAAATTGAAATATTGAAACCACTGAGAATCAGAAGATCATTGAGTTGTCCAAAACATTAGCTGTAGAACAAAAAGATAGGTATGTCAGTATCATTAAAAAAAAAATCGGTACTTTTGCATGGTCATATGAAGATTTGAAGACTTTTGACACTAACATCATCCAACATAACATCCCCCTAAAGGCTGGATCCATTCCATTCAAACAGAAGATTCAACAATTTAATCCCATGTTAATGTCCATAATTGAGAAAGAGCAGAAAATAATGTCGGATTCCAAGATTATTGTACCATTGAGGTACTCAAGCTAGGTGGCCAAATTAGTACCTATAAGGAAGAAAAGTGGTGAGATACGCTTATTTGTTGACTTCAGAAATATCAACAAGTGTTGTCTGAAGGACAATTATCCCCTCCCCAAGATGGATCATATTTTATAGAGGGTGGTAGGTGCACACACAATTTCCTTCTTAGATGGATACTCTGGTTATAACTAGATAGTAGTGTGTGAGGGGGATAAATAAAAGACATCATTCACCACCCCATGGGGAACATTCATGTATGACAAGATTCCCTTTAGGATGATGAACGTATGGGCCACTTTTCATAGGGCCATGGACATAACTTTTGTGGGGGAGAAAGATAAATTTATGGTTATATACTTGGATGACATAACCATTTTCTCCAAGTTTCATGATGACCATTTGCAGCACCTAGAGCAATTTTTCAAGAAATGCAGGAGATATGGAATCTCTTTGAATCCTAGAAAGTCTCAATTTTCCATGCCAGAAGGAAATCTCCTGGGCCACATAATATCAGCGGGTGGTATACAAACTGATCCAAAGAGGGTTTGTGCCATTTAACAGATTGACATCCCTAGAAATAAGAAGGTTGTCTAGAATTTTATTGGTAACATAAACATCCTCAAATGTTTCGTGCCAAATTTTGCTGAAATTCTGAAGCCTATTACTAACATGTTGAAGAAAGATGATGCGATAAAATGGTCCTTGGAGAAAAAATCATCTTTCCAAACAATCAAGCAAGATTTAGTTGAGGCCCCTGTATTGGAAATCTCTAACTACACCTAATATTTATTCAACCTCTCTTTTTCTTATGAGGAAACCATTGTTGTTGTACTACTGCAGAAAAATGAAGAAGGGCATGAGAAACCAATAGTCTTTTTCAGCAGATCCCTCCAAGATGCTCAATTGAAGTATGATATATTAGATAAGAAGGATTATGCATTGGTCAAAGAACTCAAGGCCTTCAGGGTTCATGTGCTACAGTCTATCATAACAACCTTTGTTCCTAGAAGTAGTGTCAAAGAGATTATGGTCCAACCAGATAGTGAGGGAAAAAGAGGAAAATGGATTGTCAAACTGTTGGAGCATGACCTACACATAAATCCCACCAAGATAATGAAGGGACAAGGACTGGCCAAATTGCTATCAGAATCAAATTGTAAGGTGCTATAATTGCATCAAATATTCACCCAATCAGATGCACCTATCATATAGCCTGGACAATACAACTTATAGGTGTTTGAAAACTAGTCCTCTTCACCTTGGTATAAAAAAATCATTTATTTTCTACAACATTTTGAATGTCCACCAGATGTGAAGAAGAAAAAGGCAAGGTCTCTCAAGTTGAAATCTATCAGGTTATGTATTTCAAACTAGATCTTGTATTGGAGAGATCCTATTGGCATCCTATTAAAGTGCCTTGATGAAAATGAAGCCAAAAAACTCACATGAGAAATGCACAAAGGCGTATGTGGAGGGCACGAGCATTGGAAAGCCACAGCTCTCAAGATATTGAGGGAAGTATTCTACTGGACCACTCTTTTCTCTGATGTGTTTTCCACTATTAGAGCCTACAATGAATGCCAAATGTTTGTAGGGAAACATAAGTTACTATCCTTTCCCCTAAAACCTATAAATTCCAGTAGTCATTTTCAGCAATGGGGGTTATACTTCATCAGAGAGATAAATACACCCTCCAGTGGAAAACAAAAGTGCATGCTCACTACCACCGACTACTTCATGAAATGGATTGAGGTTGTGCCCACCAGGAATGGAACTAACAAGGTGATCATGAACCTCCTGGAAACCAATATTTTTCCCATATTTGGTTTCCCAAGTAAGCTTGTAATATACAATGCCCAAGCGTTCAAGTCCAAATCCATAAGTGACTTCTGTGGCAGCCATAACATTTCCTTGACACATTCCACACCTTATTATTCTCAGGGAAATGGACTAGAAAAATCATCAAACAAGACTCTCATCAGGATCATTAAGAAGTTGTTGACTGAATCAAGAAATCATGGGACTCTAAACTCAAATATGCTTTATGGGTTGACAGAATCAACACTAAGAAGTATCTAGGAACCTCACCATTCCATCTTGTTTATGGAATATATGTTTTTTTTCTCACTCAGCTTGGTATACCAGTCCTAAAATTCTTTCAGGATGAGATTGAGGAACCCAATGACATCCAAAGAAGAATCTTACATATTATAGAAGTTCAACATAAAAGAGAAGCACTAGAGCATAGGACAGAAGCATAGGAGAGCAAGATCAAATCAGCCTTTGATAAGAAAACTGAGAAGGAGATTTTTTAGGAAGGTGACCAGTCTTGAGGTGGGATGGCTGAAGGAATGACAAGTCCAAGCATGGTAAATTTGACAACCTATATTTTGGTCCTTTTAAGGTGGTTGAAGTTATGAACAACAACACAATTATCCTACACAACCTAGACAATACAGAGATCTTTGGAGGCCTCGTAAATGGGCGCTTCTTGAAACACTATATTGTTTAAGGAGGGGGGAAGGTCCCTCTTGTACCATAGATTATTTCCTTTGTTTTTTCTTTTGATTAGTTAGTTATGATGAATAAACACTCCATAGCACAACAACACACTGGGGTGTAGTTTCATTTTTTAATTCAGTAAAATGCATGTGTGGGGGGCAGTAATAGATACACAGGGCTAATAGACAGAAACAAAGGTAATTGATGGAAGGTAAGATTAGTTATTTAATCTCAAGGCACTGATTTACACTTCTTAGCACCTCAAAGGGATGAGCTATCCCCATTTGGAGCCAATGTTGTAACCTATGTCTCCACCCCTGCCTCTCCTCTCTTTTTTACCTATGCCTTCATCAAATTTCCCTCTTCTGGTTGGTTAAGTCAGTTTCTCATTATTTAGTGACTTGGTTCTTATTCGTTTCTCTCTTGATTGAGTCTTTGCATATTTATGTTTATATTTTTCCTGAAAGGATAAAATTCATGTCATATTTCATTTGAATGCATGTCATCACGTTTTCCATTGATTGAGCTCAAAATAGGTTGACCAAGTCTTTTTGTATGCACACGAAAGGCCTATAGACAAACATAACAATCCAGAGTGATCAATTTCGGGCTCAGACTATGGGAATAGATAGGTTAATTTTAGAGAGTGGAGATCCATCAGGCCAATCAGATAAATGGCTCTCATCCATTCAGGGTTCCCGAATCGCGCGGGGTTTAACATGAATAATTACCCGAAATCTCGAACAACCGAACTTTCTGAAGTCCCTAAGAGCCGAACTTATGAAGTCCCAAACTTGTCGAAGTCTGGAAGAGTTGAAGTGTCGAAGCACGTGGCACCCATCGATCATGACACGCGGTAATAGATCATTCACTTTGGAGATTTTCCTCCGAGATATTTTTCATGTTTCACATTCGAAACTCCCAAAGCCTGAAATTCTGAAAACCTGAAGTGAATATGGACCATCCATCAGCGAGGACATGCGGAAACAAATCATTCACTCTGGAGATTTTCCTCCCAGGTTTTTTCATTCTTCACATTTGAAACTCCCGGAGCCTGAAGTGTCGAATCACGTGGAAACCAAAATTTGAGACATGTGGCGCACTCATCAGTCATGACATGTGGAACTCATTACAGGTATTTTGGTTGTGACATTGAACCATTTCCAAATGACATGTTTCATTCTTATTTACATGAAAAATCAACAATCATGACAACATATGATGTCAAGCCACCACGTCACTTCGACGATTTTCCTCTAGGAGTTTTTCATGCCCAACATTTGAAACTCCAAAAGCTTGAATTTTTTTAAGAAATAAGACCATTCATCGATCACGACACATGGGGACGGATCATTCAGTTAATATATTTTCCTCTGGGATATTTTCATGCTTCACATCTAAAACACCCAAAGCCCAAAATTTCAAAGTGAATCTGGACCATTGATCTCAACTAAACAAGTCCCATTGATCCTTGTAGTAGGTAAATATCACCCGGATCATAGATCATAATTAGATCGATGACCACACTTCATTGTGGGGATGTAAACTTCCCAGATGTCAATTTTCTAGAGCGGTCCCGCAATTGGAACCGTAGTATTGTTGGAGGGGAAAGTGGTAGCATGTGGGGGATTGCGGGCCCGAAAGTGGTATGGAACCAAACCACTCTCAAAAAATTCCACAATCATGTGCCTAAATGACATCATATCACCATGTCACCTCCACTCATTCCACTCACTACCATCGCTCCTCTAAATACCCGACACTTTTCCTCCACTCATGACAGTTATATCCCTCACTACACGTCGCCAAATCCATACTCTCGATACCTACATCGTATTCATACCTCCTCTCACCTTTTGACACATATCCTCACATGTCATCTACCCTCACTTCCACTCATCTCATCTCCCCATTGGATGCTCACCTCACATCTCCCCTCATCACCATTGGGCTGTCAACCATTCCAGTGAAGCTATTTCACAAGTACAGATGGCAGTTGACAGGGTCAATGCAAAGTATGCTTAGCTACCAAAATATTTGTCACAAAAAAATAACATGGAGATTGTCCCAGTTTGTCACAACCATCTCCAGAACACTTCAAAAGAATACCTTCTTCCTCAAGAAGATATCTGACAATAAAACCAATTGTCTTTGGTGGCCTCCAGCTCATAGGAATGCCTTCGTTCAATGCAAAACTCTGTTCTTCCACTCTGAGTCCTTTTCTTCCATCTAAGTTCCTATGTCTGATGCATCAGTTATGTATCAGAGACAGTAGTAGTTTTTAGTATATTAATTTAAGAATTTTCTTATATTAGGAACAAGACAGGTCTTTTGTGTGTGATAAGAACCACTCTTATTGATTAATTCCAATGTCATAGTCAAGTTAATAATTTGTTTTACTAACGGATACCTGAATTAGGTCTCAGTGCCCTAAGGATGAGAGCCTCTCCAACTCTTTAAATTGTTAGCTTTTAGATATTGTAAGGGTAATATTTTTGGGGAAAGAATAGAAATACATCAGACTGATTGGACCAATTCTATGCATGGATTAAATTTGTCTACATGGTGATCATACTCTTGATGATAGTGTTTCATTTAAATCTTTACGTGTTTTAATTCTTATCTTCAATATAGTTTTTGGTTTTTGCAACGCACATTTATTTTCCTTTCAGCTATTGTATAACTTGTTTTTACTGATATGCAACCTGTCAAAAAACTAATCCTTTGGTGATTTTTTTTTTTTATTTGCAACCTCTGGGAGTAACTATTTTTTTGATAGATGTTTAATGTCTTGAAATAATATTTTAAGTATTGAACTTATTGCTGCAAATTATTCATTGAGTAGTTTGTTGTTTTCCCCTGTTTTTCTATTATTTCACTGGTCTTTCATTAGTGTGCCACCAGCCAAGGAGGACCCTCATCCCTATCATTCTTCCAACCAAAATGCCCTTTTGTCTTGATAGAATAACCCGTTGACCAACCAACACAAAAATAAAATAGAAAATCATTCTAAACTAATAGGTGCCTATATTTGACTTCTCATGAGTGGGAAGAAACTCAGTGGAGTTAAGAAGGAACAAGAAATACAGTTTGTTGTGGTGAGGAAACCCGAAGCTTTTCTTAAAAGTACTTCTATGGATGATTTTCCTGAAGAATTTCAGGACATGTTTGATAATTTCGCTGACATAGTAGTGGATGAGTTTCCTAAATCATTGCCACCTATGACAAGTATCAGCCATCATATTGACTTGATATCGTGAGACAGTATGTCGAACAAAGCCACATACAGATTGACACCTCAAGAGAACGAGGAGGTAAAGAAGCAAGTCCAAGAATTATTAGACAAGGGTTGGGTCAGAGAAAGCTTGAGCCCATGCACAATATGAACTGTGTTGAGTCCAAATAAGAATGGATGATGGAAAATGTGTACAGACTCAAGGTCCATAAACAAGATCACCATCAGGTACATATATCCTTTGCCTAGGATGGATGACTTAATGGATTTCTTAAGTGGAGCGAGGTTTTTTCAAAAATAGATATGAAAAGTGGATATCACTAGATAAGAATGAGAGAAGGTGATGAGTGGAAGACATCCTTTAAGACAAACGAAGGGTTGTATGAGTGGCTTGTTGTGCCATTTGTCTTAACAAATGCCCCAATTACTTTTATGAGACTGATGAATGAATTATTGAATAATTTCATTGGTAAGTTTGTGATTGTGTATCTGGATGATATATTGGTCTTCAGTAAAACCGAAGAAGAGAATTTGAGACATATGACATTATTGATGAGGAGACTATAGCAGGAGAAGCTGTTGAAAAATCTGAAGAAGTCATCTTTTATGAAGACAAAATTCATTTACTTGGGTTTTGTGATATCTTAAAATGAATTGAAGATGGATCCCGAGAAGGTCAGAGAAATCAAGTAATGGCCATCACCAAGGAGTATGTTTGAAGTGAGAAGCTTCCATGGATTAGAAAGTTTCTATAGGAAGTTCATTAGAAATTTCAGTGGAATTTGTGCACCAATGATGGATACAGTGAAGAAGAGACACAAGTATTTTAAATGGACACAAGAAGCTGAGAAGAGTTTCAATATATTGAAGGAGAAGATAACAGAGCGACCAATTCTGGTCTTGCCTAATTTTGGGAAAACATATCAACTAAGGTGTGATGCAAGTGGAATTGCAATTGGATCAGTCTTGAGCCAAGACAGTAGGCCTGTTGCATATTTCAGTGAGAAGCTAAATGAGACTGAGGGAAAGTACTGCACATATTAAAAAGAATTTTATGCCATAATTCAAGCCTTGAAGAAATGGAGGCACTACCTTGTTCCAAGGGAATTTGTCTTGTATAGCGATAACCAAGCTTTACATTTCATAATGAGACAAGAGAAGTTAAACCAGAGACATGATAAGTGGATAAAGTTTATGCAAAATTTCACTTTCATCATTAAGCATATTTTTGGTAATGCTAACAAGTTTGTTTATGCGTTGAGCAGGAGATGTTTGATTTTGCATGAATTTCAGGTCAAGACCTTAGGGTTTGAACACCTTAAGGATATGTATTGTGATGATCCATATTTTAAGGAAGCATGTGAAAAACATGTGATCAGAAGAAAAAGTTAGTGGAAAAAGTACATGATTCAAGATGGATTATTGTTTAAAGGTTGCCAATTGTGCATACCAAGGTGCTCGATGAGGAAAAATCTGTTGAAGGAAAAACACAGTGAAGGTATGGAAGGACATTTTGGCCATGACAAGGTGTTCGCACAATTGAACGGTTCATACAATTGGTCGGGTATGAGAGAAGAGGTGAAAAGGTTTGTGAACAAATGTATGATTTTCAAATATGCAAAAGGAAAGAAACAAAATACGTAATTATATCATCCATTGCCTATTCTAGATAGGCCTTGGGATGCAATAAGCATGGATTTTGTGTTGGGATTACCAAGAACCTAGAGGGGAAGTGATTCCATATATGTTTTGGTGGATAGATTTTCGAAGATGGCACACTTTTTCCCATGCCATAAGACTAGTGATGCAACACATGTTGCTAATTTGTTTTTCAAGGAAGTTTTGAGACTTCATGGATTTCGCAGGAGCATTGTCTTAGACAGAGACACTAAATTTTTGGTTCTTTTCTGGAGAACATTATGGAAGAAACTGGGGACACAAATGTCTTTTAGTTCAACATATAACCCTCAGAAAGATGGATAGACTGAGGTGGTAAATAAGAGTATAGGAAATTTTATGAGAAGTTTGGTCACTAAACATCATAGTCAGTGGAATCAAATTCTGTCAAAAGTAGAGTTTGCATATAATAATTCACCAAATAGAAGTACATGAAAGATCCCATTCCAGATAGTATATGGGATGATTCCAAGAGGGGTTTCAGAGTTGAGGGACATGGAGCATAGTGAATTCAAAAGTGTTGGAGTAGAAGAATTCAGTACAAAAATGCAGAAGCTTCATGATTAGATCAAGGAGTAGGTGTAGAACCACAATATAGAGTATAAACATAGAGTTGATCAACACATAGAGAACTTCAATTTGAAGTAGGATATCAAGTTTTAACACACTTAAGGAAGGATATGTTCCCAATATGGACATATAACAAGATGAAGTTGAACAACATTGGACCATGCAAGGTCCTAAGAAAATTTGGTAACTATGCTTATGAGCTAGAGATTCCACATGAAGTGAGAATATCACCCATATTCAATGTTTCAGAATTGTATCCTTACAGGGAAGATGAAACAGAGAGATCAGAAGATGAGGAGAAKATTCTGTGGGAGAAGCAGATGTTTGTAGTAGAAAAGTCATAGATGGAGAAKATCATTGATCAGAGGATTGGTAAGAAGACCAGGAGGAATACCTACTTGGAATATTTGGTCAAGTGGAAAGGACACCCGATAGAAGATGGCAGTTGGGTAAGTGAATCTCATGTACATAAGCATGGAAGGTCAGCGCAGGAGCTCATGGACATGATTCCATGATTGTTTTTTTGAGAGGAGTATGATGCATGAGCATCATCAGCAAATCCACATGGGATGATAGCTCAGCGCTTAGCACACCTTTTGAGTAAAATATTAAATTTTGAAAGATGGCGTATCTCATATAATTTATGAGTGAAAGATGAATTAGAGAAGTTAATGGAAAGAGGTTGAACAATCGTGTCAAAACCAAAAGACATCAAACCATCCTTTAGATATTTGATTTTGGTGTGGACGTTAGGGACTGCCTTAAATTGTCTTTCACAAACGTTTATGTAATAGGACTTAAGGAGCTGTAGAACTTAATTTTGATCAGGTAGGTAGTTGGAGGAAACCTGAGAGGACCTCTTATATAAGTAGGATCATTGTATACCTTAATAAGGTTAGCTGCAGAGTAGGAKTTGTAGAGTAGTTGCAGAATAGGAGATAGTTATTATTGAATGTAAGTTGTTTTAGGCTGTAGCCATTTTAMATTTTGAGTGAATATAACAGATGGATATTGAATCAAGGCATGGTGTCACTATTGTTTATAGTTTTCCTATCATTTTTTGTTTTCATGAATGAATGAGTTATGTTATTGAAAGTATGAGATTGTGAAGCATTGGAATAAGTTTCAATTGTTTCTTTTCATCGAGTTCATGTAAGGTGTGCATAAAGTCTATAAGGAGTACATTGACATAGTCTGTTTCGACTCAGAAGCTCATAAGAGATAGCGTGAAACTTCCATTTGCAAAGAGTGCAAAGAGATTGTTGCAAGGTGTTCATAGTGGCTTGTAAGAAGCTAAGTATTGCATAAGAATCTGTTGCAAGGAGTGCACAGATTTGAAGTTCAAATAAGTCTTGAAGTATCCCTCAGAGGAGTCAAAGGGTTCGAGGAGTGAAGCTCAGAAGAGATAATGGGGATCTTAAGCTAAGTGTTGCAATGAGTGCATAGAGCCAAAGAGTTGACTAAGTGTCAAAAATGAGACTGTGAAGCACAAGGAGTGCGTAGAGAGATTTATTTTGAAGGAATAACGATGTCTAAATTTCGTCGGCGATTATGAGTTTGAAAGGAGTGCGTTGGAATCAATATCAAGAGAGACAACGACCAAGAATCAATGGAAAGGGATAAATCCGTTGAAAGTTTCGAAGTGATGATTGAGATCCCTTCAGAAGGAATCAAGATCATGAACAGCCATTAGATCTCAAAAAAAGGCATGGGAAGGTCACCCCCTTCAAGTCCTTCAGACTTTGTATGTTCGAAGGTTTTTGTTTGAGAGGGAAGTAAATCTTTTGAAGTTACGGAACCTGAAGTCCATTTGGACTATAGATCTGTCTGGAGGTAGTGAGATCACCCCAGATCATTAGATCTGGGAAAAGGTTTGTGGTTGTTACTTGTGATTTATTTCAAGGATTTGTGTATCGAAGGGTTCAGAGTATCGAGGAGTCAATAATCTCGAAGCCCAAATTCATGAAGCATGAAAAGATCATGATCATTGGTTATCATAGGGATTGTGAACCATAGATATGGTTCTGAATAATTCCATTGGTTCAGAGTTCACATGGAAAGAAGCCAACCACATGCAAGGTAGCCGAAGCCCGAAGTTTCAAAGCACTGGGAGGATTATCCCCAAACCATAGCTTGAGGTCGTGTGGAGGGGGACTAGCGGGAAGGAGCTAGTTGCCAGAAACATGGAGTTTGCAAAGCATTGAAGAAAGTTTTTGTGGGTCCCATATGGCCTACGCTTAAGGTGATAAAGGTCCTGTGTTAATTCAATTTAGGGCCACCAAGGTCTCGAGGAGCTAGTCCAGCTCAGAGAATTGAATGATCCTAGATTGGGAGCTCAAGCATCCCGGAGGATAGAAGGGGGGGGTCTACATCACCATGTCAAGCCATGGAGATGGTGAGCCCGGATTGGGTGTGGTTTCCTAAGTGTCAAGTTTGGGAGGTATGATACAGGCCTACCATTAATGAAATATCCAGAGGTAAATGCTTGTAGCCTGACCTATTAGCCGCCATTAGAAATAGATCCCAAACCAATTTATTGCAGAGTCTTGTTACTAGTCGGGTAGGGTTATGAACCATTTTGGTTATGGTTTATGCTAGTTACACTATACAAAGAGTATACGATGTTAGGGTATGCACATTTTAATCTATATGTTAAACAATAGGTATATCGTTTAGGCTAAAATCTTACATTGTGATAGTATCCATATAACAATTTATTTTTTAAACAATAAGTTGTGATTAATGTTAGTGTTATATGTTAAACGATGAATTATGGATAGTGTTAGTGTAGAGTATCCATGTGGTAGGTCATATGGTAAACAATATATATATATATATATATATATTGATATGGATATTAAAGTGTTGAGGTATCCACATGAAAGTCTGTAGGATAAATAATGCATATTGTTATGGCTAATGTTAAGATTATGGATAGACTTTATGATGGTTTATGTCAATAACTCAACTATGCCTAAAATAAAGGAATAAAGATATGTCAAATGGATTACCTCTATGTCACAATCAAATGTTGAAGAGTCAAGGAAATTAATGTCCCCTAAACAAAAAAAAAATATTTGGGAAATTTGGGGTACATTACAACTAGGTTGTATTTTGATCTCTTGAAGTTATGACAATCATACTAACCATTGGTCAAAATTAAAGTCAAAAGTATTAGATTGATTAAGGTTGATATTATAGATTTTATTCTCTAACTCAGATTTTTCTTAAGAAAACATATTATCTTAGTATGGAGGACAGGTTGAATATAATACTTATCATCCTGAGTGAAGGAGACTTGGAAGAAAAGAAACAACACTCATTCTTGAGGACAAGACTCTAGGTTCCAGGTTTGATCAATTAAGTTGATCTAAGATTCAAATTTGCACATCTCAAGTTTGATAACTACCTCATTACAAGTAAACAATATAGTTGTGATAGAAATATTTGAAAATGTTTATACTTGGTAGCATGTGAGCACTATTGAGATAAATTTTTACTGTAATCATTTACTAGATATAACTAACATCTCATCTAGGAGAAACTTCTTGTTTTGTTTCTAGGTTACCATGGAGGAATGATTGATCACAAAACTATTAGAGTCTTTCTCTCATTCCTTATTATTGTATTTCTTAATTTTTACCCTTGTTTTAGGTAGGTCATAAGTGATATCTCTGAAGGAGATAATGTGATGATTTTTCTCGCTATTGGTTTTATTATTATAAAGAGTATTGTCCTTGTCTATTGTTTCTCCCTTGTTATTCTTGTTCCAGGAAGGCCATAGGTGATAACCTTGTGGAAGCTATAATGATGGTTGTAGGGGGAAACATATTAGATGAGGCATGGAGAAGAATATCCAACTTGTATACATGACTATATACATCCATGTACCAAAGAAGATGAAGAAGAAGATACTTTTGAGATACAAAGTATCTCATATGGAGATTGATTGTAAGGATAAGAAGGCTCCAAAGATGACCAAACATTAGAATAGAAATCACAATAGACTTGGTCAATGGATAATTAAGCCACCTTGATAAGAAGCAAAATTTGTTTGAATTATGTCTCAAGTTTTCATATTAAGACTTGGTATTCAACACCAAGTATATCCTGCAAAGACTATGAAGTTTTTGTAGACTCAGAGTAAGACTGATTTTTTTCCATAGGATTCTCCCAGTAAGAGCGAGAAGGCTGTGATGAGACAATTTCTCTAGTAATCAGAAGAAGTATATATAGAACAAATGTGATTCATCAAAAGAAGAAGACACTATATGAGATTCAGAAGGAGAAGGTATGACAATCCTTGTAGTTGATATTGTGTTATCTCTAGTGCCAGTTGGTGTAGTACATTAATCGAGACATGAAGACATGAATACAATAGAATATTGAGCTACCTCTAGAGAAAGAGGATAAGCTACCCTCAGTGGCAGTCATTGAGCCACTCTTAGTTTCAGATAAAGTTTTTTTCATTATAGAGTAAAGGAGCTTCTCTCAGAGTCTAGCAGCCACAGTGAGAATGGAGCAGTCATTCTCATCTTCAGAGCATATGTAGGTGAAAAATATCAGACCCAAAGGAACAATTACATAGAGATAAGATGACATACTCTTAGGCAGTGAGACAAATAGTGCTTTGCAGAAAACACATAGAGCTAGCACATGATTGTGCAGATTAAGTTGCAACTAGGCAAGTGTACTAGGTTTGTACAATGTGATGGGGAAATTTGGTTTTGAAGTACAGGACAAGAAGACTCATGTCTCTAAGATGAAGAAATCTCCAAGAGATTGGTATGGCAAGATTGATAGTTTTTTGACAAGCTTGGGATTTACCAAGAGTATACTTGATTCTAATATTTAATTCAAGGTTATGAATGATGAGCCAGTTGTATTGCTACTATATGTGGATGACTTATTCTTGATAGGAGAAGAAAAGACCATCACAAATTGCAAAAGGAAGCTCACTGTAGAATTTGAGATGAAATACCTAGGCCCGATGCATTATTTCTTAGGTCTCGAAGTTTGGTAGAGCCCATAGAATATCTTCCTTAACCAAGGGAAGTATGAAATTTAAATACTAAAGAAGTTTGACATTTTGGAATGTAAATCCATGGCCATGCCCATAGAGATGAATTTGAAGGTCGTGGTTGATACTTCATCAGAGTTAGTTGATGCTACTTTATACAAACAAATTATTGGTTTGTTGATGTATCTAACAAATACTAGGCCAGATATATGCTTTGTTGTGAACACCTTGAGTCAGTATCTAGTGGAACCCAAACATGTTCACCTTGTAGCTACAAAGCATGTGATGAGATACCTTAAGGGTACGTTGGATTATGGTCTCTATTATATTGGAGATTGTGACTTCAAATTGTATGGATATGCTGATTCAGATTGGGATGGAAGTGCTTCAGACAGAAAAAACACTTCAAGATGTTGTTTCAGTTTAGGTTCATCTTGGATTTTGTGGCAAAGGAAGAAGAAATCTAGTATTTCTCTTAGTACGAAAGACACAGAGTACATTACAATATGCTATGCCAGTTGTGAAGCCATATGGATTCAAAAGTTATTTTCATGTCTATTTTACCTAGAGATGGATGCTACCATGATTTTTTGGGATAACGAGAGTTGCATAAAGATGATAGAGAAGCCACTGTTCTACAATAATACGACGCACATTGAGATCTGGTACCACTAAATCTGTGACTTGGTACAAAAAGGAGTTGTGAAGCTCCAATATGTTGTCACATGTGAGAAATTTGTAGATGTGTTGACTAAGCCTATGTCTCATGTGAAGTTTGAGTACTTATGAGACAAACTTGGTTTTTTCCAAAAGGACCTCACTCGAAAGGGGGAGTGATGTTGATGATACTATGGTATCCTGACGAACAACGGGTAGCTCAATTAGGATTTTCTATCCTAGGGGACTAATCATCCCTAGGAAGATCCCAAAGTTCTGGTAAGGACGGTCTGTCAATATATCTATGAATGTATATGCTAGTTGTGGTCAGTAGTGATAGCTCAATTAGAATTTTATATCCTAGGTAATCTTATGGTTCCTCGGCAGATCCCAAAATTCTGGTAAGGATGGTGTATCAGAGTATCATGTGGTAGCCTGTTAGGATTTTATATCCTAGGAAATCTTATGGCTCATAGGAAGATCTCGAAGGTCCAATAAGGACGGTCTGTCAGAGTACTACAAATGTTATTGTTGAATCTCCTAACTCATTTTGTTGTCACATATAGATGTTGATGTTCCATCTTTATGTTGTTGATGATGTTATTCCAACTTCGTGTTGTTGATGTTGATGTTCCAAGTTCGTGTTGTTGATGATGATGTTTCAACTTCGTGTTGTTGATGATGTTGTTCCAGCTTCGTGCTATTGATGATGGTGTTCCATCTTTGTGTTGTTGATTTTGTTGTTCTAGATTCATGCTATTGAAGTTGATGTTCGAGCTTCATGATGATGTTGATGATGATGTTACTCCAGCTCTGTGTTGTAGATGATGATGATTTTTAGTTTATACTGATGTTGATGATGAGAAAAAATTTCTATGACCTATAGATATGACCGACAATGTTCCCGATGTTTATGACAATGACCCCTCCTCTTGATGATGCATTGAGTCCGGTGAGTTGTTATTAATGTTCTAAGTAGAATATCATTCTTTTTAAGGGGGAGTGTTGAAATATTGTAACTGTGAAGAATATTCTCCTTGAGAGAGAGTTGAATAATATCATTATATTATATTTAATTAGGCCCTATTGTGCCTTAGTAAAAGTGGGCCCTATTGTTCCTTGATAGTAAATTGTAAATTAAGAGGGTAAAGTGACAAGTCAGCCCATACCTAGTTATAAGTTGGCTAGACCACTATTTATAAGAAAGGTGAATGCCTCATTTGGATACACACACACTCAGCTCTGTAGTGTGCAAGTCTTGGAGGAGAACCTACTGCAACTGTGGGTGACGTCAAGGAGGGTTTCTGGTCTATCTCTTGGTATTTCTTGGTCGGGGTGCGCTACTCTTCCTAGTGAAGGAGTAGAGGAGGAGATCTTATGTTCGATCTTTGGTCTATCTATATTGAGGAAGTTTTTGTTCGGTTTTCTCCCCCATGAAGGCTTCCCAGGATAATCTTTGTGTCTCTATTATTCCTGATCTTATTTATGCAACTAATGTGCTAAATGATTATAATAACAAAGAATAAACATAAATGCTAGTTGTATAAGTAAAAAATTCGACAATTCTTTGGGTTAAGTCATACTGCAACTCAGACAAGGTTTTCAGATTGAAATGACTTTACTTCCTTACAGGGAATCCCATTGAGCAAGGTAACACGTTCTTCTATTGTGGTTCTTTTAACTTCTGGATACGTCATTATGTTGGTTATGGTAGTATTATTTTCAATTGAATTATCGTATTGTGCTTCTCCAGAGATGTAAGATTTTTCCATGCATTTATAAAACTTTGGGTCTTTGTAATTTGTAAGAGTACCTCCCCGAGTTTGGGCTAGGGGTTTTGACTGGGGTGATTTCATGGCTTTAAAGAAATGTTGTTATTTTGTTTTCCATGGCATTTTCATTACTTTGATGAAATTTTTGTCAGGGTTTTACTTGTTTATTTAGCTCTACGTATATGGACAGGATTTCATAGCCAGATAAAGAGATTCTGAGTTTTGTTTAAGTAATAACCCCACTAGGCTTTTGTCATCAATACTTCGTTTATATATAAGGTAGTTTGAGTTCTGTATTCGGTTATTATTCTAATGGAAAGTTACTGTTGTCTTTGCCATGAGGAAATTTATCTTGTTATTGCTTCCTGTGCTTAGTTAGTAGTTCTTGAGTTTTTAAACTAACTTTGTTATTACTAACCGGAGCTTACAGGACACTCAGGAGTTTGGGTCTGCATCACACGTATCTTTGTTTTCAAACAACAAGACCTAGTCGAATGCATATTCCAATGGTAAACCCTTATTTCTTTGTATTTTAATATATATTACCGATGCCTATTTTCTTTAAATTGAACCGTTATAGTAACAATTGTTTTCTTTTTTATTACAGGGTATATGCAAGAGAGCACCATGGGCTGCGGGCATGTTAATTTGGGTTCTGATATGCTTTTATATCCGGAATGTTGACTGGTACTAGTGATTTTGTTGTTAACAAC
>ML798139.1:153970-173376 GCA_009831015.1 Picea engelmannii
GCGTGGAGCAAAGGGATAGCTGGAGAATGCCAGCATTTAATTTTTGGGACATTGTAATTTGGCTGCGCCAAACATTAATACCATGATGTGATGAAGCGCACTTGTATTTTGTAACGGACCTTGAGCGGATAAGCTCTCGTCCTTAGGTAGCTGAGGCACTTACTAGATTTAATGCAAGTAGATAGAGTAATTAAGGATAGATTAGACAGTTTTACTTTCGAGAGGGAAACGGAGTATAGACACCCTCCTTTGTATTCATTGTAAGATAGAACTTATTCATTCAGGATTAGCCTGGAGAAAAAGGGAGAAGAGCAGAGAGCTTGAGCAGACCCTCCATGTACAGATATTGAATTAATAGGAAGAGCCCTGATTCAATTCGATGGATGTGTTTGATCTCTGTGTGTTGTTGATATTGTGTCTTTGCATGTTTGCTTCTTTCTATGCTTATCTTTTATATGCTGCATATGTGATTGCATATCAGGTTAGAAACCTGAGGGAATGAGTTTCAATTGTTTCTCTGCTTAGGCCAGGAGATTCCTGCATCGAGTGCAGTTGAATACCTCCGCATAGAGTGTGTCGAGGGGGCAGAAGCAGTTGAACCTTTGTTCTCACTTCACCCGGAGTTGGGTCAAATTATTCGAGCCGTGCATGTGAGTGCGGGTCGCAGGTGAGTCTCAGTGGCAAGACTGGGAAAAGGAGGTAGCAGTTCTCGAGAGCGTGAGCGCCCAGAACTGGTAGACTTCGTCACTTAGGAGAAGTGGGTGAAGGTTGAGTACAGGGAACGTGTTCGAGAAACCCCTGAAGGAGCTCGAGTCGGAAAAAGCTCAGAAGGGACGAGCCCTTAGTTCGTTAAAGAGGCGACCCAGGGGAGGTTGCACAGGGAAAAAGTGGCAGAGCGGAGATCTCCTTGTAAAGGAAGAGAATCAACAACTTGAAGTTGCAAGGGAGAACTTCGAAGATCATAATTCTACTGGGGTATCGAGCATATCGGTGCTTCGCGGGGCGGACTGGATAAGTTGACCGGAATAGACACGAGAATGCAGGAGCCGACGTCGCGGGGATCACGTGCATGGCATGGACCAGAGTGGTTGAAGTGAATAGTGACCTCGATACATCGGACCTCGGAGGTTGACGAGCCCAGAGGTTGGTCTCGTGAGTAGCGAGCCAACGAAAGGCGAGAGATCGAGTAGTCGACATCTCGGCACCTCGGGTCTCGGGACTAGAGAACCCGAAGATATCGGGCGAAAGTCGCGATAGCGCGAGGTCCCGAATCGCCGAAGAAAGTCAGCGTTGACCAGGAATATCGGGTCTCGGGACTCGGAGGCTTCGGCTGGCAAGTGTAGGAACCGCGAAGTCGCGATAGCAGATCCTCCGATAGACAGAGTGAGGAGGATCCGAGAGAGGAAGATTACTGTGGGTAGAACTCCCGAGAGGAGAGGAAGAGCATCGACTCTTCGGGCTGAGGAGTGTGAAGGTCCTGGAGGGGCGACCGCGAGCTGAGGTAGCAGGGTTGCACCAGAGGTGGTTACTCCTCGGCTCAAAAGACTTCATGGGCTCCTGCTCATGAGCTCCTGTACAGTCTGCCCATGTTTCAAAATTGTTGCCTCTGACTCCCAGCTGGCATCCTCCACTGGGCGGTTCTTCCACTTTACCAGGTATTCAAAGTATTGTTTCCTCCTGGTCTTCTTGCCTATTCTTTTGTCTAATATGCGCTCTATCTCAGGCTTCTGTGCAACTGGCAACTGCTTTTGCCACTGGACCACTGGTTCATCAGTTCCAGTGTCTGCTTCATCAGTTTTATACGGGTATAAATCCGATATGTTGAAAATCGGAGATATCTCAATGCCCTCTGGCAGCTCAAGTTCGTATGCATTCTCTCCGAATTTTCTGAGAATTCGGCATGGCCCGATCTTCTTCATTTTGAGCTTGTTATATGTTCCTCGCGGGAACCTTTCTTTTCTCAAGTGTGCCAGAACCGTGTCCCCAACTTCAAACTGAAGCTGTCTTCTTCGCTGATCGGCTCTGCGCTTGTACTCCTGGTTCGACTTCTGCAGCCGCTGCTTCACCTTTTCGTGAAGTTCGTGCATTGCTTCAGCAAATTCTTCTGCCCTTGCGCTGCTAGTTTCTGCTCGTTCTGGCTCTCTGAGCTCAGACACTCCTCTTGGCTGTGTCCCATACAAAATTTGAAATGGGCTCTTACCTGTACTTCGATTCACCGAATCGTTGTACGCGAATTCTTCCTGTGGTAGGATCTGATCCCAGCTGTTGTGATGCTCCGTCACCAGGCTCCTCAACAGATCCCCCAAGCTTCGGTTGACTACTTCGGTCTGTCCATCTGTCTACGGATGGTATGCTGAACTGAATGCCAGATCAGTCCCCAGCTTTCTCCATAGCGTCCTCCAAAAATGACCAATGAACTTTGTGTCTTGATCTGAGACAATGCTCCTGGGCAATCCATGCAATCGCACGATTTCTTTAAAGAACAAATTTGCGATGTGGGTCGCATCACTTGTCTTATGACACGGGATAAAATGTGCCATCTTCGAGAACCTTTCCACCACAACAAATATGGAATCAACACCCCTCTGCGTTCTCGGTAGTCCCAACACAAAATCCATACTGATTGCCTCCCACGGCCTCTCAGGAATGGGTAGCGGTTGATATAACCCTGTGTTCTGTTTCCTGCCTTTTGCGTGTTGACATATGCGGCACCTGTCAACAAATCGTTTCACATCTGCACGCATGCCTGGCCAAAAATATGAATCACTCAGCTTGGCAAAAGTATTGTCATGTCCAAAATGACCTGCTAAGCCCCCACTATGTTTTTCCTTGACCAAATTCTCTCTCATAGAGCAATCTGGAATACATAGTTGATTGCCTTTGAAAAGAAATCCATCCTGTATCAAAAAGTCTATCCACGGGCTTCTATCTCTGAGTGCCGGATTCTCGGCTGCTTCGTATGCTTCGCTAAAATCACCATCACCTGCATACATATCTTTTAAATTTTCAAAACCCAAGGTTTTGACTCTGAACTCCTGCAGCAACAAGCATTTTCGACTCAAGGCGTCAACAACCTTGTTCACAGTCCCCGAAATGTGTTTGATCACGAATGTGAAGTTCTGCATGTATTCTACCCACTTCACATGCTTCTAATTCAGCTTCTCCTACCGACTCACGAATTGCAATGCGTGGTTGTCACTGTACAACACGAACTCTTTGGGTATGAGATAATGCCTCCACTTTTTCAATGCCTGGATAATGGCATAGAACTCTTTGTCATATGTGGAGTACTTCAGCTTCGCATCATCTAGCTTCTCGCTGTAGTATGCCACAGGCCTATCATCCTGACTTAAGACTCCTCCGACAGCATACCCGCTGGCGTCACACTTCACTTGGAAGGTCTTCTAAAAATCTGGCAGCACCAAAACTGGCTGCTCGGTTATCTTCTGCTTCAACAATTTGAAGCTTCTTTCAGCCTCAGCGGTCCACTGAAAAATTTTATGCCGCTTTTTGACCATATCCATCATTGCAGCACTAATTCCACTGAAGTTCTGAATAAACTTCCTGTAGAAGCTTGCCAATCCATGAAAGCTCCTTACCTCAAAAACATTTCTCGGCGATGGCCACTTCCTGATCACGTCCACTTTCTCAGGATCCATCTTTAACTCGTTCGCTGAAATCACAAAACCCAAATATATGAGTTCTGTCTGCATAAACGAACATTTTTTTAAATTTATCAGCAGCTTCTCCTGCTGCAGTCTCCTCATCACTATGGCCAAATGCCTCAAGTGTTCAGCCTTGGTCTTGCTGAAGATCAAAATATCGTCAAGGTACACCACCACAAATTTGCCAATGAATTCCCGCAAGACTTCATTCACTAACCTCATAAAAGTGCTGGGTGCGTTTGTCAAGCCAAACGGCATGACCAGCCATTCATACAAACCTTCGTTTGTCTTGAACGCCGTTTTCCACTCATCTCCTTCTCTCATTCGGATCTGATGATATCCGCTCTTGAGATCAATTTTTGAAAAATAATTTGCCCCGCTCAGGCAATCCATCAAGTCGTCCATTCTCGGCAATGGGAACTGATACCTGATGGTAATATTGTTTATCGCTCTAGAGTCGGTGCACATTCTCCAGCCTCCACCCTTCTTTGGGCTCAGTACCGTTGTAATGGCACATGGACTCAGGCTTTCTCTCACCAGTCCCTTATCCTGCAAATCCTGAACCTGCCTCTTGACTTCCTCATTCTCCTGAGGTGTCAACCTGTATGCTGCCTTATTTGGCAAACTCGCTCCAGGTATGAGGTCAATGTGATGACTCACACTCCTCACGGGTGGCAATGAACGCGGCAGTTCATCCACTATGATGTCAGCAAACTCTCCTAGCAGTTGCTGAATCTCCTCAGGCAAGTCGTCCACCCTTGTGCTTGTCAAGACAACCCGCGGTTTCCGGACAACAAGGAACTGAGGATCCTCGTCCTTCTCCAACTCTGTGAGAAGTTCCTTCCCACTCATAAGAAGTATCGTGCTGCTAACTTCTGGTTTCACCTCTTTATCTTTCATCGGCAGCAACGTATGTGATTCTCCATCCTTTTCCAGGGTGTATGTGTTCATTCTCCCATCATGAACAACATGCCTATCATACTGCCATGGTCTTCCCAATAATACATGACAGACATCCATGGGAATGACATCACACAGAATCTCATCCCTATAATTACCCATTTTAAAATTCACCAAGCATTGTTTTGTAACTCGTACCTGGTGTCCTTTTTGCAGCCATGTCACCTTGTATGGACTCGGGTGCTTGCGTGTCTTCAGCTCCAATTTTTTCACCATCTCGGTCGAAACGAGATTGTCTGTGCTTCCACTGTCCACTATGACCTTGCACTTCCAGCCTGGGTCTTGCAAGTCGTTCGGAATAGTCTGCATCTCTGCGCTGAGCTGTCCACCTCCTTCTCAGGTTTTAGGAGAACCTTGTGCACTGTCAGCGATTTTCCACTCCCAATGTCCTCATCCTCCACGTCCTGCCTCTGCGCCTCAGCGACGTGAGCCTTTCCTCCGTCCATTTTCCTTTCTGGACAGTCCACGGCCTTATGTCCGTCCTTACCACATGTAAAACATGTGATAACTCCTCCTCTGCCTCTTCCTCTACCTCGGATATGAGGAAATGTGTTGGCATCAGCATATCCTCCCTGCTGATCCTCTTGCTGCCTCCTCAGCTCAAAATTTTGCTGCCTTTGCTGTGAGGTACCACCACTTTCAGCCCTACCCTGAGGTTTCTTCCAATCCTCCTTGGGCATTTGTGTCCTCTCCTGGACAACAGCCTTTCCTCGTGGCTAGCTTCTGCCTCGGCCTCGCTGACCTTGCTTGCGGCTCAGCTTCTCTTCGGCTTTCAGGGCCATTTGATACGCATCTTCAACTGTGTGTATAGTCAGCATACTCAGCTCATCCTGAATATCGTACCTGAGGCCATTCAGGTATCTCGCCACCTTTTCGTCATCACTCTCCCGATGACCAGCTCGGATATTGAGCCCGTAGAACTCCTCGGTGTACTCCTTCACCGTCATCAACTTCTGTCTCAGGTTCTGCATGCGCCTGAACAACGAAATCTGGTAGTCTCTCGGAATGAACTTCGCCTTCATCTTGGCGATCATCTGACCCCAATTCTTAATCTTCTGCTTGCCTTTGGAACGTTTGTCTGCCTGCAGCTCGTCCCACCATAAGGCTGCGTGTCCCTTCAGCTTGGTGACCGCATGTCTTATTTTCTTATCCTCTTCGATATCCTCATAATTGAAGTAGGTATCCATTGCTCGGATCCAATCCAGCAATTCCTCAGCATTTAGACTCCCCTCGTAGGTCGGGATGTCCATTTTCGTCTTCGAGCTCATTCTAGAAATGGCTCGTATCAACCTCTCAGTTGAGGCATCTTCTGCTGAGACTTCTTCTTCAGCATGTCCAGCTTCCTCCTCCATCTCTGGATCGTTGAATTCCTCTGCGTCGAATCCACGCCTTTGGGTAGTCTCCATATCTTCGAGTCTCACTCTGAGATCTCGAATCTGACGTTCCATCTCAGCATTCCCTGCTGGATTCTCGGTCTGCCTGCCTCTTCTCTGGGCATCCCTGTCTTCCCGATCAGGTGATTGCCTCTCTCTTCTGGGCGACATTTTCAATTATGTTTCTCCCCGTTACCTTAACGAAGAGGACCTCTTTTCCTAGGCTCTGATACCACTCTGGCGCAACCCTGCTACCTCAGCTCGCGGTCGCCCCTCCAGGACCTTCACACTCCTCAGCCCGAAGAGTCGATGCTCTTCCTCTCCTCTTGGGATTTCTACCCACAGTAATCTTCCTCTCTCGGATCCTCCTCACTCTGTCTATCGGAGGATCTGCTATCGCGACTTCGCGGTTCCTACACTTGCCAGCCGAAGCCTCTGAGTCCCGAGACCCGATATTCCTGGTCAACGCTGACTTTCTTCGGCGATTCGGGACCTCGCGCTATCGCGAATTTCGCCCGATATCTTCGGCTTCTCCAGTCCCGAGACCCGAGGTGCCGAGATGTTGACTACTCGATCTCTCGCCTTTCGTTGGCTCGCTACTCACGAGACCAACCTCTGGGCTTGTCAACCTCCGAGGTCCGATGTACCGAGGTCACTATTCACTTCGACCACTCTAGTCCATGCCATGCACGTGATCCCCGCGACGTCGGCTCCTGCATTCTCGTGTCTATTCCGGTCAACTTATCCAGTCCGCCCTGCGAAGCACCGATATGCTCGATACCCCAGTAGAATTATGATCTTCGAAGTTCTCCCTTGCAACTTCAAGTTGTTGATTCTCTTCCTTTACGAGGAGATCTCTGCTCTGCCACTTTTTCTCTGTGAAACCTCCCCTGGGTCGCCTCTTTAACGAACTAAGGGCTCGTCCCTTCTGAGCTTTTGCCGACTCGAGCTCCTTCAGGGGTTTCTCGAACACGTTCCCTGTACTCAACCTTCGCCCACTTCTCCTAAGTGACGAATTCTACCAGTTCTGGGCGCTCACGCTCTCGAGAACTGCTACCTCCTTTTCCCAGTCTTGCCACTGAGACTCACCTGCGACCCACACTCACATGCACGGCTCGAATAATTCGACCCAACTCCGGGTGAAGTGAGAACAAAGGTTCAACTGCTTCTGCCCCCTCGACGCACTCTATGCGGAGGTATTCAACTGCACTCGATGCAGGAATCTCCTGGCCTAAGCAGAGAAACAATTGAAACTCATTCCCTCAGGTTTCTAACCTGATATGCAATCACATATGCAGCATATAAAAGATAAGCATAGAAAGAAGCAAACATGCAAAGACACAATATCAACAACACACAGAGATCAAACACATCCATCGAATTGAATCAGGGCTCTTCCTATTAATTCAATATCTGTACATGGAGGGTCTGCTCAAGCTCTCTGCTCTTCTCCCTTTTTCTCCAGGCTAATCCTGAATGAATAAGTTCTATCTTACAATGAATACAAAGGAGGGTGTCTATACTCCGTTTCCCTCTCGAAAGTAAAACTGTCTAATCTATCCTTAATTACTCTATCTACTTGCATTAAATCTAGTAAGTGCCTCAGCTACCTAAGGACGAGAGCTTATCCGCTCAAGGTCCGTTACAAAATACAAGTGCGCTTCATCACATCATGGTATTAATGTTTGGCGCAGCCAAATTACAATGTCCCAAAAATTAAATGCTGGCATTCTCCAGCTATCCCTTTGCTCCACGCACTGGCTCGCTTGATTGAGTGGGTGATGCTCCTGCATAAAAAATCCAAGGCATGGAAATACAAGGGAACATAAGGCAAGGAAAGGTAAGAGAGAGGCTAAGCAATCAAGGAAATGCAAGGAAAGGATAAGAAATCAAGACAAGGAAAGGAAAGGAAAGGCATGGAAATAGAATGAAAGGAAAGAAAATACATGGGAAGGAAAGGAAAGGCAAGGAAAGGATAGGCTAGGTAAGGTAATGAAATGAAAATTTCCAATAACCAAGTTTTTAAAGTGGTATAAAACTTCACCTAGTATATAATATTGAAATACATAACCATATCTTTCATGTTCTGTCATCCTATGTAAAATATTTTCCTTTAATTACCATCGAAATGCCATTGGAGTTTGTTACTAAGAAAATGAGGGTTTCATTTCCCTCTAAGCAATGTCCTGACCAATAGTCAATTCCCTATTCATTACCTCTTGGGGAAACAACTACATATATGTGTCCTGTAAAAAATGGAGTGCCAACATGTGAGTTCACTAAATTACGAAAGCATAAAGCATTAATGTTAGTTAGTTTGAATTTAATAGAAGGTTTCACCGAACCTGGTAGTATGAGATCTGTAACGATCCCCCCGATGAACCTGAGGTCGGGGTACGCTAGTCTAGAGCAACCACTCATGCTCTGATGTCAGTCGGTAACATTCCCATCCATTAGGCCAGGCCATGCTACTCTAGGGAACACTCTTGTTCCCATACTGCGGAACATACAATAACATACCCAGTAGTTAACTAATCAATGCCGCCTAAATTTACTCTTTAGACTGCATGCAACTAAAACATATACATACAACACGCTTGCAGAATCTTAACATCTAAACATAAACAACAATTACTTTTTGTAACATACAAATTTTATGTTAAAATAACAATAATTACTGATATGCATCATTTATAGGAAATTACCCATAAGCACACAAGAAATCATAGTCACATATATGATAAAATCGTAACATGGGCATGTAAATAACAAAACATCATATCCATATATCATACAATTGGTACTTATCTTAGAAATACTGTCGCCAACTGATTATAGACCATCCATGAACCTCCCAGCCATAGACTACATTGTTCATCACTCTCAACAGTGAATCACCCCTGAGCTGAGACTGAACTCCACCTAGGGTAAAGGGATTCGTATCCAGGCTAAGGCTCATGGACAACAGGAAAGTCTCTTTCTCAGGTTCTCACTCAACTAACAGCCTACAACCTCTCATTCCCCACATGCCTATCCCACCCAAGGAAGTGTGCCCCTTCTCTGCTCAACAGTCCCTCGGTTGCCCCACTTCCCTTCTAGGGCTTCAGTATTAGGCCAGACTGGAAGTCTTAGAGCACTATAGCTGCAGTTCAGCACATACATAAATCAATCTCCAACAATTCTCTCACCCAAAGAACTGCTCACGGGCCTGGAAACCCGCTTCTTCAATACCACTCCAAGCTAACTAGGTATACCAACCAAAAATGATGGGGAAACAAGCTTCGAAAAGGTGAAATGGTTGTCTGAAGGATAAGAGAATGTATGAGTGAAATGGTCATGGAGTCATTGAATGGATAACTTAGTGTGTTTTTGGATTCACTTTGAACTCTTTGTTGCCTGAAAATGATGGTCAGTCTACTGGCTCCCCCCCTTTTCCCGTTCATAAGCTATCTGTGTGAAAAATCCCCCTGAGTTAAGTTTACCCATGATATGAATGCATATCCCCAACTTGACACTTTTCATATCGTAAGTTACTTTTTTCCACTTGTACCCAACTTTATAACTTAGGATAAACTAATTATCCATACATTATGTTTTAGGAAATATTAATATAATATTCCCTTGACTTTTAGCCCTCCCTTTCCCTAACTAGTTAAGTTCAGTACCCCATCTCTTTTATCATGGTCGATATGCATGCTATGATGTATTTTATATTAATCATGGGTCATATACAAAGTAGTCTCTCTAGCCTTTAACATCTAGGCGCGCTAGCCTAATTCCAAGACATAAGCATTCTAGCTTATAATACTGGCTCACCAGCCTATAATGCATATTATATACACAAATGTTTGCTAACCTTAATATTGTGTGCACTTAGTTACTGCGTGCTATATCCTCTGTCTTTAAGTTTGTGCGGACCTTAGTTACTAGGCACGGTATTCAGAAATGTGCACATTACATCCCTTTACTGCACAGTATATGCGTACACTGTGCCATGAAAGGTGTATTACAAAAATGATGTCTAAAAACCTCACCATATTAAATATACTTAGATTATATTCAAATTTAAGTTCGTCCAAGGGATATTACAATCCCCTCCCCTTATTTATGCACTATCTTCAGTGCATCATGTACCCATATACAAAAAAATTCTCAAAATTCTTCAAAAATATGCAGGTATTCTGCCCGCATTGCATCCTCATGCTCCCAAGTAGTGTCGTCAGGTCCATACTAGGTCCATTGTACCTTTACAATCCCTATGGCTTGATTCCGGTGTTGTTTTATTTTTCGATCCAGGATGTGCACTAGATGCACTTGGAAAGTGCCTTCTTGCTCCACCTGAATAATATTCCAATCAATAACATGATTAGCATCGGGTATATATTTCTTTAGCAATGATACATGGAAGACATTATGAACATACATAGATGCAGGCAATGCAATCATATAAGCAATTGGACCAATCCTATCTAGGATTTCAAATGGTCCACAAAATCTGGTTGCTAACTTGGCGCAACTTCCCATCTTCAGGGAGCTCCTATTATCTTTCACTTTCAGGAAAACATTATCACCCACTTTGAATTCTCTGTGGATTCTGTTTTTATCAGCATAATGTTTCTGTCTGTTTTGGGCAGCTTTCAAATTCTGCATAATTTTTAACATTTGGTCCTCCATCTCCTTGAGCAATTCTGGCCCGACTATTGTTCTATCAGTTGGGTTATCCCAGCTCACTGGAGTGTTGCACCTTCTACCATAAAGTGCTTCAAATGGACTCATATTTACTGACGCCTGATATCCATTATTGTAATCGAATTCTACAAAGTGTAGGTAGTCTTCCCATTTCGATGGTTTTTCCATCACATACATTCTCAACATATCTTCTATCACTCTATTCACCCTCTATCTCTGTCCGTCAGTCTTAGGATGGTAAGTTGTACTAAAGTTTAGATTCCTTCTGAATCCTTTGAATAATCCTTTCCAGAAATTCGAAGTGAACTTTGGGTCTCTGTCAGACACAATCATTTTAGGAATTCCGTGCAATCGTGCCACTTCCTTCATGAAAGTATCAACAACATATGCTGCTTTGTGAGTATTTTTTAGTGTAATAAAATGGGTAGCTTTTGTAAGATTGTCCACCAATACCATAATCGAATCATTCAGCTTGTTTTTTCTAGGAAATCCCGTAAAAAAATCCACTATCACCACTTCCCACTTCCATTCAGGACTGGGCAAAGTTTGCAACAATCCTGTTGGGTGCCTATGCTCTTTTTTAAATTTCTGGCATTCCATACACCTAGAGATGCATTCTACAATTTCTCTCTTCATACCTGGCCAAAAGTATTGGCTCTTGACCGTTGCTAGGGTTTTCTGGTATCCAAGGTGCCCTGCATAAGGAGAATTATGCATCTCATGCAAAATTATATGTTTCAAGTCTTTGACATTTGGTACAAAAATTATATTCTTATGCAACAATATTCCATCTACTCCCAACTTATAAATATCCATCTTCTGTGGTGTCTTACCTTGCTAAGGTTTTGCTATCAATTCTTCGTACTGCAGATCTGTATTTGCAGCCTCCATAATTTTTCTTTTAACATCAGTTTGATACATGATGATGGTTGTAGAACGTGGTTCATCCATTCTCCTATTGAGTGCATCAGCCACTTTATTTTCTTTCCCTTTGATATGCTTTATATCAAAGTTATATTCTCTTAGAAATTCTAACCATCTATTTTGTCTAGCATTTAGATTTGGTTGATCAAATAAATATTTCAAACCATTGTGGTATGTTCTTAACTCAAACCTTTTTCCCATGAAGCAGTGTCTCCATTTCCTTAGGGCATGCACTATGCCTGCCAACTCCAAATCATGAGTGGCATAGTTTCTTTCATGCTCTTTCAAATTCCTTTATTAATAACATGTCACGAATCGATTTTGACTGAGGACTCCACCCAATCCTTCATTACATGCATATGTGCATACAATGAAATCTTCATTTGGGTCTGCAATCCTTAGTATTGGAGCACTTGTCAATAATTTTTTCAATGTTCGAAACTCCTTTCTTAGTCCGACGTCCACTAAAACTTCATATCTTTATTTTGCAAGGAAGTGATTGGGTGTGCTATCTTCGAGAATCCTCCAATGAATCTCCTGTAGTAGCCTGCAAGGTCCATGCAATATCTGACCTCTTTCACATTATTTTGTTGACCATTCTCTAATGGCTTCTACCTTCTCAGGGTCCACTGTTATCCCATCTTTTGAGATGATATGCCCCAAATAATGAATCTGTTTCTGATAAAATGATCACTTGCTCAATTTGGCATACAACGGATGTTCCCTTAATACTTGCAACACCATTGTCAAATGATGTTCATGCTCTTCCTCTAACTTGGAATATATAAGAATGTCATCCAAAAAGACAATGGCAAAATTGTCCAAATACTCTCAGAAAACACCATTCATTAAGCACATGAAAACAACTGGTGCATTTGACAATCCAAATGGTACCACTGTGAACTCATAATGACCATACCTTGTTTTGAAGGAAGTATTGCTAATATCTTCTTCTTTAATTCTTACCTCATAGTATCCTGATCTGAGATCTATATTTGAAAATATCCTTGTATCCTTCAATTGATCAAAGAGGTCATCAATCCTTGGTAGAGGATATTTGTTCTTAATAGTCACTTTATTCAATTGTCTGAAGTCAATGCACAATCTTAACGTTGCATCTTTATTTTTCACAAACAAGACTGGGGCACCCCAAGGTGATACACTTGGGTGTATATACCCCTTCTTTAGAAGTTCTTCAAGATGCATTTACAACTTCTTCAATTCCATTGTACTCATTCTGTAAGGAGTCTTTGATGATGGCGTTGCTCTAGGCATCAAATCTATAGAGAAATCAATGTCTCTCCTTGGGGGTAGTCCTGGTACTTCCTTGAATACATCTTCAAACTCTTTCAGGACTGCATAATTCTCCAAATTTGGCACCTTGTCTTCAGGTGTCTCCTCCATATGAGCTGCAAATATTTGACATCCTCTTCTAAAACATTTCTTCAGCTGCAATGCTGAAATTTGTCCAATGGTTACTACCCTGGGAATTCCATGCACTTTCCTTTGGTCTCCTTCTTCATCAAAGCAAGTGAATGTTTTTTTATTACAATCCAATAGATCATGATGTGGGTCCAACCAATCCATACCAATTAAACAGTCATAGGAACCTAAGGGTAAGATGTTCAAATCTTCCTTGGTATTTAGTCCATTCATGTCTATGAGGAAAGACTTAGCCATCTCATTAACTTTTCTTCTGGCTCATATAGCTAGTTGCACCAACCAGGATTTCCCATGCTTGCTTCTTGGCAATTGCAAAATTTCCACCAGCTTAGCATCTATATAACTATGGCTAGATCCTGAATCAATTAAAATAGCAAGGTTTTGGTTGTTGATCATACCTTCCACTTTAATCATGTGGGACTGATACTCTGCTTTCTTGTTGTCTAGGGCTACATAAATCCTTGGCACATTTCTTCCCATGTCCTCTACTATCTCAACTAGTTTCACATTGTGAACAACCTTACCTTTTTCGCACTCTGTGAGGACAATCTCTAAACCTATGGTCTCCTTAACAACCCCAACATTGCATAGGTGGATGTTTTGGCCCTTGAATCCCTATGTCAATCACTCTAGTTTCCTTATGCATTTGGTGCCATTGTGGATTATTTCTGAAGAATGGTGTCTTAGCTCCCTTCTTCCTCTGATCCATATTGAATTTCTTATTGTCTTCCCAAGCCTTTTGGAAAGATGGTCTTTCTTTCAGTTGGTCATATAATCATTTATCTCTCATTATGGTCTCTTATAATGTATTGGGATCATCATACTATATTTTGTCACTGATGAATGATGGAAATCCACTTAGGTACCATTGAATCTTGACTGTCTCATCCGTAATGAAAGAGACATACTTCAACAGTTCCAGAAACCTTCTCTCATATTCATATATGGTCATAATTCCAAGCTTGTTTTCAAATAACTCTTTCATTTTCTTGTCATAGTATCTCTTGGTCAAGTACTTCTTCTCAAAATACTTCTTGAATTCTCTCCAAGTAACATTTTTCTCTACAATGTGTTGTACCTGCATAAGTTGATCCCACCACATGGAAGCCTTTCCTTTGAGTTGATAGATAGCGATTCTACCTTCAGCATGAGAAGAGTAATTATGCAATTGAAAATACTTCCTCATGCCTTGAAACCATGTTTCAACATCTTCATCCTTCTAGTGCTCACCATCAAATATACAAGGTTTTATTTTGTTCATTTCTCCTCGTAGCTCATCCACCCCAGATCTCTTATACCTTCTAACAAAGGATAAACTTGAGTTGTTTCCTGCTCTGTTATCGGAATTCCTATGGGGATGATGGTGATGTATACTAGCACCTTTTACTTCTCCCTTCTCATCTGAAGATTTGTGACTCTCATATCTACTTGAGTCATTCTTCGTGACTCTCAGATCTACTTGAGTCACTCTCCTTAACCAATTTCTTCTTTGTTTTTTTCAAACCTTCCAATAGCTTCATGTTGAAGTCATCCTGCCGATCTTTGGCTTTCATAATCCTTTCATTATCATCTCTATGGCTTTGGACATCCTTCTACAAATTCTTAATGGTCTCAACCATATTCATATCTTCATTCATTTCTTCTCCATGTCCATTGGAGTTCATTCCTTCCATGCCCAAATGGACATCCATACCTCTTTTCTTCTCTGGATGACTATAAATCCCCTGTGCCTCTTCCATTCCTACAGACTCTGCACTGGTTTGACCTGACCGATTTGTTGTTAATTCTGAAAAATGGGAAGCCATTGAAACTAATCAAACTAACAAATCAACAATTCATGAGAATATGCACCATTTCGATTCAACATACACATCAACATTATCACTCTTAGTTTCCTAGTGTTACCACCATGACAATTCTAGATAAGTCCCAAGTATCAAGAACACTGACATGCAGTGCCTTCCGAGATACATTTGCACAAGAAGGTGGTTTTGTTGAAACCACTTTCGCCAAGACATGGTATTATGTGTCTCAACAAGTCAAATCCACCACTTGTGCAGTGGGTGATGACTAGTCAGATCACCCTTCTTCATTTGTTCGGTACTTCACAGCCATGTGACGTCAACTGAACACTGCCATGTAATGAACTCAAAAGCTAATCATTTGAAATGGATTGGCTGAGTATGGAAACCCAACGCTCTTTGTACGCAATTTGTCTGAGCTTCATAAATGGAGTTCTATAATTAAGACTCCCCAAGTATGAAGATATCTGCATATCCATAACCATGGTAATATTCAAGCTCCTCGAATTCCTTCTCTTTGTAAATACACATTTCGGTATCCCCAACCCGGGATACATGGAAAAAGCTAAGTCAAGTGAGACTGGTTATTCGAGCAACATTCTAGGCTTTCCTATGAATAAGGAGGAAAGGGTCCTTGTGCACCTTCTAGCAACTAAGTTCCACACATAGCCAGTTATAGACTCATGAATGGAAGTTAGGATGAATCCCACTATAAAGGATTTAGTCATCAACAGGCAGCTACTAAGAAGAAAAGGAGTAAGAAGCATAAGAAGGAGGAATCTACGGTTAAAGTGACCAGAAGTGTTGGAGAAAATCAACTGACCTGGTTAGACGCCTCTTTAAAGGCAGAGATCCCTAAGCTGAAGTAAGTCTTCAACTATGATAAGCATGTCTCAGTGAATTTTGAACATCCAGCAGCGGAGGTAAAGAGTACAAGAGATGATAGGCCTGTTCTTCAACGACCCTTTTTACAATAGGCTAACTGTTGTCATCACCCTTTTGTAATTTTGCGATTAATATGACTATATAAATACAGAAACGGATTTTAGACTGTTTTATTACAATTTCTATTTGGAGATGTTATGACTCTTGTTTTATTTTATAATATATTTTTCTTGTAATCTTATATTTTATTTTCATCTGTCTAAATCGGAAGAAATTAAAATTCATAATTCTTTTTAATTAATGCTTCAATGTGGTTATGTGTTTATTTTTATTTTATTATTATGAAATTTAAACTCAGACTCTTCACCTTCCAAGCGACTTCGTGCGCATTAACTTGTCCTATTCATTTATATTACCATGCATATAAATATTACAAGGTAAACGCTTCTCCACGCACCTAAATATACCGTGCATTTCTTCTTCATCGTACCGACTACTTCCGTGCACTACTCTGGCATTGTGCGCCAATATCCACTACGCATAGTTTCAATACTGTGCACTGATATTCCACATTCATTTTCTTCCTATGCATGCACCATGTCAAGTTTAACATACTCCTTTGTGCTCAAATATCTGCGCACACTACTGAATACACAGTCGCAAAACAACTTATAATCATACTTATGTGCATACCAACAAAACTCCTCTGCATTAAGAAATACTTGTGCACCCCATGTGCACCTTACTATGTGTGTGCTTATAGCGCAAGGTTAATTTCAGCACCTACATCTACACACTGGTTTCCCATGCGGTGCCAAATTTACCATGCACACTGGCATGCCACGGTTTCCCACGCGGTGCGAAATTTACCACGCACACTAGTATGCCAATGTTTTCCAAGGACACTCTATGACTCTAATTCTGGTCACTTCGAAGTTACTTTTCTATGAACATACACTTCAATTGCACCCTTCTAGCCCATCCAAGCTCAATGTTGAATTGAGGCTCTGATACCATACTGTAACAATCCCACCGACCAACCTCAGGCCGAGGTACGCCACTCCAGAGTAACCACTCATTCTCTGACACCAGTGGGTAACATTCCTAGCCATCAGGCCATGCCATGCTACTCTAGGGAACACTTTTGTTCCGATACCGCAGAACATATAGTAGCATACCCAGTAGTTAACTAAGCAATGCCACCTAAATTTACTCTTTAGGCTACATGCAACTAAAACATATACATACAACATGCTCGCGGAAGCTTAACATCTAAACATAAACAACAATTACTTTCTGTAACATATAAATTTTATATTAAAATAACATTAATTATTGATATGCATCATTTACAGGAAATTACCCATAAGAACAGAGGCAATCATAGTCACATATATGATAAAATCGTAACATGGGCATGTAAACAACAAAACAACATATACATATATCATGGAATTGGTGCTTATCTTAGAAATACTGTCACCAACTACTTAAAGACCGTCCACGAACCTCCCAGCCTTAGACTACACTATTCATCACTCTCAATAGTGAATCACCCCCGAGCTGGGACTGAAATTCACCTAGGGTAAATGGATTCCTATCCAGGGTAAGGCTCATGGACAACAAGAAAGACTCTATCTCAGTTGCTCACTCAACTAACATCCTACAACCTCTCATTCCCCACATGCCTGTCCCACCCAAGGAAGTGTTCCCCTTCTCTGCTCAACAATCCCTCGACTGCCCCTTTTCCCTTCCAGGGCTTCAACAACAGGTCAGACTGGAAGTCTCAAAGAACTATAGCTATAGTTTAGGACCTACATAAATCAATCCCCATCAATTCTCTGACCCAGAGAACTACTCACGGGCCTGACAACCCACTTCTTCAATCCCGCTCCAAGCTAACCAGGTACACCAACCAAAAATGATGGGGAAATAGGCTTCAGAAAGGTGAAATTGTTGTCTCAAGGATAACATAATGTATGAGTGAAATGCTCATGGAGTCATTGACTAGATAACTGAGTGTGTTTTTGGATTCACTATGAACTCTTTGTTCCCCAAAAATGATGGTCAATATGATGTTTCCCCCCCTTTTCCCGTTCATAAGCTATCTGTGTGAAAAATCCCCCTGATTAAGTTTCCCCATGATATGAATGCATGTCCCCAAATTGACACTTCTCATATCGAAAGTTACTTTTGTTCACTTGTCTCCAACTTTAGAACTTAGGATAAACTAATTATCCATACTTTATGTTTTAGGAAATATTAATATAATATTCCCTTGACTTTTGGCCCTCCCTTTCCCTAACTGGTGAAGTTCAGTCCCCCATCTCTTTTATCGTGGCCGGTCTACGTGCAATGATGTATTTTATATTAATCATGGGTCATGTACAAAGTAGGGGCTCTAGCCTTTAACATCTAGGTGCATTGGACTAATTCCAAGACATAAGCATTATGGCTTATAATATTGTCTTAGCAGCCTATAATGCATATTATATACACAAAGGTTCACTAACCTTAATATTGCATGCACTTAGTTACTTCCCATTGTATCCTTTGTCTTTAAGGTTGCGCACACCTTAGTTACTGTGTGTGGTATTGAGAAATGTGCACATTACATCCCTTTACTGTGCAGTATATGTGTGCACCATGCCATGAAACGTGTATTACAAAAATGATGTCTAAATAGCTCACCAACTTAAATATACTTGGATTATATTTACATTTGGGTTCAACCGAGGGATATTACAAGATCTAATACATTATCAGAATCTGTTGAAATATTCAATTATTCCACCTCCAACTGGGATAATTATAGATTTATACACTGACCAATGGGGAGTGATACATGATCCCATCTATGAAATCTTCCTGTGTATTCACAATCCTCCCTTTCATTACTACTACATGGACCACAGAAGAAAGAGAGTTTTCTCATCGATATTTAAACTATTGTATTATCTGATGTTCAAACTAAATGGAATCCATGAGTTCCCTTCATTGTTTTGTATTCATACCACTGTAATTGATCTACATTAACCACTTCCCAAAAAATATCTACGTACATGTCCTTTCTTAGGTATTGGTCTTCATAGGTTCTTGTTCCCTCTCCCATTACTAAAGAACATGATTCAACAATGTATTTTTCATCTCGAATGAGGGAAGAAGTTGTGAAGTTCATTTATTTCCTGTATAACTCTCTTTTGATGCATGCACCTTCTCCATCATGCTCCCTTTTCCCATTCCCACACTTGAAATAGTTCCAAATATGTGGTACCTTGATTTTTTTGTGCAAAATACACAACCATTGAAATACATGGGCATTTTTTAACTATCCCATGCAACCATCTAACCAAATCCAATGTTGATCAATTTTTATGTTCTTCTCTTTAAGATGATTGTAAAAAAACTTAAAGCAATGTTGTACATAGGCTAAGTCATGGCACCGATCATAACTTATGTAGAAGTGATACTCCTTCAATATAACTATGTTTTCTTTGTTACTATCCGACCCATGCTTGTATGTGATATGGACCATTATGTTGACCTGTTATGAGTGATAATATTGGCTGGAAATCTCATTTTGTAGTTGAATGGTGTAGGTCTCAGCAAAATCAACCACTGATAAGACAATACCAATGGAAAATGTATTTTTTCATATTCTAAAA
>ML798139.1:177335-215365 GCA_009831015.1 Picea engelmannii
ATTAGTGAATTACCACAAAGTAGAGTTAGAAAATTTAGTAGATAGCTTGTTATAGTGAAAATAGAGATTTGTTTTATCTCTTTATTCACAAGACAACATATAGATTAGTGCCTTTAGGGATATGGAGTATTTTACAATAGCAATACAATATAATTGGAGATGATAGTAGCAATATCTATAAGGTAGGGTGTGAAATATAAGTTGATAGTACTTTAGGGCCTTAGATTTCAATCTTTAAAGAGAAGGGTGTTGAGGAAAATATATGAAATGATCTTACTCAAGCATCTTCAGATTCTTCTTGGCTAAAGAAGAATAGATGGGAATATCACCCTATGTTTATATCAAACAAAAATAGCATTCTAACTCACAACTATTGATTACAAGTGCTTAGGATAGTCTTTTATAGGTAAAAAGCTTGCTGAGAATTCAATTTTTATATGATTTTCTAAATATAACAATTGCTGAAATAAATGTAGATATAGAAGCAAAGACACCAAAATGATAATCAAGATAGATGAAACATAAAACAATCCTTTATTTCATTTCAATTCACCAAAGATAAATTCTTTTTAAAAAAAAATGTACATAAATTTCAGACCAAAGTTAAACTTAGACATCCCCATCCCCAATGGAACATACAAAAGGACCTCGAACAGACAACCAAAAATTGAACTCTAAAATATGGATCAGCATGCCACATTTTTCTGGCCACTCGACTCTGCACAATAGCCTTTGTCAGTCATGAAAACTAATTCAAAAATAGACAAGTCTACACAGACTATCAAAGATAGATCAACACCTATGAAAAACAAGTGTTTGAATGATGCAATTCAACCCTGAATCTTGTTGTCCACAATAATACCCCGCTATCATAAAAAATAATTAGGCTTGTGATAAATTGAGAAATGAATGAAAACTGAACTATCTCAACATAAAATCAAAGAGAAAACCTTAGTATGCTTCTCCTTCTATCCTCCTTTTTTTCCCTCCCTTTTCTTTCCTTTTTAAGCAAATTATAATTGGTTGAAGTAGTTGAACTACTTCATTAGTTAAGATAACTAGAACTCAACCAACTTTTAGTTAAGGGTGGGAGAGTAATAATACATAATATGGGTTTTAAATAAATAATAACTAGTAGGTGGAACCCCTTGTGACTCCCTTTAGTTCTCAACAATCATAAGATAACTAGTCAATTAAACAAAACACCCATCCTTGTGACTCCCATCATCACATTCATATTTGACAATTTCTGTCAATAATATTTGCAATTATTTCCAAAATATATTACCAACATATCCAAAGCATGATATATGGAAATCTGAAGTCAATTGTCATCAACAATAAAAAACTTAAAATCTATATTTTTCAGTTTGTGAGGCAATCTTTCCATTGTTGATGTTATTATATTTTAGTCCTTTTGAACCCGCCTTAGGCTATGTGGAATCTTAAGCCTCATATCACTGATGATATGAGTGAAATCATCCTTCCAATGCATGTGGGAGGACACATATTTATCATAATTATTTCAAGATGCGGAAGGGGCAGTAGCACCTTTCTCTATGACAGGGGTATCGTGGGCCTCGATTTTCATCCTTTTATTTGAATAGCTCATTCATGTATGCATAATTGATTATAAAATAGTTCCTTTAAGAACCATACATGAAAACTCTATAAAAATATGAAATAGACTTTGGCTCGGCAACATATCAGACCCATGCAATCCAATCCATACAAATTGTTTAACCATTGTCACTGAGAAGGGGGTGAGAAAAGGTCCTGGGATATGAGAGCTTTGTATTGAATGAAAAATGATAAAATGAGGGGGAAAAGGAACATGATTATTGCTCATTGAAAATAAAAAATCAACTGTAATATAAATCAAATAAAACATCACTGTCATCCAACCAAGAAATTGCGACTTCAAACTGCTTCAATATAGAATTCTTCTTGACGATAATTAAATTTTAGAACAGGGAGTGAAAAATGAATGTGGGAAGGTGAGGGGGTTGTAATTAGCGAAAAGTGAAATAATGGTCGAGAAGGAGAATGAATATTGTTCATAAAATTAATTAAGTCATCCATAAAAAAATCCATATTAACGTAAAAAGATCCAATACCAACCAAAATGATCACTGTGTCAAAAGAACAACTATTGTGTGAAATTAAAAAAATTATGTGCATTATCTTTCTGACTGTTCGCAATCAATTGGTAACACAACATCATCAAAACAAGACAGTATGCATTCCACAACAACATGTATAAGAGTTTTGTTTTTTTCTCATTTTCCCACTTACTATTTCGAAACCATTTCCAAATTAATACACAGTGACTTATTTCAACTCTCTTTATTATAAAAAATCAACCACTTTCCATGAAATATTTCCTTAATCAAACACAAACACAAAAGCGTGCCTGATTTCATCTCTCAATTCCAATTAGCAATTAAATTGCAACAAGATCATACTTCCATAGAACCCGTGCCTTTCATCAAACATATAGAGTGGACACCACTATTAATGTAATAATCATGTCTTTCCATTTAAACACATAGTATCAACAATCACTATTCCTATTCATACGATGTTGTAGGATACACAGACCCCTTAAATAAAAACATGAGATCATTTATGTTGGCGCAATCAAATAATATCCATAATACATACAATGGATGGACATGCCATGATTCCAACGATTGCAAAATTCGCATTCAACAATTTAAAATAGACAGTCACAACAATTACTAACTAAACGTATACATACCCATGCATCAAACATGAAGTATCATTGTGCATTAACCAATTGTAAACTAATGTTGGGCTAACGACTCAACCATTACAAGTAAGAGACAGTGAATGTGCATCCAATTTCCCAATCAACCAAACCGCCATTTTGAGTTATCAGTTTGATTGTCATAATACCCAATGAAGTTACTAAATACTAAAACCAAAACCAATGTCAACATAATAAACTGAGACAAACTAGGAACTAAAGTTTGTTGACAATACCCAACAACTCAAAACAACCAACAGTATACCCGATCAGTCGTTACGATTCCCTCTATCAAACCCTGGGATTGAGAGAATAAGGGTTTTCTCTATAAACCAAACATGGAGACTGGATTTGACTCCCATCATTGTTTGAGAACTGACACTGACCGCACTCCTCAGAGCACGACCGCTCTCCTCAGGATCTTCTCTCCCTTCAGCTCGAAGAGTTGAAACGCTCTTTAATCCCTTGATCAGGACCTCTTAATACCCACAACAACTCCTCTCACAATCCTCTTCCCTTGATTTACCGGAGGATCAAAACTTCGTGAACCTCGCGAGTTCACGGTCAAATTTCTAGGCTCTTGAATGCCCGAGGCCCGATGTGCAGAGGTGCCAATACTACGCTTTTGCAACATCATGCCCTTTCTCCCTTGCAACTTCGCTTCTCGTGAGATTAAACAAATTTCCTGTCGAATTCCGAGGTCCGAGGTGCCGAGACTCACGACCTCACCTCCTCACGACCTCACTACTCGTGAGATCTATTTCTCTACTCTCCGGCTCTCGAGTCCTGAGATGCCGAGATTTTGCTTCCGCTTCCTCACTACCTCGCGACTTCACTGCTCATGGGGTCAACCAACTTCTGCCTCGCCTCCCAAGGTCTGAGGTGCCAATACCTCCTATAGTTGTGCCCTTGTCCTCCACTCTCCATGCCACTAGGGCCCACATTGCTTACATAACTGTCGAAAACTCATGTCTGACGACCTCGTGACTCTCGTTAAAATAACTTGGAGTCCCGACTCCCGAGCTCCCGATGCCCGATATCACCTACCACGTCACCAACTCCTGTGGTCCTCCACTCGTCGTGCTACTAGGGCCCACACTGCTTACATAACTGTCGAAAACTCGTGTCTCACGACCTTGTGACTCCCGTTGAAATAACTTGGAGTCTGGACTCCCGAGCTCCCGATGCCCGATATCACCTGCCACATCACCAACTCCTGTGGTCCCTCCGCACCTGCGCTAAAATCTCCTTGTATCTTTCATGAGATCCTATGACCCACATAGACTCGCGAGATCTCCTTGGAGAGTCTCGTCCATCCATTTATTCCTTATGCAAGTCTATGAATTGAACAAAATGCTTCTCCCACGAAGACATGCTCACCTATGCGTGAACTTTCAGCACTTGCTCGACCACTTCACTGCACAGCCAATCTATGAAACCCTTTGACAAATTCGATGACCTACTCCTCTAGAGCTTGTTCTCAACTTTCTCAAGTCCTTCAGAGAACTTCTTGAGTGCACTTCTTGCGGCAAACCTTCGACGACGTCTTAGTGTCAAAGTCATCGACTCTGCACACTCCTGCAGCAATAGTCTTTCGAAGCTTTGCTCAGAATCGCAACTCTAAGACTTAGATTGGCCTGCACATTCCTTGCATGGATCTCCTGTGCCTAACTTCACTTTCGATGAAAATGAGAACAGAATCTTTCTCTAAAGGAACCCTTCTGTCAACGCACTCCTTGCGGACGATTCGACTATGCTCCTTGCAGGAATATTCTGGCTCAATTAGAAAAAAAATTGAAACTCATTCGTTCACCTTCTCAGACTTCAATTCAACCATGAAATCACATACACAGCATATAAAAGAAAATTTATGATAGGAAGTAAGCATTCATGAGCATAACATCGATACATAGAGTAATAACACAACACCATGAACTTGAATCAAATCTTTCTTCTATTAATTCAATATCTGTACATGGAGTGTTCTTCATACAATTCTCTGCTTGCTCTTCTTGCTCCCTTGCTTCTGCTCTCAATAATAATATTACATTGATACAATGAGGGTGTCTATATCCCATTTCCCTCTCGAACTCTAAGCTAAGATATCAAATCTAGAATTAAATGTTCTATCTACTTTTTATTAACTATATTAAATGCCTCATCTACCTAAGGACGAGAGCTATGTGCTCAAGGTCCACTACAATATACAAAGTGCACCTTCATAAATGGCTTCATTAAAGAGTGGAACAACAATCCCAAAGTGTTTTCAAAAAATGTGTGCTGGCTTATCCAGTTGTTTCCCGCTCGATGTGTTGGCTCGCTTGATGTGCTGGCGATGTTCCTACATCATACTCCTCGGCTTGAAAACTTTCATGGGCTCCTGTCCATGAGCTCCTGCATAGTCTGTCCATGCTTCTGTATCACTACTTCAGTCTCTTAGCTGGCATCTTCCACTGGGTGATTCTTCCATTTGACCAGATACTCAAAATATTCTTTTCTCCTGGTCTTCTTACCCATTCTCTTGTCCAGTATGCACTCCATCTGTGGCTTCTCTGCAGCTGGAAATTGGTTCATCCACTGGATCACTGGCTCCTTAGTTCTAGTCTCGATTTCTCCAGCCTTATATGGATATAAATATGCAATGTTAAATATCGGAGATATCCCGATGCCATACAACAATGCGATCTCATATGCATTCTCTCCAAATTTTCTCAAGACCTTACACAGCTTGATTTTCTTCATTTTCAATTTATTGTATGTTCCCCTTAGGAACCTTTCCTTCCTCAATTGTGCCAGAAATAGATCACCAAATTTAAACTGAAGCTGTCTCCGATGCTGATCTGCTCTGCACTTATACTCCTGATTTGAATCTATCAGTCGCTGCTTCACCCTGCTGTGAAGTCCTTTCATCACCTCAGCGAATTCTTCTGCACTAGCACTGCTATTCGTAGTCTGTTCTAAATCTTGCAATTCAGAAAATAATCTCGGTTGTGTCTCATACACAATATGAAATGGACTTTTACCTGTTCTCCTATTCACTGAGTCGTTGCATGCAAACTTTGCCTATGGAAATATGTTATCCCAGCTACTATGGTGCTCTGTCACCATTCTCCTCAGCAAGTCTCCTAGACTCCTGTTGACGACTTCTGTTTGTCCGTCTGTTTATGGATGATAAGATGAACTAAACACCAAGTTAGTTCCCAGCTTCTTCCATAAGGTCCTCCAAAAATTCCCTATGAATTTAGTATCCCTGTCCGAAACTATTCTTTTCGGCAATCCATGAAGTCTAACAACCTCCTTAAAAAACAAGTTTGTGATGTGAGTCGCATCGTTGGTCTTCTGGCATGGTATGAAATGTGCCATCTTAGAAAATCTGTCCACCACCACAAAGATTGAATCAACACCTCTTTGTGTCCTCGGCAAACCCAATACAAAATCCATGCTTATCGCCTCCCATAGCCTCTTTGGTATGGGCAATGGATGATAAAAAACTGCATTCTTCTTTCTTCCCTTCGAATGTTGGCATACCCTGCATCTGTCAACAAATTTCTTGACTTCTGACTGCATCCCCAGCCAAAAATAAGACTCGCTCAGCTTCACGAATGTTTTATCATGACCAAAATGTCCTGCCAATCCACCACTGTGCTTCTCCTTCAACAGGTTCTCCCTCATGGAGCATTTCAAAATACACAGTTGATTACCTCTGAACAACAATCCTTCCTAGATCATATAATCTATCCACGGGCTTCTATCTTTGAGAACTGGATTCTCAGCTGCTTCATACGCCTCTGCAAAATCTACATCACCTGCGTACATGTCCCTGAGATTTTCAAAACCCAATCTTTCAACTCGGAATTCCTGCAGCAACAAACACTTCCTACTCAAAGCATCAGCCACTTTGTTAGCAGTACCCAAAATATGCTTAATCACAAATGTGAAATTCTGCATATACTCAACCCATTTTGCATGTTTCTGATTTAACTTCTCTTGTTGACTCACAAACTGTAATGCATGATTATCACTGTACAAAACAAATTCTTTCGAAATCAAGTAATGCCTCCACTTCTTCAGCACCTGTATGATAGCATAGAATTATTTATCATACGTGGAGTATTTCAACTTTGCCTCATCCAGCTTCTCTCTAAAATATGCGATCGCCCTGTCGTCCTGGCTCAAGACCGCTCCTATGGCATATCCACTTGCATCACATTTCACCTGAAATGTCTTCTGGAAATATGGTAACACCAACACTGGTCGTTCCATGATCTTTTGCTTCAACAGATTGAATCTCTTCTCAGCCTCTGTTGTCCAATGAAAATATTTATGTCTCTTTTTCACTATGTTCATCATCACTGCGCTAATTCCACTGAAATTTCTGATGAAATTTCGGTAGAAACTAGCCAAACCATGGAAACTTCTCACCTCGAAAATATTTCTCGGTGATGGCCAATTCCTAATCACTTCTACTTTATCCGGATCCATCTTAAAATCATTAGCCGAAATAACAAAACCCAAGTAAATGAGCTATGTCTTCATAAGTGAGCACTTCTTCATGTTGATCAGTAGCTTCTCCCGATGTAGCTTCCTCATCACAATGGCCAAATGCTTCAAATGCTTAGCCTCTGATTTACTGTAAATTAGTATATCGTCGAAATACATAATGACGAATTTCCTGATGAATTCCCTCAGGACTTCATTCATCAGCCTCATAAAGGTACTTCGTGCATTCATCAAGCCAAATGACATGACTAGCCATTTATACAGCCCTTCGTTAGTCTTGAAGGTTGTCTTCCATTCATCACCTTCCCTCATGCGAATCTGATGATATCCGCTTTTCAAATCAATCTTTGAGAAATATTTTTCCCTGCTCAGGCAATCCATCAAATCATCCATCCTCTGCAATGGAAACCTATATCTAATGGTTATCTTGTTTATCACCCTTGATTCGGTACACATCCTCCAGCCTCCATCCTTATTCTAACTGAGCATTGTTGGAACAACACATGGACTCAAGCTTTCTCTTACTAATCCTTTGTCCAATAAATCCTGAACATGTCTCTTGACCTCCTCATTCTCTTGTGGCATCAACCTGTACGTGGCTTTATTTTTCAAACTAGCCCCTGGTATGAGGTCTATACGGTGACTCACACTTCTCATCGGTGGCAACGAATGAGGTAATTCATCCACGATGATGTCAGTGAACTCTCCCAGCAGTTCCTGAATCTCATCTGGTAAATCATCCACTCTTCTGTTAGTCAGGACAATCCTCGGCTTCCTGACCACAAAGAATTGTGGATCTTCCTTCTTCTCCACCTCTGTAAGAAGCTCTTTCCCACTCATGAGAAGTATTGTGTTGCTTACTTCCAGCTTCACTTCTTTATTCTTTATCGGAAGTAACATGTGTCCTCCCATCCTTCTCCAAAGTATATGTGTTCATACTCCCATCATGAACCACATTTCTGTCATATTGTCATGGTCTACCTAGCAATAAATGACATACATCCATGGGAATAACATCACACAGAATCTTATCATTATATTCTCCTATCTTGAATTCAACTAAACACTATTTAGTGACACTTACCTGATGTCCCTTCTATAGCCATGATACTTTGTATGGACTCGGGTGATCAGCCGTCTCCAGTTCCAACTTTTCTACCATCTCCGTCGAAACGAGATTATCAGTGCTACCACTGTCAACAATAACCTTGCATTTTCTATCCTTGGTCTTGCATGTGGTTCTGAAAAGTCTGGTCCTTTGAACTGATCTTTCCACCTCCTTCTCGGGTGTCAAAAGGATTTTATGCATCCCAAGCGATCTTCCACTTTCTGCATCTTCGGTCTCAACATCTCACCTCTGTGCTTCTATGATGTGAGCTTCTCCAATATCTTTCTTTTTCTCTGGACACTCAAATGACTTGTGCCCATCCTTCTCACATGTGAAGCATGTGATTACTCCACCTCAGCCTCTTCCTCTACCTTTGGTACGAGGAAAAGTGTTGTTGTCAGCATATCCTCCCCTCAGCTCTGTATGATGCCCTCTCTATTCAACATGTGGCCCTCTCTTTGAGGTTCCACCTCTTTCAACCTTACCCTAAGGTTTCTTCCATTCCTCCTTGGGCTTCTGAAATTTCTCCTGGGAAACTACCTTGCCTCTGGGCTGACTCCTGCCTTGCCCTCACTGACCTTTCTTACGGCTCATCTTCTCCTCGGCTTTTAGAGCCATCTGATAAGCATCCTGCATCGTTCAGATGGTTTCCATGCTTAATTCATCCCGAATGTAATATCTCAGACCATTCAGATATCTAGAAACTTTCTCATCATCGCTCTCCTGATGACCTGCTCTGATGTTCAACTTATAAAACTCCTCGGTGTATTTCTTCATCGTCATTAGTTTCTATCTCAGGTTCTACATCCTACTGAACAGAATAATTTGATAGTCCCTTGGGATGAACTTTTCTTTCATCTTTACGATCATTCAATCCCAACTCTTGATCTTTTGCTTGCCTTTGTAGCATCTATCAGCTTGTAGCTCATCCCACCACAATGCTGCATGACCTTCCAAGCACATAACAAAATGCTTGACTTTCTTTTCCTCTTCGATATCCTCATAATCGAAGTAGGTGTCAATATCTCTTATCCAATCCAGTAGCTCCTCTGCATCCAGATTCCCCTCATAGACTGGAATATCCATTTTTGTCTTCGCACCCATCCTGGCAATAGCTTTAATCAATCGCTTAGTTGATGCATCTTTAGCTGCAACTTCCTCCTTACGTTCAACCTCTACTTCATAATCGGAATCACTAACATCCCCTGCACCAACTGTGGGTCTCTGAGCTGCCTCCATGTCTTCGAGTCTTGCTCAGAGATCTCTCATCTATCTCTCCATTTCTGGGTTTCCTACTGGCCTGCCTCTCCTTCGCACCTCCCTATCTTCTGGGTCAAGTGATCGTTTTTCTCTTCTAGGCAACATGATGAATTCTCTCTTCTTTCTCTACTACAGAAAGCAAAGAACAATTTACCGCTCTGATACCACTCTGACACTGACCGCACTCCTCAGAGCATGACCACTCTCCTCAGAATCTTCTCTCCCTTCAGCCCGAAGAGTTGAAACTCTCTTCAATCCCTTGATCAGGACCTCTTAATACCCACATAAACTCCTCTCACAATCCTCTTCCCTTGATTTATCGGAGGATCAGAACTTCGCAAACCTCGTGAGTTCACGGTCAAATTTCTAGGCTCTTGAATGCCTGAGGCCCGATGCACCGAGGTGCCAATACTACGCTTTTGCAACCTCGCGTCCTTGCTCCCTCGCGACTTCTCTTCTCGCGAGGTTAAACAAATTTCCCGTCAACTTCTGAGGTCCAAGGTGCCGAGACTCGTGACCTTGCCTCCTCGCGACCACTCTACTCATGAGATCTGTTTCTCTACTCTCCATCTCCTGAGTCCCGAGATGCTGAGATTTTTCTTTTGCTTCCTTGCTACCTCGCAACTTCATTGCTCACGAGGTCAACCAACTTCTGCCTCGCCTCCCGAGGTCCACGGTGCCAATACCTCCTATAGTTGTGCTACCTGTCCTCCACTCACTTCGCTGCTAGGGCCCACACTACTTACGTAACTATCAAAAACTCATGTCTCACGACCTCGTGACTCCCGTTGAAATAACTTGGAGTCCCGACTCTCGAGCTCCCAATGCCCGATATCACCTGCCACGTCACCAACTCCTGTGGTCCTCCACTCGCCATGCCGCTAGGGCCCACACTGCTTACTTAACTGTCAAAAACTTGTGTCTCACGACCTCACGACTCCCATTGAAATAACTTGGAGTCCCGACTTCCGAGCTCTCGATGCCCGATATCACCTGCCATGTCACCAACTCCTGTGGTCCCTCCGCACCTACGCTGAAATCTCCTTGTATATTCCATGAGATCCGATGGCCCATGGAGACTCGCGAGATCTCCTTGGAAAGTCTCGTCCATCCGTTTCTTCCTTATGCAAGTCTACAAATTGAACAAAATGCTTCTCCCACAAAGACTTGCTCACTTGTGCATGAACTTTCAGCACTTGCTTGACCACTTCACTACATAGCCAATCTATGCAACCCTTTGACGAATTCAATGACCTACTCCTCTAGAGCTTGTTCTCAACTTTCTCAATTCCTTCAGAGAACTTCTTGCGTGCACTCCTTGCGGCAAACCTTCGACAACGTCTTAGTGTCGAAGTCTTCGACTCTGCACACTCCTGCAGTAGAAGTCTTTCGAAGCTTTGCTCAGAATCGCAACTCTAAGACTTAGATTGGCCTGCGCATTCCTTGCACGGCTCTCCTATGCCTAACTGCACTTTCAATGAAAATGAGAACAAAATCTTTCTCTAAAGGAACCTTTCTGTCAACGCACTCCTTGCGGACGATTTGACTGCGCTCCTTGCAGGAATCCTCTGGCTCAATTAGAAAAACAATTGAAACTCATTCGCTCACCTTCTCAGACTTCAATTCAACCATGAAATCACATACACAACATATAAAAACAAATGTATGATAGGAAGTAAGCATTCATGATCATGACATCGATACACAGAGTAATAACACAACACCATGAACTTGAATCAAAGATTTCTTCTATTAATTCAATATCTATACATGGAGTGTTCTTCATACGATTCTTTGCTTTCTCTTCTTGCTCCCTTGCTTCTGCTCTCGATAATAATATTACAATGATACAATGAGGGTGTCTATCTCCCATTTCCCTCTCGAACTCTAAGCTAAGCTATCAAATCTAGAATTAAATGTTCTATCTACTTTTTATTAACTATATTAAATGCCTCATATACCTAAGGAGGAGAGCTATCTGCTCAAGGTCCACTACAATATACAAAGTGCGCCTTCATAAATGGCTTCATTAAAGAGTGGTGCAACAATCCCAAAGTTTTTTCAAAAAATGTGTGCTGGCTTATCCAGCTGTCTCCCGCTCGATGTGCTAGCTCGCTTGATGTGCTGGCGATGCTCCTGCATCAAGAACCACCGAGACCAATGGTGCACACACAGGGTATACCACAATGATTTCGTAGACAAGGTGATAATTCCAGTGATAGGAGAGACTATGAACAGAGGAGTAAGGCTCAATTTTGGCCTTGTAACAATACTTGGAACGCACAGGGTATAACCCTTGTGTCTCCCCCAATCAAGCAACTAACAATGTTGATATGGAACTATTGGAAAAATAACTAACAGGGGGGAGGTAAATCAATTATATATATAATCTTGAAACTTTTCCTGTTCTTTTTTGAATCTTTCTAAATGATTATTTAATGTGTTGATGATAACTTAACATGCATAGATATACAATATTTGAACAATCACACAAAATACATTGAGAGACTGATTTTCATGAGGAACCCCATAAAGGGAGAAAACATCTTCTTCTTAGGATGTCATTCAAGCTCCAAATTTCATGTACATAATATATCTTTGAGAATCAACTCAATGTGAGGCTACAACCTTTGTTTTACAAGATGCTACCTGCTGAGAGAACCAACTCTCTGGTCTCTCTAGCACCCACTAGAAGGAAGCACCAAGTCCCTGAGTGTTCCAGCACCAACTGGATGAAAGCACCAACTTTCTGAGTGTTCCAACGCCAACTAGATGGAAACACCAACTTCCAATCACATAGGCACCAAGTTGCTTAACACAGAAAAATAGTACTTCCTTGCACCACCCTACCACCTTCGGTTTTCTGCCTGCTACCAGATGGAAGCTACAACTCCCTGTGTTCAAGAACCCACTTGAAACTATGAGGACAACAATCCTCCCTAGCACCTCCCTACCACCCTAAAATATAAATATTACTTACTTTATCTTTCTTTGATCTGATTTGTTACAACTCAATACCTTCTTCAAGTTCTATCCTCTGTGACTTATGCATCTTTTCACTTCTATGTTGCGCTATTTATTCTCCTGTGCACCATTGCCTCTCTGTTCAACATTTATTCTCCATTTCATGCTCTCTGTCACTCCTACATTCTATGTGTTGCGCCCATTTTATAATCTTCAGGTCCTCTTCACAACCACCTTCTTCCCGCATGAAGAAACTATGATGCATGAACATCTCCAACAAAGAAAGCGCAAGCGGAAGACAGTTGGATATGCACTGGCACACATTTTGAGGAAAAATTAATTTTGAAAGATGGAACATTAATGTAATATCTGGAAAGATATATATGCTTTTATGGTTTGGAGATTGTAACATAGATCTTGACCGTTTCCTCTCATCTTTCGGTTGGAGGCATTTAATGTGATAAATGTAAAGTAGTTGTAGAGATTTGAATTTGATAAGATAGCTTAGAGTGTAGGAGGGAAAACTCTAGAAAGCTCCCTCATATGTATTGTCTTGTATCATTATTATCATTGTAAGTTGTAGCACAGTAGAGCATAGGAGAATAGAGAAGAACAGATTTGTGGAACTTGTATGATCAGCTAGTTGTTTATATTGAATCCATGTACATAAGCACTGAGTTAATATAAGAATACTTTGACTCAACTTTATGGTGTTGTCATGGTTACTGTTTGGATATATAGAATGGTATGTTTACAGTTTTTTAATGCACTCTGTTATGCATTTGTTTCAATGCTTTGTGTATGATTTAATGTTTAATGTATGAATTATGTGAGAGGGAGAGTATAAGTTTCAATTTCTACTCGTCCTGAGAATTCTTGCAAGGAGTTCAATGAAGGTCCACAAGGAGTGCGTCACAATTTCTCTGTTTTACCTCAGAAAAGATTAGGAGAGATAGAGTTGTTGTTATATCGATAGAGTGCAAGTGTAGCACAAAGTTGTGCAAGGTGTGTGCATGTCGATGAGAAGTCTTCAAATTTACCAACCCAAGTGAGTGGTTGAAGAATTCTACCACAAGGAGTGTGTGCAGGTGTCCCTTAGAATTTTTAAGTTTGCAGCAGAAGCAAAGCTCAGGAAGGATAGAGACTTCAAAGGATTCGAAGGAAAGATGAGGGTCGAAGTCACCTCGAAGAAGTTAAGCTTAGAAGAGTTGATTCCAATTTCTTTTACTGGGAGTAATTTAAAACCTAAACAAACAGTGGAATTTCTCAGAGGGAGAAATACCAAAATTATGTGAACCGTTGGATCTAGCAGATCAACGGAGAGGTTAGGGTCAAGAGTCCTTTAAAATTAGAAGATCGAGAGGGATATGAGTCATCAAATTGGGATCAATGAGAGTCATTGATGTAGAGCTTTAAAGTTTTGGCAGTTCAAAAATTGGAAGTGTGAAGGAACAACTACCCAGAAGTTGCAACACGTGAAATCCCGACACGCTCTAAATCGTTGATTTCTAAAAGAATATGGATCATCAATCTGTGGCAAAGGAATATCATGATTTCGATTATCAAGAAAAGGAAGATAAGTTACATTGCAATTCCCCGATACACAAAATCCCGACGTGCTCGAAGGTTAGGCCCCAGGTCATAGTTGAGGGTCACATCAAAGGAGAGATAAGGGAGGAGCTAAGGACCATTAGCTCATTTTGGGAATTCGAGACTTGGAGGAGTCGGGGTGTCTTGTAACTCAAATCCCTGATACGTGAAATAGAGACACGCCCTTTGGGTTTGAGGTCGTGGCCACACTGGTGGTCACGTGGGGTGGAGGTTAATGCCTAGCGCTTGTTTGCATTGCTGTAACTCCTAGGAAGGACCTTTGGTTGTATGTTTTTGGGAGATTCCAACGGAGATTAGAGAGCCATTTCATATCAAGGGTGTTGAAGATCCATAGGCCAGGAGGTCAATGGACCCTGTTGAGGTAGGGGTCTGCATCAGGTGGTATCAGAGCTTGGCTAACAAATTTTTTTTTCTCTAGAGGGAAGACAAAAGGACAATTGTTATTTGAATTCTGTGTGGACAGATTGAAACAATGTTGCCGAGGAGACGTCAAGAAATAATTTTACCCCATCCAACCATGGAAAGGGAGATGAGTTCATGCTTGACTATATGCTATGGATACATCACATAAACGAGCTACTGATACTGGAGCTGAAGAAGAATTTGTAGCCAAAGATGCTGCAAAGGAATTTCTTTTCAGAGTTTTTGCAAGGATAGGTGCCAGAGAAAAAATGGATATTCCGATGTATGAAGGAAACTTAAACGTTGAAGAGATTCTAGATTGGTTTAGAGCTCTGGATAAATACTTCAATTATGAAGACATTGAGGAAGATAAGAAGGTTAATCACAGAGTCACTAGACTGAAGGGGCATGTAGAACTGTTGTGGGATGAACTACGGGCTGACATGCATTGCAAAGGAAAACAAAGAATCAAAAAATGGGATAGGATGGTCACCAAGATGAAAGCTAAATTCATACCCAAAGATTATCAAATCAATCTATTTCGAAGAATGAAGAATATGAGACAGAAAGGGATGACAGTGAAAGAATACATAGAGGAATTTTACAGGATCAACATTAGAGTTGTTCATCATGAGAGTGATGATGAAAAAGTCACTAGATATATGAATGACCTAAGATATGAAATTTCGGATGAGATGAGCATGGTGACAATCAGGAATGTGGAACATGCTTATCAAATTGTTCTGAAAGTAGAAGACAAATTGGCCTGAAAGCAAGGTCAAAGGGGCAGAGGTAGAAGTCACATCAGAGGTAAAGAAATTGCCCAGAATAGAGTACAAAAACCAAAGAATGAAGAAAAGAAACCTCATAATTACCCAGAAAGGGGAGGAAGCTCACAAGGAAGACAATATGCAGACATGAATACTTTTCCTTGAGCAAGAGGAAGAGGAAAAGGAAGATGCAAAGGAGGTGAAGTAAAGTGTTTTGTCTGTGGAAATATCAGACATAAATATTTTGAATGTCATGATAGAAAAAGAGATGGAGGAGGTGAAGCTCACATTTCAGAAGTGCAAAGGCAAAATGTTGAGGTAGAAGATGTAGAAGGCGAAAGATCCTTAATGATGAGGAAAATCCTCTTGAAGCTAGAGAAAGAGATGGAGGATCCAGTCCAAAGAAATAGTCTATTTAGAACTGCTTGCAAGACCAAGGATAGGGTATGCAAGGTGATAGTCGACATTGGAAGAACAAATCATCTAGTATCCACAGAGATGGTGGAGAAGCTTAGATTTGAGAACATTGCACATCTGAGCCCATATAAAGTTTCATGGTTTCAAAAGGGACATTAGGTAACAATCACTAAATAGTATTTAGTTGAGTTTAAGATAGGGGGATACAGAGATGAGATTTTATGTGATGTTATTCCCATGTATGTCTATCATATTTTGTTGGGGAGACCATGGAAATATGACATAAATGTTTTTTATGATGGAAGAAAGAATGCCTATACCTTGAAGAAGAATGGTAGGACACATATGTTGCTTCCAATTGAAGACAATAAGGTGAAAGAGGAGACAAACAATACTATACTTCTCATGAGTGGGAAGGAACTTCTAGATGAGGTTAGGGAAGGTGAAGACATGTAGTTTGATGTGGTGAGAAAACCTAGATTCATTTTGACCAGCACCTCAATAGATGATCTACCTGAGGAAATTCAGGAACCGATGGAGAATTTTGCTGATATAGTGGTGGACACTTTACTGTGTTTGTTTCTGCCCATTAGAAGTATAATCCATCACATTGACCTTATACCATGGGCAATTTTACCAAACAAAGAAGCATATAGATTGACACTGCATGAGAATGAAGAGGTCAAGAAGCAAGTCCAAGATTTGATGGACAAAGGCCTGATTAGAGAAAGCTTGAGTCCATGCATTGTACCAACAATGTTAAGCCCAAAGAAGGATGGTGGATGGAGAATGTGTACAGAATCGAGGGATATAAACAAAATCACCATAAGGTATAGATTTCCTTTACCAAGGATGGATTTCTTGAGTGGAGCAAAGTTTTTTTCAAAATTTGATTTGAAAAGTGGATATCATCATATTCAAATGAGGGAAGGTGATGACTGGAAGACAACTTTCAAGACGAATGAAGGGTTGTATGAATGGCTTGTCATACCGTTTGGTTTGACAAACACACAAAGTACTTTCATGAGATTGATGATTAAAGTCTTGAAGGATTTCATTGGTAAGTTTGTAATTGTGTATCTTGATGATATATTGATCTTCAGTAAGATTGAGGAGGAACATTTGAGACATTTAACTCTAGTGACGAGGAGATTACAACAAGAGAAGTTGTTGATAAATCTAAAGAATTCATCTTTCATGAAGACATAACTCATTTATTTGGGTTTTTTGATCTCTTCGAATGAGTTGAAGATGGATCCTAAGAAAGTAAAAGAAATCAAAGAATGGTTGTCGCCGAGGAATATTTTTGAAGTTAGAATCTTCCATGGACCAACCATTTTTTACAGGAAATTCATCAGAAATTTTAGTGGAATTTCTACAAAAATGATGGACACAATCAAGAAGAGACATAAATATTTTGATTGGACAGAGGAAGGAGAGAAAAGTTTCAGATTATTGAAAGAGAAGGTCATTGAACAACCAGTTCTAGTTCTGCCAGATTTCAGTAAAAATTTTCAGGTGAGATGTGATGCAAGTGGATTCACAATCGGAGAAGTCTTAAGCCAAGATAACAGACTGATTTCGTTCTTCAGTGATAAGTTGAATGATGCCAAAATAAATTATTCCACGTATGATAAAGAATTTTATGCAATCATACAAGCACTTAATAAATGGAGGCACTGCTTGGTTCTGAAAGAATTTGTTTTGTATAGTGACAATCATGCTTTAAAATTTATAACCAGATAGGAGAAAATAAACTAGAAACATGCAAAATGGGTCGAATTTATGAAGAACTTTGCTTTTGTTATAAAAAACATTTCTGGAAATGCTAACAAGGTTGTTGATGCATTGAGTAGGAAATGTTTGATTCTACAGGAGTTTCGTGTGAATACCTTAGGTTTTGATAGCCTTAAGGATATGTACAAAAGTGATCAAGAATTCAAGGACACTTATGAAGCATATGAGAATGCTTTTTTAAGAGGTAGGAGCCAATGGATCGAATATTTAAGTCAATCTGGATTACTATTCAAAGGAAATAAGTTGTGTATCTGAAAGAGTTCTATGAGAGAAAACCTTTTGAAGGAAAAACATACTCTGGGATTGGTTGGACATTTTGGCCATCACAAAACATTTGCACAACTGAACAATTTATATTATTTGTCGGGGATGAGAACATATGTCAAAATATTTGTCAACCATGTAGAATTTGCCAGCATGCAAAAGGGAAAAGACAAAATACAGGGTTATATCAACCATTGCTAGTACCAGAGAGGCTGTGTGATGTGGTAAGCATGGATTTTGTGTTAGGACTGCCGAGGACACAGAGAGGTTGTGATTCCATATTCATGGTAGTCGACAGATTCTAAAAAATGGTACATTTTATTCCATGTCAGAAAAGAAGTGATGAAACACACATTTTAAATATGTTCTTCAAAGAAGTTGTTTGACTTCATGGTTTACCCAAGAGTATTGTTTCAGACAGGGATACCAAATTTGTTGGTCATTTATGGAGTAAACTATGGAAGAAGTTGGGGATGAATTTATATTTTAGCTCTGCATATCACCCTTAGATGGATGGATAGACTCAGGTAGTAAATCGAAATTTGGGGGACTTATTGAGGAGTTTAGTCATTGAACATCACAAGCAGAATTTTCATATAATGATTCACCTAATAGAAGCACAGGAAAGAGCCCATTCCAGATAATGTATGGAATGAAGCCAAGAGTAGTATATGAGTTGAGAGACGTAGATAAGAGTGAGCTCAAGAGTGCTAGAGCAGAATATTTTGCAGCAGAGATGTAGGAGCTCCACAATATGATTAAAGAGTGGTTGTAGTATTCTAATCAAGAATACATGCGCAGAGAAGATCAACACTGAAGAGAAATTCAGTTTGAAGTGGGATATTTGGTCTTAGCACACCTAATAAAAGAATGATTCCCAAAGAGAACATACAATAAACTGAAAATGAAAAAGATAGGGTCATGCAAGATTTTACGGAAGTTTGAGGCAAATGATTATGAGGTAGAATTTCTAGATGTTGTGGGCATATCACCCATATTCAACATAGCAGATCTGTATCCTTATAGAGAATATGAAGCAAGAGGACCACAGAGTGAGAAGAAAATTCAATGGGTCAAAAAAAATCTTGTAGCTGAAAAGCCGTAGATGGAAAAGATCATTGATCAGAGAGTTATCTAGAATACCCTTAGGAAGAAATATTTTGAATATTTGATAAAGTGGAAAGGACACCCGATTGAGGATTCTAGTTGGGAAAGTGAAGCATATATTCAAAAACATGGACAGACAGTGCAAGATTCCATGATTTTTTCATCCAGAGGAGTATGATGCAGGAGCATCTCCATCAAAGCAAGTGCAAGAGGAAGACAACTGGATATGCACCAGTGTGCATTTTGAGGACATTTTGAATTTTGAAAGATGGAAAATTAATGTAATATCTGGAAAGATATATTTGATTTTATGGTTTGGAGATTGTAGCGCAAATCTTGATCATTTTCTCTCATCTGTCGGTTTGAGGCATTTAATGTAATGAATGTAAAGTAGTTGTAGAGATTTTAATTTGATAAGATAGCTTAGAGTGTAGGAGGGGAAAATCTAGAAATCTCCCTCATATACATTGTATTGTATCATTATTCTCATTGTAAGCTGTAGTGCAAGAGAGCATAAGAGAATAGAGAATAACAAAGTTATGGAACTTGTATGAGAAAATAGTTGTTGTTATTGAATCCATGTACATAAGAACTTGATTTAATATAAGAATTCTTTGACTCAACTTTATGGTGTTTTCAATGTTATTGTTTGCATATATAGAATGGTGTGTTTATAGTTTCTATATACAATCTGTTATGCATTTGTTTCAATGCTTTGTGTATGATTTCATGTTGAATGTATGAAGTCTGTGAGAGGGAGAGTATAAGTTTCAATTTCTACTCATCTTGAGAATTCCGGCAAGGAGTACAGTGAAGGTCTGCAAGGAGTGCATGGCGATTTCTGAGTTTTACCTCAGAAAAGATCAGAAGAGATAGAGTTGTTCTTATACCCATAGAGTGCAAGTGTAGCACGTATCCATGCAAGGTGTTCATAGGCTGAGGACAAGTCTTTGACTTTACCAACCCAAGTGAGTGGTTGAACAATTCTACCACAAGGAGTGCGTGCAGCAGTCCGTTAGAATTTTTAAGTTTGCAACAGAAGCCAAGCTCAATAAGGATAGAGAGTTCAAAGGATTCGAAGGAAAGACAAGGTTTGAATTCACTTCACAGAAGTTAATATTATAAGAGTTGACACCAAGTTCTTTGACTAGGAGTCATTGAAAACATGAATGGACAATGGAATTTCTCGGAGAGAGAAATACCGAAATTTCATGAACCATTGGATCTAGCAGATCAATGGAGAGATTAGGGTAAATATTCCTTTAACATCACAAGGTCAAGAGGGATAATAGTCATCATATTTGGATCAATGAGATTCGTCGATCTAGAGCTTTAAAGTTTCAGTAGATCAAAAATCAGAAGTGTGAAGGAAAAACTACCCAAAACTCACGACACGATCTGGATCGTTGTTTTCGGGAAGAATATGGACCATTGATCTATGGAAAATGAATATTACGATTTTTGTTATCAGGCGAACAGAGATAATTTACATCGTAATTCCCCGATACACGACATCTCGATGCGCTCGGAGGTTGGGCCCCAGGTTGCAGCTGAGGGTCACATTAGAGGAGACACAAGGGAGGAGCTAAGGACCCTTAATCCATTTCTAGACTTTTGGACTTGGATGATTCGGGGTTTCTTGTAATGAAAACCCCTGATACATGAAATAGCAATGTGCCCTTTGGGGTTGAGTTCGTGGTCATGCTGGTGGTCATGTGGGGTGGAGGTTCACTTCTACTGCTTGTTTGTGTGGGTGTAACTCCTAAGAAGGACCTATGTTTTTATTCTTTTGGGAGATTCCAGTGGGGATTAGACAACCATTTCGGCTCAAGGGTGTTGAATATCCATAGGCCGGGAGGTCAGTGGACCCTACTGAGGTAGGGGTCTGTGTCAAAATATCAAAAAACGTATTCCTTTATTTTATGTTCTACATTTTTATCACATAAATACCTCTACCACATCATCCACACAACTCTTCACCTTATGTGGAAGTTATCCACAGTCTGTACATCATCAATGGTCGTTATCCTGAGATTCTTGGCTTCTCTGCCACTGCGACCCTTCCTCTTATATGTTACGATTACAGTTCATCTGAAATTTACAGGAGTTACTCATGAAGAAGCTCCTTGTTAACTTCACCTACATGAAATAGCACTTGGTGCAAGTTCCTGTTCACATGTCCATAGGATGTGACCACATACTAACCAAAAAGGGTGCTACGTGACTTCACGTTTCATGATCTTCTACTGTGAGTTGTCTCGATTCTCCCAACTCTTGATCTCCTAAGTGGAGCCTAGGAATTCTATCTCCTTCCCTTATTTTCTTTGATGTGACCTCTGGATATGACCATATGCCATTCATAAAGCCGCTTCACAACTTTGTGCTTTGTGACTTCATGTTTAGTGATATTGCAAGGTAGATCTTCTCCATTCTACGAATTCTTAGCTCTCGAACTCCAAACTTCAGCATGCCAGATCAATGGTACATGACCCTCAGTGATCCGATGACCCATATCTCATCGATACTTTACATTTTGTGATGTCAGAAGTTGGAACAGATCCATTTTTTTGATTCCCAAACTTGTGCTTGCATCAGATCGACAGTCCACGACCCTCCACGATCCAATGGTCCATATCAAATTATGAATTCTCATTTCACGAATTCGTCTCTTAGATATTTTCTCCTGAGCTTATCCTTCCTCCCGACTTGGAAGAATTTCTAAGTGTCAAAGGCCTCGATGTTTGAACCTTTTGTGAGTCTTCATGACTTTGGGTCTCATCTGCATTTCCGAAAATGTTATCTCTCTTGATATTTTGAAATGAAGTTAACCTTGACCCTAGTCCACACTTGTGCTCTTCATGCAACTCTACGCTATTCCTCCTGATCTTGTAGACAACAATTCTCGATGCTATCATCGTTGCTTTCCTATTTTCCATCATTTCTACCAATATTCCATCATCTCTATTTTTCCTTCCATGAATGACAAGCACACTCTTCCTATGAACATGTCAACAATACCCCCCTTTGGCATTGATGGAAAACCTGAAAGGCTTCACTATTCTTCTTATACATCCAACTGTAGCAGACCACACCCTTTTCTCCCCCTTTGATGTCAATGTCAAAGATAACTGAGAGTTACTTGGTTCTCCACATGAATCACTCTCCCCTTGATTAGATATACTATGAGAACTCTCCCCCTAATCAGATAGACTTTTTTAACTTGATAACAGGGTCACACCCAACTTCTAGCGTAGATACTCAAACTGGGCTTTTAGAAGTGGTTTAGTGAAGATATCAACAATCTGATCTTTGTATGGAATATAATGAAAATAAACGACAGTGTTGGATATATGTTCCCTCAATAAGTGATACTTGATGGGTATATGCTTGGTCTTGGAGTGAAATACATGATTCTTTGACACACTAATTGCACTGGTATTGTCACAATGAATTGGAATCGGTGTAGTATACTTGACCTCCAAGTCTGCAAGTGTCGAAATCTTCCACAATACTTGGGTACATCAAGTGGCAGCTACAATATATTCAACTTATGTAGTGGATAAGGAAATGGAACCTTGCTTCTTGCTCAACCATACTACAAGAGAATCTCCTAAGAATAGTGCACCTCCACTCGTGTTTTTCCTTTCATCCATGCAATAATCCCAATCAGCATCTGAATAGACTAATAATTGAAAATTTTGATACCTAGGATACCATAGGCCATAGTTCATTGTTCCTTTCAAGTATATGAATATTTTTTTGACAGCTAGAAAATGACTCTTTTTAGGTGCAGACTAATACTGTTGTACCATTCCAACAACTCGCATTATGTCTGGGCGAGATGTTGTGATCAACATTAGGTGAGTCATCATCCTTGCTTAACTTGCATCCAGTGACCATAGGTGTGCTATTAGGTGTATAATCTTCCATTTTAAACCTTTTCAACATTTCTCTTACATATTTCGCCTGATAAATAAATATTCCTTCAGACCTCTGAGTAATTTTCAGACCAAGAAAAAATGGCAATTCCCCTATCATAGACATTTCAAATTTAGACTGCATGGCAGAAGCAAACCATTGTACCAATGAAGCATTATTACTTCCAAAGATGATGTCATCTACATAGACCAACACAATGAGAAAATCATTATCCTTTGTTTTAATATATAGATTGCATTCAAATGTTCCTCTCTTGAACCCTTTGTCTTTAAGATACTTATCCAATCTGTAATACTAGGCATGAGGATCTTCTTTCAACCCATATAAGACTTTGTTTAGCTTGCAGAGAAGGTCAGGATTATCAAATAGTTGGAAACCCTCTGGTTGTTCCATATAGACTTCTTCTTTTAGATCTCCATTTAGAAAAGATGACTTGACATCCATTTCGTAGACTTTAAACTTATTATGACAAGCATAGGAAATAAACATTCTAATAGTTTCTAATCTTTCTATAGGCGCAAATGTTTCATCAAAATCCAGTCCTTATATTTGAGAATACCCTTTGCAGACCAATCTAGCCTTATTTATTACAATTTTTCCTTGCTCATTCATCTTATTTTTGTTGGCCCATTTGGATCATATTACATTTTTATTTGCTGGCATAGAAAAAAGTTCCCAAGTATCATTCTTTTCAATGTAATCTAGCTCCTGATTCATTGATTTTAACCAATTTACATCCTTACTGGCTTCATTAAATTTCTTGGGTTCAACCATGGATATGAAGGCTATATGTGATTTCTTGGTGGATTTGATTATCCTTCTCCTAGTTTGTACACCTTTGTCTTTCTCACCAATTATCTGACTTCTAGGGTGATTCTTTTGAGTAATTCTAGAGGAAGGATTTGATGTTGATTGTTTTCTTGTCTCTTCTTATCTTGGTGTCTCTTCTCCACCTGATTCATCATCTTATTGTGACTCTGAGATTTTTTTTTCTTCATTTTCATTATCCTGATCATATTCTTTATTTGACTTGGTGCTTATTCTCTATTGATCTTTTACAGGAGCTTCTTCATCAATTCGAACATCAATATAGTCTACTAATTTATGCATTATTTTGTTAAATCATATGTATCCTTTACTATTTGTTGCATATCCTAAGAATATACCTTCATCATATCTACCATAAAAAATTCCCTGATGATCAACATTATTTTTGATGTAGCATTTACTTCCAAATACTTTGAAGTGCTTGATTGATACAAGTCGACCAAACCACAACTCATATGGAGTTTTATCACTGTTCAAACTTAGATTCACTTTGTTTAGAATATGAACAGTCGTGTGAACAACCTCCACCCAGAAGGTTTGTGAAATTTCCCTTTCACTCATCATAGCCTTTGCCATCTGTTGAACTGATCTATTTTGGCATTCTACAACTCCATTTTGTTGAGGAGTACCTGGAATAGTATATTCTCTTTTAATTCCATGTTTGTCACAGAATTATTTGAAATCTCTTGACAAAAATTCTCCTCCACTGTCTGAGCGAATTACCTTTAACTTCCTTCCTGTATGATTCTTAGCTAATGCCTTAAACTTTATGAACTTCTCAGATGCATCAGATTTTTCTCTCAAAAAGGAAACCGATGTAAGTTTGGAGAAGTCATCAATGACCAGCATAAAGTAACGTTCTCCTCCAGTTCCTTCCTTTCATGATGATCCACACAGATCTATATGAATAAGTTTAAGTGGTTTCTCTAAATATGTGAAACTCTTTGACATGAATTGAACATGAGTCAGCTTCCCCATTTGACAGGATTCACATACAAAGTTATGAGACTTAGATATTCTTGGAATATCTTTAACATCACCTTCATTATTCATATTGACAATATGATCAAAATTCAGGTGTCCAGGCCTTTTGTTCCATAACCAAATTTCATCAAATTTACTTAAATGTAATTCTTCCTTATATTCCTTTAGAACCTAGACATTGTTTTCAGTTCTAACCCCTTTTGCGATCAACTCTCCTGTGTTCACTATTTTTATTTTACAATCTTTGGGAGTGAAAGTGAATTCACATCCTCTATAACACACATGACTGACACTAAGAATATTATTCTTTAATCCATCAACAAATAATACATCTTGAGCTTTGGATCTTCCATTACCTAAGCTTACTAGACCTTTACCTATGATCTTTCTTAGAGAATCATTTCCAAAGGTCACATTTCCTGATTTACTTTCTTTGGGTGGTAGGAACTTACTTTTTTCACCTTTCATATGAATGGAGCATCAATGGTCAATATACCAGGGGCTATTTTGTCTTTGAGCTGCCAACACTAATCCACACTTGTTATCTTCTTTCTTCTTCCAAACATTGAAGTTCTTATCTTTGTGATTTGAAATTGGCTTATAGTTATTTAGGTGATAGTCTGCAGCTTTATGTCCATAATTATGGCAGATGTAACATTCTAGTTCATTGAATAAAAAGTCATAATGATTGTTATGCTTAATATGCATCCTTTTTGCAACCATCACATGATTTGCATTCTGTGTTTGTTTCTTACTTGGTTGTCTCATTCTTTTTTGTGGAAGATATTTATTCCTTGTGTGTCTTTATTTCCCATGTATAAATCTTAATGAACAATTTACAGTTTTGTGGCCAAATTTAGAACAATAAAAACAATATCCATAGAAAAAATCTTTGTACTTAGAAAATGGTTGTCTTCTTTGAGTAGGTCGATTTCTTCCATGTTGATGATTTCCTTGAGTAGAGGGTGTATTATTTATTTGTTCTACAGATTCGGTTATGGTACCTTTTTCTTCACTCCTCCTTGGTGGTTTATTATCTTCCTTTGTTTCTGCAGATTTGTTATTGTCAATGGTTGTAGATTTTCCAAACTTGGTGTATTCTTTGTTGTTTGGCTGACCACTACTTGATCCCTCTTCATAACCCAAACCAATTTTCAAATTTGGATTCCTTTGTTGATTCAAAATGATAGCTAATCCTTCTGAGGCTTTAATAATTGTCAGATTCTAATGATATAAGGCCTATAATTTCTCTAGATCTTTTCTAACAAACACTACTTCAACTTCCAATTTTTCACCTTTTGTTTTGGCTTACTTTAATTGTTGTGTGAGGATGTCCTCAATCCTCTTATATTCTTCTAACTTAACTTTCAATAGAGCAATTTCTTTAGATGGTTCATTTCATGTTTTATCATACCTGAGCAGTAACTGTTTTTGTTTTCATTTCTTTTCTCTGAGTCTATCAATCTCTTCCATGGCACTAACAAGTTCTCCTTCAAGATCTACTGTTGTTTCACAATCAATGAACTCACTTCCTATATATTCAGTGTTTAGGTATCCTAAAGATATTAGCATGAGATCATTTATTTTACTTTCAATAGAAGAGTCACTATTTTCATCATCTGAAGGATCGTCATCATTGTTTACACAAAGACTTTTCTTCTTAAAATTATTCTCTCTATAGACCTTTTTGTGTTTGTGCTTCTCTTCATCATCATATGTCCGATCCTTTCTTTTTTGAGGACACTTATTTTTAAAATCGCCTATCTTACCATAGTTGAAATATTTGAAGGGCAATTTACCTTTCTATTTGCTTGATCCTTTTGTCAGTCTTCTCATAAAATTTTCTTCAGTCTCATCTATATTGGATTCTGTATTTTACTCTTCTTTAAAGGATGCCTCTCTTGTAGTGGATTTACTTTTGGTGATTCTCATTTCATAAGAAGTTAGGTTTCCAAGAATTTGATATAGTGTCAACGCTTTGAGATAAGTTATTTCCTCTATAACAGAGACCTTTCAGTTAAATCTATCAGGAAGAGATCTTAATATTTTCTGGACTAGAAAATATTCTTCTATCGCTTCATCTAGACCTTTCATAGGGTTGAAAAGTTATTCTATACATAAGAAGTAATTAATGATAGTTTCGTCTTCATCCATCTTTAACTGCTAAAATTTCAGTCCGTGAGTTTGAATTTTTGAGTCTTTCCCCTTTTCATTACCCTCATAACTACTTATCATCTTGTCCCACATAACTTTTGATGAATCACAGTGCATGACTTTGACAAAATCATGTTCTGCAAGTCCATTGAGGATGGAATTAATTTCTTTTTCATTAAATCTAAACTCCATCTTATCATATTTTCAGGCCAAGACTATAGGCTTCACATATCTAGTTTCAACGACATCCCAAACATCAGCACCCAGGGACATTAAATATGTTCTCATCCTTATTTTCCAGAAGGAAAAGTTTGTTCCATCAAAGAGAGGGACTCTATCAGTTTAACTTCCTTCATGACTAGTCATGATCAAGCTTATGGATCTACCTTTGATCAAAGGCACCCGCTCTGATACCAATTGTTGTAAAAATAGCTGAGATGGGGGGGTGAATCAATTATATATATAAGATTGAAAATTTTCTTATTCTTTTCTGAATCTTTCTAAATTATTATTTAATGTGTTGATGATAACTTAACATGCATAGATATAGAATATTTGATCAATCACACAAAATACACAGAGAGACTAATTTTCATGAGGAAACCCATAAAGGGAGAAAACCTTTTCTTCTTAGGATTTCATTCAAGCTCCAATTTTCATGTACATCATCTATATTTGAGAACCAAATCATTGTGAGGATACCACCTATGTTTTACAAGTTGCTACTTGCTGAGAGCACCAACTCTCTAGTTTCTCTAGCACCCAGTAGAAGGAAGCACCAACTCCCTGAGTGTTCCATAACCAACTGGATGGAAGCACCAAATTCTTGAGTGTTCCAGCACCAACTGGATGAAAGCACCAAATTCTAGTCACATAGGAACCAACCTGTATAATAGAGAACAATAGTTATCCCTTTCACCACCCTACCACCCTGGTTTTTCTGGCTTCTACAATATGGAAGCTACAACTTCCTGTGTTCAAGCACCCACTTGAAACTATGAGGACAATATTCCTCCCTAGCACCTCCCTATGACCCTGAAATATAAATATTACTTGCTAGCTCTGTCTCTGATCCGATATGTTACAACTCAATACCTTCTTCAACTTTTATCCTCTGTGACTTATGCCTCTTTCTTCTTCTATGCTACATTATTTCTCCTCATGCGCACCACTGCCTCTCTATTCATATTTTTCTGCTCCATTTCATGCTCTTTATCACTACTGCATTCTATGGGCTACACCCCTTTTATACTCTTTTGGTCCTCTACATATCCACCTTCTCCCCGCAAGAAAAAACTATCAAAAGATCTCTTCCTCTCTTCTTTGTTCTGCATTTTTATCATGCCAAGACCTATACCACATCATCCACGCAACTCTTCACCTTCTATGGAAGTGATCCACAGTCTGTAAATCATCAGTGGTCATTATCCTAAGACTCTTGGCTTCTCTGCCACTGCGACCCTTCATCTTCTCTATTATAGTTACAATTCATTTCAAAGTTACAGGAGTTCCTCACAAAAAATCTCTTTGTGAATTTCACATATGTGAAATAGAATTGGGTGCAATTTCCTCTTCACATGTCCATAGGCTGTGACCACCTGCTAACCAAAAATGGCGCTATGTGACTTCGCATTTTGTGATCTTCTGTTGTGAGTTGTCTCAATTCTCCCAACTCTCGATATCTGAAGTGGAACCTAGCAACGCTAGATCCTTCCCTTATTTTCGCTGATGTGACCTCTGGCTATGACCACACACCAGTCATAAAGGCACTTCGGGACTTCACGTTTCATGATATCCTGAGGTAGTTCTTATCCATTCTTCGAAGTCCGATCTCTTGAACTCTAAACTTTGTCATGCCAGATCAGCTATCCATGACCCTCAGTGATCTGATGACCCAAATCTCATCGGGACTTTACATTTCGCGATGTCAGAAGTTGTCTCACCTCCCTTCTTCTGATTCTCAAACTTGCGCTTGTGCCAGATCGATGGTCCACGACCCTCCATGATCCAAAAATCTAAATCAAATCATGAATTCGCATTTCATAACTTCATCTCTTAGAGATTTTTACCTAAGCTGATCCTTCCTCTCGACTTGGAAAAATTTCTAAGTGTCAAAGGCCTCGAACTTTGATCCTTCTATGAGTCCTTATGACTTTGGGTCTCATCTATGTTTCTGAAAATGCTATCTCTCCTCAACTTTGGTAATGAATTTAACATCGGCCTTGGTGCACACTTGCTCTTTGTGTGCAACTCTATGTTATTCCTCCTGAGCTTGTAGACAACAATTCTCGAACCTATCTTCATTTTTTTCCTGTTTTCCATAATTCCTACCAATAGTCCATCATTGTTGTTGTTATTGTCATCAACAACAAGCACACTCATCCTGTGAACATGCCAATAGGAACCGAGCCGATGAGAAGAAATATAACCCACTACGCAACAATCAGTAGCATCAACAACCCATACCCAAGTGAAACAATGCACAGTGACACATGGTATTTCAAAATTGATAAACCCCATAACATCAAAGACTAGGTATGGTGATATGAATGCATGAAGACAACTAGCCACACTAGGCCAATTGAAACCCTCCAACTAAAACTAGCAAGGAAGACATAGAGCCTCTATGTTTGCTAACACTCAAAATGACCAATAACAATGTGACTTCAACCATTATTGTAATGAAACCCATCAACGATTCATTCCAAAACAAATATCCCAAATTTACATAGTTTCCATACTTGAGGAAAGCACAGACCCATACATCTTGAGCCAAAAATTATTTCATAACTAGAGCAGATTCATGGATGGAGAAAAGTTATACTTGTAACCAAAAGCACCTTAAAACACGAGCTTGTCTGAGTGGTTCTTTCCCTGCTTGAAAGTCAGAATCTAACCACAACAAAACACAATTCAAACAACAACCGACTACGGTGGAAACTAATGGAAGGAGTAAGAGTGATGTGTAGTAAATGCATGTCTCATCCACTCTCAAACTCATTCAATTCCTCGGTACATGTTGGGCCACTAATCCATTTATTCATCCAATTGAAACATGCATTGAAACCAAGCTCCCTTAATTGCCAAGAGCACCACCCACATCACATATTATTATTTCCAACTATACAGTAATGCATATCAACTATGTTTCCATGTAACTCAATAAATCACATAGCTATCATTTGTTAGCTAGGATTTACAATGATCCTTTTAATGCATAAAGTGTAGCATGTTAGTATAGACTAGTTTCTTCCCTTGAATTTTTGTTTATATTAATTTACCTCCTTTCAATTTCCCTTTACTTGTTGTTACTAACATGTATCTTTTGCAAGTGTGACAAGTAATAAATGCAGGGCTTAATATAAAAGGTAACAACATATATCATAAGCCATTATTTCATTCAAGTCTAGACAAAGAGAATAAACATGTATTATCTGTTATCCATATGTCATGAAGAGAACCAACATTGATCTTCAATAATTCTAAAACCTGTAAGCAGTTTCGAACAACAGTCAAGACAAAACAAAAAACAAAGTGTTAGGTCTAATCCTCCAAAGTACAAAGGGGTCCCACCTACTAGTATTATATATATTATCAAGTTAAAATTAATAGGCTTTGGCAATACTTTGCGGGTGAAATCCTCATTGCGATTTTAATTGTGAACAAACGGGTGAATCCATAAGGAAATTTATTTCCAATAGATTTATAACTCATAACTAATGGTTTTGTAGACTAGGAAGAGTAAATTCAGAATATATAACTACAATAATTATGCAACAGGGGTAATTCAGTGGATTTAATGGAAAAATGACTGGGAATTTGGGAATAAATCATGAAAATTGTTAAGTATGAGGGGGTTTATCCCTTTATGCATAATCATTCGAACAAAATCGACTCTTACATCGAGGAGAAAAATTAATGGACCTGATATTTTATTCCTCAAATGGATGAATAAATGGAAAGAGGAAGCGGGAGAAAACCAATCTCTTTGTAAGACAACAGTGAAAGTAGATAACAAATTCAAGTGTGTCTTCAGGGGAAACATCGTAACAACTGTGTAATCTTGATTGTTATTGAATAAAAATATCTTGCAGGAGTGTCACTATGGTAGAACTAATATAACATCTTATTCTTGACCAAAATAAATAAAAAAGATGACAAAGCAATAAAAATTCTAACACAATAAAATTGTAGAAGATGGTTTCACCCACTTTCCTTTTTGACTCCTCTTATTTTTGTTTCTCCTTGTTGCCTACATCACTCAAAGAAAATGAAATCTCTAGAGGAGTCAAGCCTTTAGGAATATTGTTATCTTCTATGGATATAATATCCTTAGGATTAAAAGGTTCATTTTGATTAAAGTAAAAAATGCTCTCATCGTTAGGGAAGACCTGCCAATATTCTATATTGTCAAGGATATGTGGACGATACAGAGATTGGAAAGTATAATCAGGTATCTGTGGAAGAAGTTGTCTATTAGAAGAGGCTACATAAACATCTAAATGATCTTCCATCGAGTTTAACTCCATCTTAACATGATTTATTTTGAAAGATAAAAGGTTCGAGATAAGCACCCAAACAGTTTGGTTGTATCGTTTCATCAACTCGTTGCTAGGAGAGTAAATTTTACATACAAGATTCACAACAAGTTTGGAATCCCCAAAAACTGAAAGGTGACCACAACCAAGATTATAGGAGATCTTAATGCCTAATAATAAATCTTCTAATTCAGTGACATTGTTAGTGCAAGGGAACTCCAACCTATAAGAAAAGTTATGTATTTTTCCTACGAGAGAAATCAAGATAATGCTAGCTCCGTTACCTTCATTAGAGCATGAAACAACAAAGTTCATGTGCCACATACCATCATCTAAATCGATTTATTCCATGGGAATTTTATCCTCCTCATCAAATATGGAATACACTCCTAGGTCCTCTTCGACATAGTTTACGTTAGTCTATGGGACGCTCTCTATTTAAGGTGATATCCTTCCTTCTCTAAGGACTATAATGTTTTTTTCATTCTGAGGAACGGATAAATGTGTTTCGTCGAGTGAGAGGTATCCACCCATTAAGGCTTGCCAATATCTTCCTAAGATGATTGAGTAATTTCTTACTGGCATATCAATTACCTGAATGTTGAGGGTTGTCCTTATTTCAGGAGAAGCGCACAAAAGTGAGGTCACATCTTTAATCTCACCTATGGTTGTCTATTGTAGACTATTATAGGAGAGCATGCTTCTGTTATTTTCATTTGTATAAGACAAGCCTACATCTTCCATAATAATATTCAACATCACACTTGGGCCCGAACCTCCATCAATGAGGCAACAATGGGCAATCTTATCCATAATATTTATAGAAATATAACAAGGGGGTTTTTTTACAAGGTATCTAAAGTTATATACACCTACTTTATAATTTACAGATGAATCCTCTTCATTTATCTCTTCAAAAATATTGGATATAACAGAAGATTTTCCTTTCATGAACTATTTCATATGCATATGTTGCTCAAGGATGACAACCATGTACAAAAGGGTTGCATCTGCTTTTTTGTTGGCCAACTGATTCAAGATATTTTATTCAAAAGAGGGGAGAGGAGAAGTTGTTCTTTACTGCCAGAAACCTTAGGACACTGAACACTAGCAGTAGGTGAGGATGAGCTCAGTCTAGAAGAACTGCTGGGAGGATCAAATTTTCCCTTGGGAGAATAGGATTTGTTCCTAGTGTTGATGAACATGACATCTTCTGGATCTGAAAATCTAGTACAACAATAATAGATTCTAGTCTCTTACCAAAGATATTATCTTTGACACTCTTATTTACCTCAAATGTGGTTTCTCCATGGTGTTCCTTGCAAAAGTTAAATGAACTTCAAGGCAAGATATCTTTAGGATAAGAATTATTTTCAATCGGATTTCTAAAGGGGGGTGTAGAAGAGGATGAAGCTCTAGGGGTGAGAGGGGAGACAGTTTCTTTCTGCTCATACACTATCATATGATTGTTCATGTCTTGTAATAGCTATAAAAGGGAAGACATGTATGTTTGTCTAACCGATTCTCCCTAGAGAAAACTAGTTATTTCAAGTTGTTCTTCATACTTTGAACAAGCATGCAGAGCAGAACCAAGATTATCAATGGCTTTTTCCTCATGCCTATGACAGTAGGGGGAAGGAAATGCATTGTAGTAATGCATTAAATTGTCTTGGTTCTGAGGACGGATGAGTTCAGGGATTTTATTGTATAACTTGGTGAGACGAAAGTTGAAGGACTTGATGGTATCACCATCCTTATAGGTGACATTATTGTATTCCCTTAACTTCTCGGCTGGTCTTTTAGATTTCCCATAAGTGGATCAGAACCAATAGATTAAATCTTCCCAAGTACACATAATAATAGGAGGAAGGTCAGAGAAACTGGCTACAACCTTTCCTTCTAAGGAATTGATGAATAAGCTCATGCAAGTATCATTGTCATTGGCTCCTATGTTATGACAAGCATTAGAAAATTCCCCCATGTGTTTGTTTGTAGTGACAATGTTATTTCCTAAAAAATTAGGAAGATGATCTTTAAATTTAGGAATTGGATGAGTACCAGGTGCTAGGTTGAGAGGAGAGGACACATGCTACGGTGTGGTTGTGGAATCTTCCTCAAAACGAAAAAGACCATACTTTTTAATGACTTTGGTGGGATTTGTGGTAGATTGGATAGGGATATGGTGGCTATATAAGCTACAAATCATTGACGAATATGAAGAATGAGAATATGAATCACTTCCAGTGCCACTCGAGCCACCACTAGATGTCATCTTGTGGATGATATATGAGAGAAAGAAAGAGGAACTAGATGAATTAGACAAATTTCTCCTTAGAGCACTTTTTTGGGTAGATAAAACAATGTTCCTTCTTCCTATTTCAAAAATATGATTGATTTCAAGTGATAAGCCTCTTCTTCTTCTAGAAGGACAAGAGTCTAAGGACATGAAAGAAAGGCCAAAACTGAGGAAACAAGAAGGTTACTACTGATTTCTATCATGTCTACGTCTAGCTTCCAACCGTTGTTGAGAACTAATATCTCATTCAATTGCTGAGCACGGGTATTGGCAGTGTCCAAAATGGTGTTAAACAAATTCAAAGCAATGTTGGTTTGGTCCTAAAGACCGGGCTTAATATTAGGCTACCTTGCAATAGGAACAATCATTAAGAAATAAAAAAGTCAAAGAATCAAAATAAAAAAAATAGATGTATCGATGAAAATCGAGTCTAAAAATTAACCAGAGAGATATCGAAGATCTCCCCAGTATGGTCGCCAAATAAATGTTGAGGAAAAGATATGAAATGATCTTACTCAAGCATTTTTCAGATTCTCCTTGGCTAAAGAAGAATAGACGAGAATATCACCCTATGTTTATAGCCAACAAAAATAACATCCTGACTCACAAGTATTGATTACAAGTTCTTAGGATAGTCTTTTATAAGTAAAAAGCTTGTTGGCAATTCACTTTTTATATGATTTTATGAATAAAAAAGTTGTTGAAATAAATGTAGAGATAGAAGCAAAGACACCAAAATGATAATCAAGATAGATGAGACATAAATAAATCCTTTATTTCATTCAAGTTCACCAAAGAGTAATTTCTTTTACAAAATTTTGTACAAAAATTTCAGACCAAATTCAAACTTAGGCATCCTCGATGGAACATACAAAAGGACCTCTGACAAAAAACTAAAACCGAACTCTAAAATTTGGATCATCTTGCAACAAATTTCTTCCCACTCGACTCTGCACAATAGCCTTTGTCAATCATGAAAAATAATTCACAAACAGAAAAGTCTACATAGACTATCAAATATAGATCAACAAGTCTAAAAAACAAGTGTCTGAATGATGTAATGCAGCCCTGAATCTTGTTGTCTACAATAAGACCCTGCTGTCATAAAAAATAATTAGGCTTGTGATAAATTAAGGAATGAATGAAAACTGAACTATCTAAACATAAACTCAAAGAACAAACCTTAGTATGCTTCTCCTTCTATCCTCCTTTTGTCCATCCCTTTTCTTTCCTTTTTAAGGAAATTAGAATTAGTTGAAGTAGTTGAAATAATTTATTATTTAAGTTAACTAAAACTCAACCAAATTTTAGTTAAGGGGGGAAGTGTAATAAATCAAAATAAGGGTTTTAAATAAATAATAACTAGTAGGTGGGACCCCTTGTGACTCCCTTTAGGTCTCAACAATCATAACATAACTAGTCAATTAAACAAAAAACCCCTCCTTGTGACTCCCATCATCACATTCATACTTGACAATTTATCTCAATAATATTTGCAATTATTTCCAAAATATGTTATCAACATATCCAAAGCATGCTATACAAAAATTTAAAGTCAACTTTCATCAACAATAAAAAACTTAAAATCCATATTTTCCAGTTTGTGAGGTAATCTTTCCCTTGTTGTTGATATTATCTTTTAGTCCTTCTGAACCTGCCTTACGATGTGTGGAATCCTTAAGCCTCATCTCGCTGATCATATGAGAGAAATCATCCTTCCAATGCATGTGGCAGGACATAGATTTATCATAATTATTTGAATATGTGAAAGGGGTAGTCATGGATTTCTCTTTGACATGGGCATAGTTGGCCTTGGTTTTCAGACTTTTATTTGAATAGCTCATTCCTCTATGCATAATTGATTAGCAAATAGTTCCTTTAACAACCATACATGACAACTCTTTAAAAATATGAAATAGACTATGGCTCAACAACATATCAGACCCATGCATTCCAATCCATGCAAATTGTTTAACCATTGTCATTGAGCAAGGGGTGAACAAACATCTTGGGATAGGCGAGGGGTTTGTATTGAGAGAAAAATGATAAAATGAGGGAGAAAAGGAACATGATTACTTCTCAAGGACAATCAACAATCAACTGTAATGTAAATCAAATAAAACGTAACTATCATCCAACCAAGAAACTGTGACTTCAAACTGCTTCAATATTAAATTCTTCTTGATGGTAATTAAATTTTAGAATAGGGAGTGAAAAATGAATGTGGGAAAGAGAGGGGGTTGTAATTAGTGAAAAGAGAAATAATGGTTGGGAAAGAGAACGAATATTGTTCATAAAATTAATTAAGTCATCCATAAAACATTCCATATGAATGTAAAAAGATCCAATACCAACCAAAATGATCATTGCGTCAAAAGAACAACTACTGAGTGAAATTGAAACAATTTTGTGCATTAACTTGTTGACTATTCACAATCAATTTGTAACATAACGTCATCATAACAAGACAGTAGGCATTCCACAACAACCTATAAAAGCGTTTTTATTTTTCCTCATTTTCCCACTTACTGTTTCAAAACCATTTCCAAATGAATACACAGTCACTTATTTCAACTTTGTTTAGTATAAAAATCAACCACTTTCCATGAAATATTTACTTAATCAAACATAGACACAAAAACATGCCCAATTTCATCTCTCAATTCCAATTAGCAATTAAATTTCAACAGGATCATACTTCCATAGAACCTGTGCCTTTCATCAAACATACACAATGCACACCACTATTAATGTAATAATTGTGTCTTACCATTTAAGCACACAGTATCAATAGTCACCATTCTGATTCATATGATGTTGTAGGATACACAAACACCTTAAACAAAAACGTGAGATCATTTATGTTGGCACAATCAAATAATTTCCATAACATATACATTGGATGGCCATGCCATGATTCCAACGATGTGAAAATTTGATTGTTATAATACCCAATGCAGTGACTAAATACTAAAACCAACACCAATGTAAAAATAATCAACCGAGATGAACCAGGAACCAAAGGCTGTTGACAATACCCAACAACTCAAAACAACCAACAGTATACCCAACAGGTTGTTACAGTTCCATCTATCAAAGCCCGGACTTGAGAAAATAAGGATTTTATCTATAGACCAAATAGGGAGAATGGAGGCAACTCCCATCATCATGTGAGAACCTCTGAGACCAATGGTGCACAGACAGGGTATACCACAATCATTTCGCAAACAGGGTGACAATTCTAGTGATAGCAGAGACTATGAACAGAGCAGTAAGGCTCCATTTTGGCCTTGTAATAATACTTTGAACATGTGGGGTATAACCATCGTGTCTCCCCTAATCAACCAATTAATAGTGTTGAGATGGAACCGAGTCGAGAATAAGAAATATAACCCACTGCACAACCATAAGTAGCATGAACAACCCATACCCAAGTGAAATAATGCTCAGTGACACAAGGTATTTCAAAACCGATAAACCCCATAACAACAAATACTGGGTATGATGATAAGAATGCATGGAGACAACTAGTCACACGAGGCCAAATGAAACCCTCCAACTAAAACCAACAAGGATGACATAGAGCCTCTATGGTTGCTAACACTCAGAACGACCAATAAAAATGTGACTTCAACCATTATTGTAATGAAACCCATCAATGATTCCTTCCAAAACAAATATCCCAAATTTACACAGTTACAATACTTAAGGAAAGCACAAACCCATACATCCCAAGACAAAAACTATTTCATAACCAGATCAGATTCATGAATGGCAAAAATTCATACGTGTAACCAAAAGCATCTCAAAATGCGATGATCGATCTTGGCTAAGCGGTTCTTTCCTTGCTTGAAAGTTAGAATCTAACCACAAAAAAACAAAGTTCGAACAATAGCCGACTAGGGTGGAGGCTAGTGGAAGGAGTAGGAGTGAAGTGTATTAAATGCACGTCCCATCCACTCTCAAACTCATTCAATTCCTTGGTAGGCATCAGCCCACTAATCCATTTATTCGTCCAAGTGAAACATGAACTGAAACCAACCTCCCTTAATTGCAAAGAGCGCCACCCACATCACATATTACCATTTCCAACTATACAGTAATGCATATCAACTATGTTTCGATGTAACTCAATAAATCACATAGTTATCATTTGTTAGCTAGGATTTACAATGATCATTTTAATGCATATAGTGTAGCATGTTAGTATAGACTAGTTTCTTCCTTTGCATTTTTGTTTATATTGCTTTATCTCCTTTCAATTTCCCTTTGTTTGTTGTTACTAACATGTATCTTTTGCAAGTGTCACAAGTAATAAATC
>ML798140.1:0-19161 GCA_009831015.1 Picea engelmannii
TAAGAAGTTAGTAAAAGAGTTTGAAGAAGAACGTATCTAAGTGAAATTTTAGCTTTTAGGGTTACAAGGTCTTTATACTATGTATGGGGTGTTTTATAAAATTTTAGCTTTTAGGATTACAAGGTTTTTATATTATGTATGGGCTGTTTGAAGAAGAACGTATCTAAGTGAAATTTTAGCTTTTAGGGTTACAAGGTCTTTATACTATGTATGGGGTGTTTTATAAAATTTTAGCTTTTAGGATTACAAGGTTTTTATATTATGTATGGGTTGTTTCATAAAATTTGGGCATAGTTATTAAGTTTGAATTCAAACACAGATTTAGTATAATATGAAAAAAAATCTGGGCATAGTTATCAAGTTTGAATTCAAACACAGATTTAGTATAATATGAAAAAAAATCAAGTGAAAATATTTTAAATAAAAAAAAAATAGTCAAAATTTATTAATAGGGTTTTCTTGGATTTTCTTAACTAGGATTTTGGAGAGTTAAAGGGTTTTGGTAATTTGATATAAGTTGACATTGACATTGTTAAGTGATTTAACATTAATGTTGAAAAGGATAGAACAGATTTATTGCTATAATTACAACTGTCATAAAGTGAATTCCAGACAACTGTCATAATTTGAATTTCAGATCTGGTTTATGATAATAAGAATTGATATAATTTCTTTTAGATTGCCTTGTTAATTGTGATAGGTGAAATATTGTTAATTGTTGTTTTATATTTCACAACTCTAAAACTGAAAATATATAGGGTTGAGATAGAATAAACTTTTAAAAAATAGTTGAAATTTCTACACTTACATTAATTAACTTACTCAAAAAAAAATTATATTTTATTGTGCTGTTCAAAGTAACTAAACACCATCCCAAAATTTACTCTTAAAATCTTATAAAATTTATATTTTTTTGTGTTGTTCAAAGTAACTAAACACCATTGCAAAATAAAAAATAAAAAATAAAAAAAGCACATGTATGTACACAAAAGAAGAAATATGTAAAAAAAATTATATCTTAATATAATTTTGAGATAAGTTGTGATATCCAACTGTTTCATGTTTTTTATTTTTTAAAAATTTAAAAATACATATGTTTATCTCTCATAGAAATTATAGGATGTACTTTTCAGTAAAAAGTTGGAAATAAATGGTCAGCAAAACAACCACATCAAAATGTTGGAGATAATGTACTAGAGAATAAGCTGCAGCTGTTATGATAGTTATTATAGTAGGTTAATTTATTTATTGATGTTGTCTAATTGTTTTAGGTTTTGTTTTTTTTGGTTGGAATAAGGTGACATAAATCTATATGAAATCTTAAAAATCTATTGTTTAAATTGCATTTCTGAATACATAAATAAATTCAGTATATTGAAAAACTTTTGGAGTTTTCAGATTATACAAACTTAGCCACTCAATAAATTCAACAATTTTTCACCAGATTTTAGACAAAATTAAAGGAAAAATATCCCCAAAAAAAAAACAAAAAATAAAAAGTTTACACTAAAACTTTATTTATTTTTTTATAATAAAAAACAAATAAAGTAAAGTAATTAAAGTTGTGAATAGGGTTATCATTTCAAAATGAAACAAATCTTCAAATTTGATAATTTTTACAATTCCTTTGACCATTTTAGCAGATGGAACAATTTTCATCCCTACTTGTGATACTCATAATGAGTTGGGGTTGGTAGAGACAAGCATGCATTTGACTGTAGGGTATCCGTACAATGCCACATTTCATTACAAAGGTCAATATGACCAAATCTGCTTTGTAATTAAACCCTAATCTGATGGCTATGCATTGAAGATGCTGGCATATTCTTAGTCGTCCTCCAAAATCAATGGATCAGATTTATTATTCATAACTTTCTTGCATTTATCAAGGCATCCGTTAACATGTTTACTTTTTAACATTTAACTAATCACATTAAAAAATTACTGTAAGGATATGTAAATGCCACTTTTAAATGATTAAGTAGAATTAAACCATGTGGCTGTGCTAGTAGTTACTAAATTCGTTTTTAGTAAGTCAAATTCCAGATCTAGAGTGGCTTCAACACCCCTTTCAAAGTTGATCCTTAGCCTGTGAAGAAATTGGCAAATTGGCCTTCAAATCATACGTCGAAAGTATTTGCATGCCACAATGAACAATGCAACTGTCCCAATGCCGAAAACAGCACTTGCAACGGCAACTCCAACTAACAAAATCGCCAAGACTATTTTCTTTCTAGAGCCAGCAGTAGCAGAACCAGTACCACATTGCCCAACCAGTACCACATTGCCCAGTACAGAGACCAGGGTTTCCTGTATCATTAGTAATCAAGAGACCAGGGTTTCCTGTAGTATTAAAAATCAACCCTTGTTTGGCATTTGGAAGGGTGCCTTTTAATCTATTGTTTGACACGTTCAACACTATAAGACTGTCCATATATATCAAAGACGGGGAAATTTCTGTCAATTTATTGTTGGAAATATCTAAAATTAGTAGCATGCTCAAACTGGAAAGAGTATTGGGGACTTCCCCTTCTAGAGAATTGCAGCTGAGATTGAGTTGAATTTGCAACTTCGTGACGGAGTCAATTTCTGCTGGAATTGTTCCAGTTAGATTGTTGCCACCCAAATGGAGCTCTAACAAGGACTGGCCGTCTTGAACGTCCTTTGGAATCACACCTGTCAGATTGTTGTTCTGTAGACGCAAATTTTGCAGATTGGGAAGCTTGAAAATTCTTGGGGGTATGGGCCCTGATAGAAGATTGCCCCTCAAATCTATATATGACAAATTGGATAAAGTTGACAGTATATCTGGAATGCTTCCATTAAAATGATTATTTGGCAACTTCAACACTTGCAACTGTGGAAGTGAAGGCAGCTGATTGGTTAATGAGCCTGTCAAACTGTTGTGGCCAAGATCAAGTAGTTGAAGATTGGTGCAATTTCCCAGAGGCCGCGGAATCTGGCCATCTAGTAGGTTGTCATTCATTTCTAAGTATGTCAATCCAGACCCATTCCCAATTGTAAAAGGGATGTTCCCTTTAAGAGAATTGTAGCCTATTCGCACCCTAAACAATTTTCTCGAAAAATTCTGAGGAATCTGTCCTGTGAACGAATTATGTGTAAGGTCCAGAGTCTGCAAGCTGGTCAAAGAAAAAATTTCTGGAGGAATGCTTCCATTTAATTGATTGAAGCTCAGATCGAGAAACTGCAATCCTGTGAGAGAAGCTAACTGAACAGGTATGCTTCCGGTGAGCTGATTCTTATTTGATGCGAAGTGGATCAAATTGCTGACTATACCCAATGCTTCAGGAATCATTCCAAATAAATTATTGGATGATAGAATCAAGGTACTTAAAGAGTTAAGGTTCCTAATACTATCAGGGATTTGGCCATTCAACCCATTGAAGCTGAGGTCTAGAAAAGTCAAATTCGTGCACTTCACAAGCTCTTGGGGAAATTCCCCCGTAAAAGAATTTTGAGAGAGATCTAATTTCTCTAACATCCCCAGACTATTCAACAATGGAGGGATTGGACCAGTGAAGTTATTGTATGTCAAATTGAGCACTCTGAGATCCGTCAAATTCTGAATTTGTGATCGAAAGTGCCCTCCCAATTCGTTGTGAGAGACATCCAGGAACTGCAGTTTGCGCATCGGTGCAAGCGAAGGAAGGGAGCCTGACATTGAATTGGAGCTGACGTTGAAGGAAACCAAGCTGGTGCAAGCCTGGATATCATCATCAGATGGGGTTGACAGCGAATTGTTACATACATCAAGGACTTGAAGGGCTTGAAGCTGGCATACAGTCTGCCAAACATCGCCCTTCAGCCCAAAACTGGACATATGAAGCTCAATGACACCGCTCCCGCTTGCAGTGCAATTCACGCCACGCCAGCCACATGGGTCGTCAGAATTTGCAGTCTTCCAGGAGGATGAGTAGGATGACAGGTTTTTCATGACCTGTATTTGTTGGGTATCGAGACAAATGCCAGAATCCAAATATGAAAGAATGAACAGGAGACTGACAAAGGGTGAAAATGTCCAACGATACCTCATTTTTCACAGCAAAGAAACGAAGAATGCGCGTAATCCCCGATTCAAACTATTTGTTGGGCATCCGACTCCTGCACAGTTTGTCTCAGGCTTCTTCCCTTGGCCCTCAATTATATTTGTCTCAGGCTTCTTCCCCTGGCCCGCAGTTTGTATGGAGGGTTTGCATCGTTATTCAATGGGTGTCATTTTCAAAATTTAAAAAGGATAAGGATGGAATAGTATATGTGAAAACCTCCAAGTTTTGGTCGAGATGTGCAGATCCCTGACAGGGGAGCTGAAGGGTCGGAGTGATTGCAGGTGCCCTTCCCTATCAAATCTTAATCATCTAGCAGAGTTGTAAAAACACTGGTCCTCATCTAGCAGCTTTTCTGCTTAGAACCTTGCAAAACATCAAAACGTATACGGTTGGAAGACTAAAAGTGAAAACCTTCGAGTTGTGGTAAAGATGTGCAAATTCCTGACAAGGAAGTTAACCGTTTGGAGTGATTGCAGGTCCCCTTCTCTGGCAAACGTTAAACAGCAAACAAACTTATCAAACATGTGAAATTTTGATGTTTTACAAGGTTTCAAACACTGTTGCATCTGTTACAGCAAGGTTCACCAACCAGCATTTACCCCAAATTTGTTAAGTGGTTAAGGTTTGCCACCTTAGATTCTCCGTCTTTATGTTCTTGGGCACCATACTTGCAACGTGAAAGCCAGGCGGCTGAATTCAAAATGTGTGTGCAGTCAAACTTTGACTTTTTCCAATCGTCTTTAATGGCAAGTTTAGCCCTAATCCTAGTTTGTTGAAGTCAAAATGTGTGTGCAGTCAGACTTTGACTTTTAATGGCAAGTTTAGCCCTAAGTCATAGTTTAAAAGTTGTATGTTTTGGTTTTTGTTTTGAAATATTATTAGGGGACTATAGCAATCCATAATTCGCTGACTTCATATTAGTTTGTCCTTCGAACAAAAATATTTGCATAATCTCTATTGTTGGAACTAGAGAACTAAAAACATTGATTTGTATATAATAAAAAATAACATACTATATTGGATGTCTTATTGTCAGCTTCGTTATTTCCGATGTTTTATATGTTAGCATATTCAAAGTTTTTGATCATCTACATCTCTCTGATTTTTTACTACTTTTATTAAAATGTTTAGATATCCAAAGTTTTGAGCATGGACCGTCATTTTTTTATTAGTTGACTTCATATTTGTTTGTCCTTTCACTAAATTTTTTTGCATAGTCTCTATTGTTCGAACTATTGTTACTATTACTACTATTTTTTTTATTGTTATTATTTTATATTATTATAAAATAATATAATAATTATTTTTCGTACATAACAGACCTGCTACATTGCATTCTTTCTTAAATGTTTACACAGCGCGAGGCCCTTCGATGGTCCTGACAGATTGAAATGTTTACCTAATAGGCCTCACAACCTTAAATGTTTACTTAACAGCCCTACTACAATACATTTTCCTCCGATTTTTTTTTGCAATGTTCTCTGCAGTGAATATGGACAATATTGTTCTTCAGCGGCATTACTGGTTTACTGGTTGATGCTTGCTCGTTGATTGTTCACTGGTTTCTTCTTTGCTTGTTGTTGTTGCTCTTGTTTTCATGTTGGTCTTGCTGCAATTTGCACGCTTGAGATTCTGCAACCACGATTGGAACTGTGCTTTTGTCATTCCCCATTGATGGGTGGGTTTCAGTGCCATGTTTACCTTCCTATTCGTTGTTTTTTCTTTAATATTTTCAGTTTGCAAGTGAAAATTTTCAATACTGGAGATGCCTGAATCAAAATTCTCTTGCAGACATCTTTGTATGTGAGAAGAAAATATGATTTCATTTTCTTATATGTCATTGTGGTTGCGATGGAGGTGGGTTTTGTGTCGAACATTGGCGTTCAGGAACAAGACGAAGAAAACATTACAATCATGCTTCTCTGGTCGTAGTAGTCACATACAAAGATGGGCTGCAAGAGGATTTTGATCGCTCCCAGTATTGAAAATTCTTACTTACAAACTGGAAAAAAAACAAACAACGAATAGGGATGCAACCATGGCACTGAAACTTACCCGTGAATGGGGAACGACATAAGCGCAGTTCCAATTGCGGATGAAAAATACCAACCGTGTAAACTGCAACTTTCTTAAATGTTTACACAGTGAGAGGCCTTTGGACGGTCCTCACATCCTTAAATGTTTACCTGACAGGCCTCACGGCCTAAAATGTTTGCTTAATAGGTGTGTTACAATAAATTTTCCTTCAATTTTTTGATACAATCTTGTCTGCAGTGAATTTGGCCAATATTGTTCTTCACCGACATTCCTGGTTGTCTGGTTAATGCTTGCTCGTTGGTTTGTTGGATGATGTTTATTATTGTTTGATTCAACTTTGCAGAGTTTAGGTCCTGCAACTGTAGTTGGGCCTTTTGGTACTTGTTCACTGGTATGTTGTGATTTGGTGCTTGCTCTTGTTTTCTTCAACTTTGAAAGGTTGGGGTCTTGCATCTACAGTTGGACCTGTTGTTGCAGTTTGTAGGCCAGGGGTTGCACTTCTATCCTTCCCCATTCATTGGTGGGTCTGAGAGCTACGGTTGCATTCTTGCATTACTTAACAGGCATGTTACAATACATTTTCGTCCGATTTTTTTATTTTTTTTTACAATGTTGTCTGGAGTGAATATGGGAAAAATTGTTCTTCAACGACATTACTGGTTCACTGGTTGATGTTTGCTCATTACTTGTTCACTTGTTTCTTGTTTACCTATGGATCTTGTTGCAGTTTGTACGCTTGGGATTCTGCAACCGCGATTGGAACTGCGCTTCTGTCATTCCCCATTGACGGGTGGGTTCTGTTGCTATGTTTACCTTCGCATTCATTGTTTTTTGTTTTCTATTTCCAGTTTGCAAGTGAAAAAATTAAAATATTGGAGATTCCTGAGTCAAAATCCTCTTGCAGAACATCTTTGTATGTGAGGAGAAAATTTGATTTCCTTTTTTATATGTCACTAGGTGTTGGCACAGGGGCAGACCAAGGGTTCAGCGCTACAACAACACACCAACAAAACCCTAACTACCGGCCCTTTCGGCAACACTTGCAAAGCAGATGAAGTCTCACCCAAGGTAGAGACAGGGGTGATTGCAGGAATCAGGTGTCTCAACCTTAGTTGGGATCCAGATCTGTGATTACACACTTAACAAAGCACTTAGCATCAATAGTTCACCTAGAATTAACCCTTATCTCACTCTGCAGATAACACAGAGCATTGCAATATATACTTAGATCTAAGATGATTCAGCACTTAGCAGCATACAACAGACCGGATCTGGTAGACCAAGCACTTAGCAACTTCATACACATCAAATTTATCATCTATACACATCTAATAAGAACAAAGCATAAGTAAATCTATCTAAACATGTCATAGCACTTAGTAAGAGAGGGAACACACATGTAAGTAACAACACAAAGCATGACACACAGATTTACGTGGTTCACCCCCACCCTGGGGCTACGTCCACCAACTCTTCTTCTCTATTATTGTTGGCCAATCGGTTACAAGCACATAGCCTCAAAACCTACTCCGCACAGGACAGGAGATCTGCGCAGCTCGCTAGATCCTCCTTCCCCGAGTATCTCTAAACATAAAACCTTCTTATAATCTGTGCACTCAGCACTTACAATACTTGCACTCGGCTCTGCAAGTATACCACATAGATCAGCTCTTAGCACTAAGTCACTTCTTAAGTGTCCTCAAAAAACGTCCCTTCTTACATAACCTTGACTTCTACTTATACATTACAAAAAGGAGCCTAAACATGGGTAAATCCATGGGCCGACATCCCGGTCCCGTTACATTATCCCCAAAAACCCAAAAAGGGGGTCTAGTTTCCACGATCTCCGCTTCGCCTTGCGCTCCATCTTTGACAGGTTGTCAAAGTCCCAAAGATGGTCAAGGGCCAACATGCCCCCAACACTCACCTGTGACTTGTCTCGAGTCACTCAGGTCTAGGTAACTTTGCCTCAAAGGTTTCGAGCTTGGCTCGAGCTGCTTCGACTTGTCTCTGTGCTACTTCTTCTTGCTCAACGAATTCCTAAATAACCGCGTCACTGATAGGTCCTTCCATTTGTTGCTCGACTGTAACAACTACTTGTTCTAGTACGGTTCCTTGGCCTTCAATTTCTTCAAACAGTAGATAGGCCGCTTCCTGGCTCGACTGGAGTTTCTGGATGAATTACATCACTTTGTTCTGCATGGTAAGAACGAGTTGTTGGGCGGTGCGTTGTTCCTGGGATCTCTTCATCCTCTCGATGGGTTCTCGATGGGTGACAAAAGGTTGAGCTGCGCCTGTACTGTATCTGTATGCTGCTTTGCTTCCTAGAGTTGGGAATCCAATTTCTTAAACTCTGGGTCTTCAGATAGTTGTCCATATATCTGCATGCTTTTGCTACTTAACTATTTTCATTCTACAACAAGTGTTTTAATCCTCTCGACTGCGCTCTGAGCATTCAATTTTTGTTGGTCGCGCACTTCTTGTGGGGTACTTGGTATAGTTTGAAGATCTAATTCTACGACCCTTTGCTGAAGCTGTTGAATAACTTCATCAAGCTTCATCACTTGACATTCGAAGGGTTCTTCTCTCTTTTGTTCTAAGCCAGTGACGGAGAGGAATGCTCGGTTAACTGCTTCTTCCATCCCGATCTACTTCACGAGAAGTTTCTCTTTCTCCTTTTGGATATTTTCTCTATCTTCTTCAAATTTTGCTTGGAGAGAATCCTTCTCTTATTGTGTGGCTCGGCATTGTTCTATGATTTCCTCTTGTACTTTATTTAAGGCCTGAGTAACCTATGCTTTTTCTTCCTATGCATGTCGAAGGCGTACTTCGACTGTATCAACAATCTTGTGGAGTTGAACTGATTCTTCTCCCACTTATGTTGTTCCTTCTGGCAAAGGCGCAGTAGAGATTGTGCAGCTAGACTGGAGTGCCTACTACACTTGGAGCCCAATTTCAATCATGTTATATATATGTTCCTGCTAAGCTCCCTGCTTTTCTGTTATCTCTTCTATGGCGTCATTTATAGTTGCGAGGAGGAAACTAAAGTCATCCGGAGTGAGCATGGTCTGCATCTTAATTACGATTGCTTTCGATTTCTTCCAGGAGGGAGACTTCGGAGGTGACCCTTTTCTCTTCTTTATAACTTCGACTTCATCTTCTGGTCTCTGTTTGACTTCCTCTACGTCTTCGCCATTACCTCCTTGATTTGGTGTGACAGAAGCTGTCCTTACATATATGCTATCTACATCCTGAACCTCTTCAGGCTTCTTCGTCTTTTTTGTCTTACTGGGCCCAGGTGTGGCATGTGCAGTTTCTGGGTTGTTGATGTCTGAAATGTCCATTGGATCTGCTGCAAAAAGGAGGTTCGCCGGCCATTCCTTGGTGATCTCTTCTAGGTCTTCTTCGGTCAACTTATAATAGGACTGAAGTTGTTCATGGTGCTCATCAACGTGTGGAGTTAGGTGTATAAAGTGGCGGTCCGCGCTAAACTTTATCAGAGGTCGGAACCTTTGTAAAGTGTTTGGGGTTATGTGAGGTTCACCCCCTATGGCTTCTTTCAATTGGTTATAATACATGTGGAAAACGACATTCAATTGCAATTGCTTGTTCATGTCGGTCGAGTACCACAATGTACTTAGCTTCAAGGCTAGTGGCTCAAAGGGGTTGAGGTCCGGGAAGGTTGCGCCTTCCAGTAGCTCCCATGAAACAAAATCGATCAGTATTAGAAGCCAGCTAAAATGGAATTCATGCCCTTGATTCTAGGCTTCTCTACAGTCAATCTCTAGCTGGTTTACTAGGTACTTCGCCCAGTTCATCTGTAGTCCCTCTGCGCATTTTCCTGCGAGGTCAACTACGAAGTCTAATACTTGTGTAGGTCAATTCTTACGTACCATCTTTCCTGCGATCAGTTGACATGTGAGGCGCACTGCACCACTTTCGATAGAGGCTACCTTGTATCCTTCCGTGCCCTTCTCGACATTGTCATAAGATTCCTTAATCTTCTGTGAAAGAGCGTGGTCCACGGTCTTTCCAAGGTAGTAATCCTAGAGATCAGAGCCCTGCATGCCAATCCTGGTGATCCTATTGATCAATGTTGGATCAACATTTATGCGATGGTTTAACCACAGGTATCCTCCGTGGTAACTTTATAGCAACAATTTTACACAAACATTCACCTCTTGGTGTCTGTCGAAGTGTGGTATTTTCATAATGTTGAGCAAAGTAGACTGCGCGAGGTTCATCGTCCATTGCTGAGGGACGATCTTCAAATTCTTTCTCTTAGTTATTTTCAAGTACTTATATGGGGAGAGCATGATGTAAACCTTACGGTCCCCTAGGTTGAAGTCGCAAAACTTAAACGTTGTAACCTTGTCTTGATCTACGCGGTAGGTGCGTACTCCTTTCAGTAGATATGCAGTGACTAGGGTGTATTCAAAGCCTCTAGGGACACTGTCCCTGTTAATCGCACTACTCAGAGTGGGTATGTAAGCTGGTAGGATGGATGCCACTAACTTCACGTTGGCTATGTCGTCTTTATGTTTAGTTCTCCTTTTCGTGCCAACTCGAGATGTTCTTGCTTGAGCAGTCGACGGGGAGGCTTGCACTCCTCTCGTCGATGATGCTTGGACTCCAGTGGACATTCCTCTTTCTGACATGACTCTCTCAGTCATTAAATTGAGAAGTACCTCTGTAACAAATTCCTCAATGATGGTGAGCTCGTCGGACATACGCACTCGAAAAAGATAATCGGGGCACGATGATCTTAGATATTGCATTAGGATGAACAATCTGCTTGCAATGATCACTGTATACAATCACTAGTTCTGTGGGCTTCGAATTTTCAGTTGGCAAAAGTGTTCTTCGGGCACGGCGCGACGATCTAAATAGGAAATTCGTTAACGGTCTGCTTGCAATGGGTATGAAGCTTCCATTATCATAGATCTATCCGTTATGGTGAGTTCCAATGCTATGGCGGTGATCCTTTAATGCTTTTCTATCCGTTCAAGGCAGAATTCGAATGGTTATATCGGTCAAACGACTAGATTTCTTCACCATGGTGAAGTTCCATATGTCGTTGTTTTGATATCTTGGTGAAGTTCAATTCCTGTGATTTTTCCTTCTACAGTGTTCCACCTGGGATCTCTTGTAACTTTTCAATCTTCTCCTTTTTCTTACTTAATTTTCTAGCCTTCTTCCCGGTAGTATTCAACTCAGTCGGTCTTTTCCCATTCTGATTCCTATCTTCTCTCAACATAGTCACTTCGCACTGCTGAGATTCTTTCTTCAGATCCGAGGGTAATACTCCTTCAACATATGGATTAGGTATTTCAGTCTTCTGTGGTTCCTTTAATTCTCTTATAGCTTCGACTTCCAAGTCCCTAGTGTCCAATAGCTTAGATCTATTTTCTTTTTCTTCCATCAAGTAGGCAATCCTTCTAGTCATAAATTCCATGAGTTCTTGCTTCTTCTGTTCTAGGGCTTCATTTTCTTCTTTTCTTCGGATCTGGTCTTTTTCAATCCAGATCTTGCCTAACAAAGATGGAAATGGGGCACGGTCCTCAATAAATTTAATAACTTCGAATTCTTCCTCTGTTGAAGCTCCATGGGTACTCATAGCTATCTAAGTAATCCTGCCACATAGGGTTACCATTTTTCTGTTAAACAACCCTATTTTTCCTAGTGAAGGAACCATAGCAGGCCTTCCTAGGGTTTCCCAAGTGCTTTATGTCATAATGTTCATCTGTGTTTCCTCATCCAGAGCACAATCAATGTCGAAGTCTCATATTCTTACTTCGATTTTCTCTTTTTCTTTGAAGATCTCTGACAAACTAGCATTTTTATGTTCATTCAGGGTTTCTTTCATTTTCAGTAACATAATCTCTGATTCTTTCTGGGGTTCTTCTATAATCTTAGTCTCTTGATCTCCTTCAGGGTTTGCTTGCTCCATATTCAACTTGTCAATTCTAGCAATCATTCTAGCGCAATCCAGTACTTCATGGTCCATAACCTTACAACAGAGGAAACTAGGTCTTCTCCCAGGGCATTCCTTAGCAAGATGTCATGGTCGTCTGCAACTGTAACAAAGAGTTAATCCTCTCTTTCTCTTCATTGATCCCCAAATTTTCCTGTACTGCGCGCTAGGATCATAATGGCTAGCCTGCAAAAATTTCTTTCTAGGGTCCTGCATGCACTCGTTAGTCCAAACATTCTTTCTATGCATAGGTATAACATATCTTTCATTATTATTATCAGATCTATTCATATTAAATGTTCTTTCATCTAACAATGCCCTATTTTTTAAGCTAGGACAAAATCTATCAAGCATACCTAAATCCATGCTTCAGAAACAAAAATTTCCACTTATTGAGCACAAAGCTTCCAGATCTAAAACCTTTCACTATTCTTACCTTTATCAGAGCACAAAGCTTGTAGATCTTACCTCTTTTCTTCAGATATATATTCTTTTCTTCAGCACAAAGCTTTATAGGTCGAGTAGAGTACTACGCATTAGAGTAACAGATCTATGCACAGAGTTTCCAAAAGTTCAGGATGAATCTTTGCATAAAACTTCTTCTTCCTTAGTTCCCAACAATCACAGTTTCAAGTCTCGACAACAAAACCATTTGTTGGCACAGGGAAAGACCCAAGGTTCAACGCTACAATAACGCACCAACAAAACCCTAACTACCAGCCCTTTCGGTGACACCTGCAAAGCAGATGAAGTCTCACCTGAGGTAGAGGCAAGGGTGATTGCAGGACTTGGGTGTCTGCAACCTTAGCTGGGATCTAGATCTGTGATTACACACTTAAAAAATCACTTAGCATTAATAGTTCACCTAGAATTAAACCTTATCTCACTCCACAGATAACATAGAGCATTGCAGTATATACTTAGATCTAATATGATTCTGCACTTAGCAGAATATAACAGACTGGATCTGGTAGACCAAGCACTTAGCAACTTCATACACATCAATTCTATCATCTATACACATCTAATAAGCACAAATCATAAGTAAATCTATCTAAACATGTCATAGCACTTAGCAATAGAGGGAAAACACATGTAAGTAACAAGACAAAGCATGACACACAGATTTACGTGGTTCACCCCCACCCTGGGGCTACGTCCACCAACTCTTCTTCTTTATTAGTGTTGGCCAATCAGTTACAAGAACAGAGCCTCAAAACCTACTCCGCGCAGGACAGGAGATCTGCGCAGCTCGCTAGATCCTCCTTCCTCGAGTAGCTCTAAGCATAAAACCTTCTTACAATCTGTGCACTCAGCGCTTACAATACTTGCACTCAGCTCTACAAGTATACCACACAGATCAACTCTTAGCACTAAGCCACTTCTCAAGTGTCCTAAAAAAAGGCCCCTTCTTACATAGCCTAGATTTCTACTTATACATTACAAAAAGGGGCCTAAACATGGGTAAACCCATGGGCCGACATCCTAGTCCCATTACATTATCCCCAAAAACCCAAAAAAGACCCAAAAAGGGGGTCTAGATTCCACGATCTCTGCTTCGCCTTGCACTCCATCTTTGATAGGCTGTCGAAGTCCCAAAGATGATCAAATATGACCGAGTGTTCCTCAAAACTTGGTCAAGGACCAACACTGGGTGTGATGGAGGTGGGTTCTGAGTAGTCACATAGAAATATGTTCTGCAAGAGGATTTTGATCACTCCCAGTATTGAAAATTCTTACTTGCAAATTGGAAAAAAAAATACAACGAATAGGGATGTAGCCATGGAAGTGAAACTTACCCATGAATGGGGAGCAACAGAAATACAGTTCCAATTGCGGATGCAGAATGCCAACCATGCAAACTGCAACTTTCTTAAATGTTTACATAGTGGGAGGCGTTTGCACGATCCTCACAGCCTGAAATGTTTACCTGGCAGGCCTGACAGCCTGAAATGTTTGCTTAACATGTGTGTTACAATATATTCATCTAATTTTTTTATACAATCTTTTCTGTTGTGAATTTGGGCAATATTGTTCTTCAGCGACATTCTCATTTGACTGGTTGATGGTTACAATATATTCCTGGTTGACTAGTTGACAAATCTATGAGAAGAACATTCAGAAGAATACACAAAGAACATGAAAGAAATCATATTGATATTATGCAAATGATACATTCACTTGAAAATACATTGTTTAATCTTCAACAAATATTTTCTCAACAAACAGTTGACATTGCACTTTCCCTGCCCCTGGATTGTGGTTCAAGGAAATGTGTCTTCAAAAACACATCTCCACTTGATAAACGCAAATTGGAACATGGTTTTATAGTTGGGCCACCAAAAATACTATTAAAATAAAATAATATGAAAAATGTTGCAATAGATATAAACAACATCTCTTTGGACTTGAACCAGAGTTTGTCAAGCTCAAACTATATTTCATAGCTAAAAATGTTTTTCCCATAGTTAATGTGTTTCTATGGCTTCATAATTATGAGACTAAGTGTTGTTGTGTGAGGGATAAAGTTCTTATCTCCCTTTCTTTTTCCTCTTCTATACTTACCCGTTTTTCCATTTTCTTCTTCCCCTATATTATCCATTTATGGTTCTATATTTAGTCGTGTTTCTGTGCTCGCGTGTTTTCGAGGTGGTGAACTGAGAAATCCTCATCTCCATCTATATCTTCACATCATGAGTCCGACCAACCGCCATTTGTTTTCATACTTAGCCAATTTTATGACCGCGGGTTCATGAATAGGCACTATCGAACTCTAGTGCCCCGTGTTCAGGGTATACATCTTGCACCCAAAACTTTGGTGATCTACAATTCGACCTCAAACTCCTCGAACTCACAAGCCTCACTCTACCTTCGATGACTGCGTCTGACTGACCTACCTTTCCATACTTAGTCGAGTCTTGAAAGTTTCATGGATTAACGAACTCCCGGGTTCAGAAAAGTTTGAAAGCATTTTTCGCTCCCCTCCATCCCTGCCACCTTTTGCCCTTCCCAATGCACATTAATTATTCTTTTACTATTGACAAGTCACTAGATAGGTTCGAAGAGATTGACATTAATAAGTGGAAAGCTCAAGGACATCTCCCATTAAAACGCATCAACATGCGAATATTATGGGATCTGATGATTTTTTTGTGTCCATCTTGAATTGGAAAAAATTGTTGGTTATTTTAGTTTTTTTAAGGCATCATAATAGTAAGACTGTGATATTGTGCTACCCCATTGTCATCCACAAAGGTCTTGACGTCATGTCCCTCTTTAATATTGTGCATATATTACAAGTTGTCATATTTGAGAATATGCTTGCATATGGAAATGTTAACTCATATGTTATTACTGAAAACTCACCACACATATTCGAAAAGATTAGCATTAATAGGAGAAAATATCGAGGACATCTTTCATTAAAACGCATTAAACCAAAATTTACAGAAGATTATACTATCATCCTCCAGCGTTCATTTTAAATACGTATTCCCATTTCCCTCTATCATCGAAAACTTGGGCTTTAAGGTGTCTTCATTGTAATGTTCCTGGTCATCCACATGTGAGACAACTTATAGATTCCATTCAGGCCCAATTGAAAGACGAGGGAATGGTTTTATGTGACATCATCTTTGAGCGAAATTTTTTTTGTTAGCCAACAAAAACTTAGGCACAAAAAATTCAAGTATCTTATGATTGGTATTCTCCCTATATTCAATCCTTTGGTTGGTTGAAAGGCCTGCCTGAAGATTTGTATGTTGAACTTCTTTGTTTTGTTACTAGAAATTGGAAAGGACTTTCAAGTCACCTGCAAAATTCTCCTTTGTTGAAGTATATAACTTCTTCCAACAACACATATTTGGAAAGTGTATCAAATCCTGCATACCACACAAGAATTCATCTTTCGTCAAGGGAGTCACACATATCGTGGCTTGCAAAATGGTCTAGAATATTAAAAAATGACGACAAATATTACTCCCTGCACGAATATACTCAAAAGGAAATTATAAATTTTGATCCTCACGAATGTGAGAAACTATATGGGTGGTTGAATCAACATTCTAAAATTACAGAAGTTTCTATTTCAAAGTTTGTTGAACGACTTCTGGGTGTGGTAACAGACTTTACAGAAAGTCATCTTCTTTGTCAAAGTTTGTTCACCGACCTATGGATGTAGTAACAAACTCTACATACAATCAACTTTCTATCGGTACTGCATATTTTTTTCACTATTCTTATGCATATGATTGTATCTGGGTCGAAGAGCTTGCCTCTCTTTGCAATAATATTCTCCTCGTAGTTGAAGGTGGGTATATAACCAGGAAACAAGGCCCTCAAAAGTTTCTAATGCTTGCATCGACATGTAACTGGGAAAAGTTAATGGGAAGGAATTTTGGACTATGGAATTTCCAACACTTTCTGAAGATTACTTTATACTACCACCTTCTGCAAGAAGTTTGACGTATTCATGTAATGATTTGGTTTATAAAGATCACCTTTACTACCACCTTCATGTAATCATTTTGTTTCATTCCTTAGAGGAGACCTTGATGTAGTATATATTCCAGAGTTGTTTCCACCGAATATCAATCTCCGCATTGTTTCTCATGATTTGAATAAGGATAATGCATTTCTTATGTTGCAGTAGATCTGATATTTGAAAAAAAAAGGAAGTTGCTCGATGCTTGAAGTATTGACTTGTCTGGTTCCAATAAATCGCCATGGCCTCACCACAAGCACCTCTCGAGTTGTTCATCAAGATCACGGGTCGATAAGCACATATTTTCTTCCTGGTCATAGAGTGCTTCCATCACCAGCTTGTGTTTGCATAGGTTCTTTTATTTCTACCTTCTTTCTTTGTCCTAGTGGTGGATCCTTCTATCTCAACCAACATGATGGAAATAAACTAGCTCTAGGGAATTTGATCGCTTCTGGGGATCTGAGTTGACTATATATTAATTTTGGTTTACTTAAAAAGGTTTATGTGTGCAACCTAATGTTAGACATAGAAAATACAATTTCTTGTTTTTTAAAATATAAAATAATGTATTTTTTTAACACATGACTGTTCGAAAAGTTTCAAGCATTGTTTGGGATTCTCGTCCTTCAAGGATGTTAATTAATTATACAATTAATATTGCTTATGCCAATGAAATCGACCCATCGTCGACTATGGAAATTTCATTAACACTGCAATTTCAGATAATAGATGTCTGACATGTACCTAATGTCGAGGTCATCATCGCACAGGATACCCAACCTCCAAATATTTCTGGACTCACAACAACATTGTAATTGTTGTGACAAAGCAACACTAAAGTCAATGCTCTTTACAGGTCTGAAAATCCTTCAGTCTAAGTTCTTTGACAATGACAGACCTTCTTGTTCACCGCATTACTGCCCTGCAGTCAATGACATTGTTCCCATTGCCATTGCCAGTGTCAATGTCTGAAGTTGAAGCTATATGGAGCCTGGAGTCACTGCCAGTGTGGATGCCTGAAGCTGAAGCTACTTGGAGCATAGGGTCACGACTTGCTACACTTGAAATTAGTACCAATAGTGATCGAAAGTTGATTGTATGTCGAGTTTGTTACTACATCCAGAGGTCACTCAACAAACTTTGAGATAGAAGTTGGTTGTCTATCAAGTCTGTTACAACTTTGAGATAGAAGGTTCTGTAATTTTAGAATGTTGATTCAACCACACATACAGTTTCTCACCTCCGTGAAGATCCAAATTTATAATTTCCTTCTGAGTATATTCGGGCATGGAGTAATATTTGGCATCAATTCTGAATATTCCAGACCATTTTGTGAGCCACGATGTCTTCCACTCCTATGAAGAAATATATATTCTAGTGTGATCTGCAACATTTGATACAGTTTCCAAATCTGTGTTGTTGGAAGAAGCTATATACTTCAACAGAGGAGCATTTTGTGGGTCACTTGAACATACCTTCCAATTTACAACAATAAAACAAATAAATTTAACATACAAATCTTCAGGCAGGCCTTTCAACCAAACAAAGAATCGAATATAGGGAGAATACCAGTCACAAGATACTTGAATTTTTTTGTCTCGGCTTTTGTTGGCTAACATAATTTTTTTCCCCCAAAGTTGACGTCACATAAAACCACTCCCCTATCTTTGAATTGAGCCTACATTGCATCTCTAAGTTGTCTCAGATGTGGATGCCCAAGAAAATTACAAGGAAGGCACCTTAAACCCCAAGTTTTTGATGGTAGAGGGAAATTAACACTCAGTGAAGTATGGAATGTTGAATAAAAAATTAATGAAGGAAAGAGATATCTAGAAGAGACAAAATATTCAAGAAGTTGGGATAGATCTACCTGGCAGCACCCATGAAGTCCAAGACCTGAAATTGATATTCAACTCATTGTTTTTAACCAGGAAAGCATTTGATAATCAAGTTGAAATCTATAAAAGACTGTCTATAGGCTTGATTCTTGTACATATTTGTTTTTTTTGTCCGCGGGAGCACCAATCGCAGACATGATGGAAAACACATTTAAATTTCAGAGAATATGTGTTGAACTATTTCAAGACAATTATTTTGGGAAATAATCTCAGCTATATTTCGTAACACAATTTATCTGAATATAAAATATTTGAGTTTTTTGTATGGTGTTTTCCAATGTCTAATATTGTTTTTTTTTTTTTTTAATTGCGTCATTTGCCTGTACATCTATTGATAGATAAATTCGACCTCTTTATACAAGAATTTAAGATGCTCTTTGATCCATAGTTAAACATGTGCGACAAGCTTTTTTTTCTCCTACCCAACACTTTGATTTGAATAAAAGCTATTCTATTCACTCCTTACATTTTACATGGAAGAATAATTTGTGATAGGACATAGTTGTGTGGCACCCACCCTATACTTAAGAAATAAATGGGTGGACCCGTCCCGCTTTCATTCTTCCGGACCTCGTAAATAGAATGAATTAATGACTCTATTTCAACAAGGCAACTCAGGTGTTGACGTCATGTTCCTATTCAATATTGTGCATATATTAGAGCTTCTTCTATTTGAGAATATCCTTGCATATAAAAAATGTT